>CM077148.1:136631016-136991244 GCA_039583875.1 Platanthera guangdongensis
TAGCAAAAAGCTTGGCAGCATCGCTGCAGTGCCAGAAAACTAGTCTTTCTTAACAATCATAGCCTCAACAAAGAGCTATCGCCGGCGATTATCCAACAATTATGCAAACTGTGTAATTTCTGGGTATTTTCATGGAGCACACCTCTAGTATTTCCGCGCTACTCTCATTTCACAGATACAACACACATACCCCGTAAACTACTCGTTTATACTCGAAGTCTTCTCCGACACGCAAAATAAAACATCAACAATCCAGACTAACCTTTCCGGATGGGATTCACACAACATGCCTATTTTGTACTGCGATTTTCAGATTCTATATGCAAAACCATCCGAGGATAGTTTTGCAACCCATCAAAATTCCCTCGATTCTCTACCTTTTGGTGGTGGATTCCATGCATATGCATAAGGACTTCACTTATCCAAGAAGGAAGATCGTTACCCTCATAGTTCATTTTGGAGCCATGAACGAGCTTTCTATCTGGCTGGAAAGGAGCGCCTCGCTTTCCCTTTCACGGATCTTACCTCAGTTCTTGATTCTAACTCCTTGATCTCCTTCACCAAGCCTTACTAAGCTCATCCTTAGCCTTCTTCTCCCTTAGCTCTTTTCTCTCAAGAGTTTTGATGAGAAGAAGAGAAATGACTTCTCTTTTCTCCACTCCTCTTCTTAAGTGACCTCAGAGTTAATCCCAGCCACAAGATCATTTCATCCAGAGAAAGCAATGGCCACGATTTTAGCTGACAAGTCAAACTTAACGCTATCGCCTGGCGATATCCGCTATTACCTAGGCGATATCGTCGATAGCCGCTTTGACCCCAGTCAACCACCGCTCTTCGGCCGTCGTCTGGCCATCTGACACGTGTCCATCCATATATGACAGTATCACACAACGATACTCACTATCCCCACTCTGATAGCTCACTCAACGCTTCATCGAGTGAGTTGAGAGAGTCGAGTACGTCGAGAGCGTCGAGTCTACTCAATGCTTTGTTGAAAGCATCGAGTGTTATCACTATCGCCAACGATACTCACCGTCGTCCGGCGATAACCACTTTTAAGTTCCGTTTTCCAGTTTTTGGGGTGTTACAAACCTCCCCTCTTTACAGAAATTTCGTCCTGAAATTTTATTCATCTGTAGGAAAGAAGTACAAAACAATTACAGCTTTACTTTTACAAAAACAACTCGGGAAACTCATCTCGCATGGTTTGCTCACGCTCACATGTCAATTCTTCACGACCACAATTATCCCAACGGACTTTGACCATCCTAATTGTCATGTTTTGTAGCTTCCTGACTTCCGTATCCTCGATCTGAATGGGTCTAACCTTCGTCGTCAGCCCAGCATCGACCGATACTTGATCATCAACCACTAGTTGCGTTGGCTCTTTCAAAGCTTTCCGCAACACCGATATGTGAAACACATCGTGCAAACCACTTAGCTCCTCCAAAAGAGCTAATCGATAGGCAGCTTCTCCAATCTGCTCAACCACTTCAAACAGACCAAGATACCTTAGACTCAACTTTTTCAACCGTCGAATCCTGGACACGCCTTTAAATGGCTTTATCTTTAGATATACTCAATCGCCCACCACAAACTCCACATTTCGGTGTTTGGCGTTGTAGTATTTAGCTTGCCTATCCTGAGCTACCAACAACCACTCTCGTATAGAGCCTATAGTCGAATTTGCATCTTCGACTTCTTTACTCTTAAACAATTTCGATTCGCCGGTTTCTGCCCAAGCTAAAGTACGACACTTCCTACCGTATAAAGCTTCGAAGAGCGTCATCTAAATTCTAGCTTGATAGTTATTATTATGGGCGAACTCGATCATATAGAGATGATCCTCCCACCTCTTCCCGAAATCCAAGGCGCACATCCAGAGCATATCCTCCATTATTCTGTTGGTCCTCTCGGTCTAACCATACATCTACGGATGAAAGGTCGTACTGAACTGCAGTTTCGTACCCAACAACTGGTGGATTAGCCTCCAATCATTTGAAGTAAAGTGCCCGTCTCGGTCACTAACGATGCTACGGGGCACACCGTGCAATCGTAAAAGACCGTCATCTAAGGAGAATTGCGAATTTGACCCATCCGTTGTGTTGGAGTTACCATTGTGATTTGGAAGTGATCAAACATATGATCTCACAGCCAACGCGATATGAGCCTGCAGGGTCGCACATAAGAGATGTGGAGAAGTTGGATAATTGACTGTGTTGGTAAATGTTACCAATCACCGACCTGGATGGGGTTGTGGGCAAAGTGTTGCCTTAAAGGATCGTGGGGTTGGGCAAATGTTGCCTTGGAGGGCTGGTAAGGATTGTCGTTCGAGGGTCGATAACATTCGTCGAGAATCGTCTTCTGATTCCCGACGATCGGCGAGAATCGTCTCTCTGATTCTCGCCGATCGACGAGAATCGTCGAGAATCAATATGTTGATTCTCGACGATCGACGACTTCGACATGTATCGTCGACCGCGGCTCGACGGTCGACGAGATTCGACGTGTATCATCAAGTGAAGCTCGACGATCGGCGAGAATCGTCGAGTATTGTACTCTGATTCTCGCCGATCCATGGTGATGCTCGCTGATCGATTCTCGCCGATTCTCGCCGACTCTCGCCGATTGATACTCGCCGATTCTGAACCCTATTCTTGGGTGGTCTGCGGATAGCGATAAGCCTAGGTTTATTTATACCTTTGGTATAAATACAACACTTATGGTTTTATCGGGACTTAAGCTTTTGGCTGCTGTGCGAATCGAACCCGACGGAAACCGTTCCGCGATCGTTCCGCCGATCCCGAATCCCGCCGCCGACGGAAGGGTTCCGCCGCCGCCGTGTTCGCTCCGTCGACCTCCTCTTCTCCGGCGACTGTCGCTGGTGCTGCTCTTCCTGGCGCGGACCTAGCAGTCCGTGGAATAGCAGAGGTGCGGTCTTCTCCTTCCCGATAATCCGTGCGACGGATAGATCGGCGTTCTCCCGCTCGTGTGGACTTCTGTAGAAGCGTGGACATTATTCTACGTAGAACTCGCCACTAGCACGCAGAAGAAATTTGGAGCATCACCGTTGAGTTGTGACTCAACGCCACCGAGGTAATTTTTGCCTAGTTTTTGCTAACTTCTTGATTCAACGTTCATGGCCCGATCCACATCTCTTTGGGTTTTTCTTGATGTTTTTCTTTTTCGCTGCGTGCACAAGCGTTGTGCCATCCTTAGAGAGAAACCCAACAGTGGTATCAAAGCCGGGTTCGGCCATGATCGTTGTATTGGAAGTTTGTTATTCCAGTGCGTGTAAACCTAGGGATTTAGAAGTGTTCTAAATGCCTAGATTTAGTCTTGGTTCCCCGCCAAGAACGTCTGGAATTGCGTGGGAATTTCTAATTGTTAGAAATTGTGATCTCCTTAGCAGTAACCATCCCTCGATTTTGTTTTGGATTTTGAATCTAATAAAGAGAGATGAACTTGTCTACTGCTTTAAGTTGAGTTGTCTTTGCCTTTGTCCAATGCATGTAAATCTGAGGATTTGGAAATTTTTGGATGTTCAGATTTATCCCTTCCTTCTATCAATTGTTGATGGTGTTAGGATGTGCACATAAGGGATGCATGTGGTTTAGAATTGTTCTTCTTTGGATGTGCACATTGATCAAATGTTGATCATGGTTAAATTGTTAACCTATAATTGAAAAATCCCTTCATCTAATATTAAGTGTTCGGATGCCTTCCGATGGATGACACTCTTCCTGCCTCGATCGATGAAGTGTGGGCTTGCCAAAGCAAGGTACATTATTCTATCTTGGTAACGGTGCGAGCGGATAATTGTGATATCCCACTGTCGACATCGGGTCATACTTAACTAGGTGACCTCAAAGGTTGAGTGCCTAGAGGCATAGGGTTGGCATGCACCATATGATGGATGCGAATAAGGAGTTATTCACCAACCATACAAGAATTGCATGAGGATGCAATTGGCAAGCATTGCTTACCTAAATAACCGCATCGTGAGAGGAACGCCAAAGCGGACTCATAGTGTTGGTGAAATACGGATCTTGTCCACTAAGAGAGTAGCTCGCATGAACTCTCTGAATTGTTAGTGAGGGCTATCATTTTGAATAAAATAGTGGGAGTATTTTAATTGAAGTCCAAATTAAAATAAATTGTATTTGAAATTTTTTTGGTACTGATTTTATTCTGCATAAATTCTTGTAGAATTCCATGCCAAGTGTTTCACACTCCACATTGTCTCTAAGAGCCATCCTTGAGAAGGATAAGCTCAGTGAGACTAATTATATGGACTGGTATAGGAACCTGAGAATTGTTCTCAGGCAAGAGCGAAAGCTCTATGTCTTGGAAGAAGAAGCCCCCGAGGTGCCGACCGGGAACTCTTCCCGTGTTGAGAAAGATACTTATAAGAAGTATACTGACGATGCTTTAGATGTCGAATGCCTTATGCTTGCCACTATGAACTCTGAGCTTTAGAAGCAACATGAGAACATGGGGTGCAAGGAGATTGACGAGCATCTCAAGAAAATGTTTCAAGGGCAGGCTCGTCAAGAGAGGTTCGACATCACAAAGGCGTTGTTTCAGTGCAAGATGGGAGTTCGAGACTCAGTAGGGACTCACGTACTCAAGATGATTGGGTATATAGAGAACCTTGAAAGGCTGGGTTTTCCTCTTGGTCAAGAGTTGGCCACGGATCTGATCCTGCAATTGTTGCCGAACAGTTATGAGCAGTTCGTCTTGAACTACAACATGAATGAAATAGACAAGACACTGCCCGAACTCCTAGACATGTTGAGAACTGCTGAAATCAATATGAAGAAGGCCAAGCCTGCCAGCCCCATACTGATGGTGCATAAGGGCAAGGGCAAGGCCAAGGGTTCCAAGAAGACGAAGGTGGGACCTAAGTCATTTCTTGAGCCCAAGTCTTCTGCACTGATGAAAAAGAAAAGCACGGTGAAGGAAGGGAAATGCCACCACTGTGGCAAGGCTGGTCATTGGAGGAGGAACTGTCCTTCGTACATTGAGGGTCTGCAGAAATTGAGGGGAGGTATGACTTCCGCTTCAAATATTTACGTTATAGAGATAAACCTTTCTGCTCCTTCATCTTGGGTATTGGATACCGGATGTGGTTCTCACATTTGTACAAATGTGCAGGAATTGGGAAGGAGAAGATTGCTGAGTAAAGGGGAGGTGGACCTCCGCGTCGGCAATGGAGCAAGAGTTGCTGCTGTAGCCGTAGGGGTTTATCGTCTTTCTTTGCCCAGTGGGCTTGTAATAGAACTTGATAATTGTTATTTTGTTCCGGCCATAACTAGAAACATTATATCTATTTCATGTTTGGACATGATTGGATTTTCTTTTATAATTAAGAACAATTGTTGTTCTATATTTAAGAATGATGTTTGTTATGCTGTAGCCCAATTGTTTACTGGTCTTTATGTTTTGAACTTGGACCATCTGATCTGTAATATAGAAAACAATAAAAGACTAAGAACAAATGACTCAAACCCTACGTATCTCTGACATTGTCGTTTGGGCCATATCAACGAGAAGCGCATATCCAAGCTCCATAGAGATGGACTTTTGGACTCATTTGATTATGAATCATTTGAGCGATGCGAATCTTGTTTGTTAGGCAAAATGACTAAAGCTCCTTTCACTGGTTATACTGAGAGGGCTGAGGATCTCTTGGGTGTTATACATAGTGATGTATGCGGACCCATGAGTTCCATGGCTAGAGGTGGGTATTTCTACTTTGTTACATTTACTGATGATTTCAGTAGATACGGATATGTGTATCTTATGAAGTGCAAATCCGAGACCTTTGAAAAGTTCAAAGAGTTCAAGAATGAAGTAGAAAACCAGTTGGGTAAAAGGGTTAAAGCACTCCGATCTGATCGAGGTGGCGAATACCTGAGTCATGAGTTCCGTGATCATCTGAAAGAGTGTGGTATTGTATCACAGCTCACTCCACCTAGAACACCACAACATAATGGTGTGTCTGAGAGGAGAAATCGTACTCTGTTAGACATGGTACGTTCGATGATGAGTCATGCAGACTTGCCTGTTTCCTTTTGGGGTTTTGCTTTAGAGACTGCTGCAATGACATTGAATCGCGCTTCAACGAAAACGGTTCTGAAGACACCATATGAGATATGGACTGGGAAGCGTCCTAGTATGTCGTTCATTAAAATTTGGGGCAGTGAGGCATACGTGAGACGTCAAATGCCTGACAAGCTGGAACCCAAATCGGATAAATGTTATCTGGTGGGATATCCTAGGGAAACGAAAGGGTATTACTTTTACCTACCGTCTGAGGGCAAAGTGTTTGTCGCAAGGACTGGTGTCTTCTTAGAGAAAGAGTTCTTATCAAGAAAGACTGAAAAGGTAGAGCTTGAAGAAGTTCAAGAACCACATGCAGTGAATGAACCGGAATTGGATTCTGAGACAGGACTACAAGATGTTGTAGCTAGAGAACCTGCTCAGGGAACACTAGTCCTACATAGATCTGGTAGACCGAGGTTTGAACCTGAGAGATATGGATTTCTCGTGTCTCAAATAGGTAATGTGTTGCTTATGGATCATGATGATGAACCAGTAACCTACCAAGAGGCTATGAATGGACCGGACTCCGACAAATGGCTTGAGGCTATGAAATCCGAAATGGACTCCATGTATGCAAACCAAGTTTGGAACTTGGTGGAACCACCTGAAGGGGTACGACCCATAGGGTGCAAGTGAGTCTTCAAGAAGAAGACCGACATGGATGAGAATGTACAGACATTCAAAGGGCGACTGGTGGCTAAGGGTTTCAAGCAAATTCATGGTATTGACTATGATGAGACCTTTTCCCCTGTTGCCATGGTAAAGTCCATTAGGATATTGCTTGCTATTGCTGCGTATTATGACTACGAGATCTGGCATATGGATGTCAAAACGGCTTTCCTTAATGGAAACCTCCTTGAGGAAGTGTATATGACACAACCCGAGGGTTTTGTATCCCCAGATGAAGCCACTAAAATATGCAAACTGAATAAGTCCATTTATGGACTGAAATAGGCCTCTCGAAGTTAGAATCTTCGTTTTGATGAGAAAATCAAAGAGTTTGGTTTCATCAAGAATGAAGATGAGCCTTGTGTTTACAAGCGAATCAGTGGGAGCATTGTTGTCTTCCTGATATTGTATGTAGATGACATACTGTTGATTGAGAATGACATTCTTATCCTGAAAGTTGTTAAGAACAACCTAGGGAACTGCTTTTCAATGAAGGATTTGGGTGAAGCGACTTATATACTCGGTATTAAGATCTATAGAGATAGATCGAAGAAGTTGCTGGGTTTGACCCAGAGTACGTACATCTAAAAGGTGTTGAAGCGGTTCAACATGCTTGAGTCCAAGAAAGGATTTTTGCCCATGTCTCATGGTGTGAATCTCTCTAAGGACCAGTGTCCAAAGTCTTGTGAAGATAAGGACCGCATGAAGTTGATTCCATATGCTTCGGCAATTGGATCAATCATGTACGCGATGTTATGTACTCGACCCAATGTCTCCTTTGCTTTGAGCATGACTAGCAGGTATCAGTCAGACCCCGGTGAGTGTCACTGGATTGCAGTCAAGAATATCCTGAAGTACTTCAGAAGGACTAAGGATGTGTTCTTGGTGTATGGTGGAGAGGAAGAGCTCGTTGTAAGTGGTTACACAGATGCTAGCTTCCAAACTGATAGAGACGACTCCAAGTCTCAGTCAGGTTTTGTGTTTTGCCTGAATGGAGGAGCTGTGAGCTGGAAGAGTTCCAAGCAAGAGACAGTTGCTGATTCTACGACTGAGGCCGAGTATATCGCAGCAGCTAATGCGGCGAAGGAGGCTGTATGGATTAGGAAATTCATCGGCGAGCTTGATGTAGTTCCTAGCATTGTTGGTCCCGTAGTTCTCTACTGTGATAACAATGGTGTAATTGCACAATCTAAGGAACCTAGATCTCATCAGCGCTCCAAGCACATACTTCGGCGGTTTCATCTTATTCGTGAGATTGTCGAACGAGGAGATGTGAACATCTGCAGAGTGCCGACCGAGGAGAACATTGCGGATCCGCTGACAAAGCCTCTCACACAGAGAAAGCATGATGGTCATACTAGATCGATGGGTATACGATACCTAAATGATCAACTCTAGCGAGAATCTTGTGGATTGCATGTATATCTTGTATTTTGTTGGCTGTTTGTTCATATGATGAACTGTGTACCTAATTTTTCTCTTATAATTAATGGCAAGTTCTTTTATTATGTCTTTTTCTATATGATAGTTAAATGTTAACATAATAGATACCCTTAGAATGTTCGCTTCCATGGGACATCAAGTACGTGACTTGAATGTGAGAGCCTATGATTTATTTGAAGCTTCATTCTTAAAGGTCCCTGGTCGAGTATCATCATAGAAGCTAAGGGTGATGATGGTACATGAAGACTAGCACGTGTGTTGACTGATGACCGGTTCTCACAGGTCATGATATTGTGATATCAAGTCATCACGTGGGTACTTGTTAGTGAACAAGTTGTACTGGACAGACCCAACCTGAGACTACTCTGTGGATTGTCATCCAATCGTGTCACGAGTAGGTCTCAATTGACAATGGTGTTGTGATCCTTTGACCTGATGTCACAGCATTCATCAAGTGAGGAAGAGCGTGCTTTGATGCCATCTAAAGTCTTCCTTGAGAAAGGTTGATGATAAGGGTGGTTGTTGGGCATGTTACGAATCATTTGGGTGTTTGTGTGTGAGCAGATATGTGATTTGTCCTCCTGTATGACAGGAGTTGCATCCATGGGCCCCTTGATGGAACTGTACTGAGAAATGCATGGTCATGCTTGGTTGAGTCAATATGTGATATTGGACTCACCATTCTCTGGAAGTCCGTCCTGGATCAAGAAACTTGGATTGAGCTATTACGAGGGTGACACGGTCCATGCCTCTAGTTCTTTCCGGATGTAAGAGACAAAGGGACAAAGACAACGCTGATACATTGGTCATAAAGGCTTATGAGTTATGAACTCTTATTGCTTGGGGAGCAATGATGCATTGCTAGATGCCGCTCATTGTTTGTGAGGTTTTTGCTTTGATACTTTCGAGATCAAGTGGGAGTCTGTTGGAGTTACCATTGTGATCTGGAAGTGATCAAACATATGATCTCACTGCCAACGCGATATGAGCATACAGGGTCGCACATAAGAGATGTGGAGAAGTTGGATAATTGACTGTGTTGGTAAAGGTTACCAATCACCGACCTGGATGGGGTTGTGGGCAAAGTGTTGCCTTAAAGGATCGTGGGGTTGGGCAAATGTTGCCTTGGAGGGCTGGTAAGGATTGTCGTCCGAGGGTCGATAACATTCGTCGCGAATCGTCTTCTGATTCCCGACGATCGGCGAGAATCGTCTCTCTGATTCTCGCCGATCGACGAGAATCGTCGAGAATCAATATGTTGATTCTCGACGATCGACGACTTCGACATGTATCGTCGACCGCGGCTCGACGGTCGACGAGATTCGACGTGTATCATCAAGTGAAGCTCGACGATCAGCAAGAATCGTCGAGTATTGTACTCTGATTCTCGCCGATCCATGGTGATGCTCGCTGATCGATTCTCGCCGATTCTCGCCGACTCTCGCCGATTGATACTCGCCGATTCTGAACCCTATTCTTGGGTGGTCTGCGGATAGCGATAAGCCTAGGTTTATTTATACCTTCGGTATAAATACAACACTTAGGGTTTTATCGGGACTTAAGCTTTTGGCTGCTGTGTGAATCGAACCCGACGGAAACCGTTCCGCGATCGTTCCGCCGATCCCGAATCCCGCCGCCGATGGAAGGGTTCTGCCGCCGCCGTGTTCGCTCCGTCGACCTCCTCTTTTCCGGCGACTGTCGCTGGTGCTGCTCTTCCTGGTGCGGACCTAGCAGTCCGTGGAATAGCAGAGGTGCGGTCTTCTCCTTCCCGATAATCCGTGCGATGGATAGATCGGCGTTCTCCCGCTCGTGTGGACTTCTGTAGAAGCGTGGACATTATTCTACGTAGAACTCGCCACTAGCACGCAGAAGAAATTTGGAGCATCACCGTTGAGTTGTGACTCAACGCCACCGAGGTAATTTTTGCCTAGTTTTTGCTAACTTCTTGATTCAACGTTCATGGCCCGATCCACATCTCTTTGGGTTTTTCTTGATGTTTTTCTTTTCCGCTGCGTGCACAAGCGTTGTGCCATCCTTAGAGAGAAACCCAACACGTTGTATAGCGTTTCATACTCTCATCGAGTTTTGTTGCTCGCCGAACCCTGTCCGCAAGGTCATACTGTACCTTCGTCCAGTTCAGACACGTATTTGCAGTAGAATTCTTGTCAACACATGAAATCTTTAAGGCCTCTAACTCCTGGATCAGACGCTCATCATGCATCTACAACCAATTTGCCCGTACCAGAGTCCTACGACTCAAGGCATCTGCGACCACATTTCCCTTCCCGAGAGTGTAATGTATCTCGAAGGTGTAGTCCCCGAGGAACTCCATCTACCTCCGTTGCCGCATGTTCAGATCCTTCTGATCTTTTAAGTACTTAATGCTCTTATGGAACGTGAAGATGTCAAATTTCACGCCATATAAGTAGTGACGACACATCTTAAGTGCAAAAATCACATCCGCTAACTTCAAGTCATGGACTGGATAATTTCTCTCGTGCACTTTCAACTGGCGTGAATCATAAGCAATAACCTTTCTAAACTGAAGAAGAACGCAACCTAAGTCGCTCCCTGAAGCATCACTATAAATCTCAAAGTCGTCCGTACCACATGGCGAACTCAAGATCGGCGCCATGGTCAAACGACTCTTTAACTCCTCAAAAGCTCGTGCACACTCAGGCGTCCAAATGAACTGTTGATCTTTCCTCGTCAGTATAATGAGTGTTGAAGCCAGGAAATTCCTAACCTCAGAAATCGGATCAAAGCTGCCTAAGGTTACTGGCTCAGAAGCTAGATCGGACGGCTAGGGTGGCCAGAAAGAAGGAACAGGTCAAACAGGACCCCAGACGTTGCGGCAGGAAGGACCCACCACGTACTCGGATGCTCGTAAGGAGCAACCCCTTCTCAACCAAGAATGGCCGAACTGGATACGAGAGAGGCTATCTGGCAAGGTCGCAAAGTCGCGAGTTGCTCCAAGGAAACAGAATCCGAAGAACTTGCCAATATCCTGAAACGCGCGAGTATCCTGCTCCGGATTTTCCGTCCTCTCTCTCGTACCCCTGGGGTCCTATTTATAGGCTAAGGCAAGGGGAGTGGGGGGGGGGGGGGTCTTATTTATACCCCACCCCCTGGCGACTAGGCGACTTCCAGAAGAGCTCGCACGGGCTTGGCGAGTAGCTCGCCTAGTCGCCTTCCTAGCGAGTATGCGAGGGGAGCTCGCCTATACTCGCCAGGCCTTCCGCGGTCTTGAATGTTGACTTTGACTCCCGTGGTGACTTGTTGATCTTGACTCCTCCTGACTTGACTGTGGTAGGGCCCGCTCTCGACGAATACGAGTTGTACACAATCCCCGCTCTTTCGGAGCGACATCGGAGCTCAGAAAGAAACAACCAACACCTATTCGGCGAGCTGTGCTGCCGAGTTTCTGGGGTGCTCGCCCTTTTTTGGCCATCGGCCGATCTCTATAAATAGGGGGGGCCTAGTTTTATAGTCGGTTCTTCGTAACTCACGCACAATGTCGAACGCCGAGAAGATTCTTCGTGACAGTCTTGCTGCGTTGACGAGCGTCATTGGAGTCGCCAAACCAAAGCGACCGCGCGAAGAGGATGGCGCCGCCGACTCACCTCCCCTCAAGAGGAAAAAGGTAAAGAAGTCCAAGAATAAACCCGCTTCGGGCGATGATTCCTCGCGGCCGCCCCTTTCTCGCCCTGCACCCTCCACCAGTAACCTTGTGCTCTCTACCAGCACGCAGCAGTTGCTTAGCGACTTGGGACTCGACGACATTCCCAACATCGCCGTCTCTGATGCGAGTCTCCTCGACTCGCTCAACATCCCCGAGCTGGCCACTTCCACTGCCCCTGAACTCGCCTCTATCTCGGCGTCTCAGCAGGTGGAAGTCGTCGACCTGCGAGGTTGTCTTTTTGCTTAGACAATTTCCCATTCAGACAGTTCTTTCTATTGGTTGCTAACTGGGCCGTGATACTCGCAGATTCTCCCACAGAAGGCTTGGGCGCGGCTTTGAATGTCGCCCCGTTGAGCTCCGTGACGCTTGTCGCCCTTCCCGCCGGGAGGCAAGTGAAGACCGCGCACACCGTGCGGATAAATATCGGTTCCAAAAAGACGGTCGAGGCCTCAGTTCCCTCTGCGAGCAAGGAACCGTCGTCGAAGAATCCTTCACTGGGGAAGACACTGGCGAGCAAGGGTCTCCCGACGAGCTCTGAGTTTCCTGCGAGAAGTTCGGCCCTGCCTGCCGCGAGTTCTGCGCTACCCCCGGCGAGGTCTTCTCTATTTTAGACGAGCTCCTCTTTACCCCCGCCACCGCCGCGTACCAACATCGCCACCCTCCAGTAAGTGACCGCACCCTTGCCGCCGCCGCCGCCTATGATCGCGCCTCCTCAAGTTACCACGACGCGACTTCCTCCGCCTCCTCCGTTGAGGAATCCTCCGCCACCGGCGAGTTCGTCGCTCCCTTCGCCTTCTACATCTCATCCCGCGGGTGTGAAGCCGGCAAAGCCGCGACCGAGCTACTTCTCGCCAAGGAACGCGGACCTTGGGTAGGGGGCGTGGGCAAGGCAAGGCAGCCGAGCTTGCTGGTGGGCCATCGCCAAGCCGGCGAGATGAGCTACCGCGCGGATCCCCTCCTCGCCGATCCAGATCTCCTCGCCGATCCAGGTCCCCTTGCAGCGGTAAGTTTCGCCATTGATGTGCACACGACGGTTATGTATCCACGTCTAATTCTGGCGACTTCTGTTTGATGTCAGATCGGCCGGCGACTCCAGGGGCGGCCTTCATCGACGCCATGGGCTTGCCGGGCATGTAATATCGCCGTGCGGCTGCTCGCACCTACATAGAGCTGGAGAGCAAGTTCGACCAACTGGCGATCTGCGAGCCTCATCGCTGAATATCATCGTTGGAAGTGCGGATGGCGAAAATGGAGGAGCTCAAGAGTGCGTTGGAGAGCTATGAGTCCCGCTTCCACATGGTAAGGGAGAACGATCGTCAGCTGGCGATTAACAATCATCGCCTCCAGCTCGTTCTTGAAGAGGTTGCCGGCATGCGAGCGAGTATGGGCTCTGTCGGCAGGTTGTCGAGGATGGAGGAGCAGCTGCGGCTCGGCGATGACGCGATAGCGGTGGCGACGGAGCATTTCCGGCGAGCACGCGAGATGGGTTGGGCCGGGCGACATCCACACCCCCCAGAGAGGCCTAGGCCTTAGGAGTTTCTTCTTTGTTTTATTTTGAACTCGCCCATCGCGGCTTTAATAGACTCGTCAATTGTAATAAGCGAGTTTGAATCTCGCATCCGTATTATATTATCTCCTTTGCTGTCTTGCGTGATATCTTGTCTGGTTTGTGCCAAGTTCATCTTGCAGGTCACGATAATGATTCCATGGAGCCGGTTTCCTCGTTGCTGCGCGACCTTATCTAATACTCGCCGCAAAGAAGATATACCCCCTTGGCGCCTATAAATAGAGGAGGTAGGTAGGGCATAAGTACGCTGTTGCACTTTCGACTCCCTGCCCGCGAGTATCAGTTAGTGCTCGCGTTCCGCGACTTTTATCTATTCCTCGCAACCCTTCTTTTCTTTTTAGCAACTCGCAGGATGGTTGGAGACGACGCAAGTGCTCGTCGCCAAGCCCATGCCGCCAACTTCGCGGACGCGGCTTTTAAGAAGTCGACCACCACTGTGCGCGACTTAGAAAACTTTAGGGAAAGACTCCTTCCCGAGGGGTACTCGGCCAGACTCCCGGACCGTCGTGAGCGACTAAACACTTTTATCGATGGTGCGCTGGTCCTTCCTCTTCGCCACTTCGACGCTGGCCTGCGGCTTCCGTTATGGCCGGAGTATTGTGACATCCTACGATACTTCGGCATAGTTCCCGCGCAAATCAACCCCAACGGTGTCGCCATCATCATGGGATTTCTCTGTTACCTGCGTGAGGAGAGGATCATCTTCGATCTCTCCGTATTCCACAAGATATTCGCCTTCGCTGCGACTGCCGAGGGTGTGGTCTATTTTAGCAGCCACGTCTGCACCCTAGTGGGGACGTCAAATAAAGTTCACAAGTGGAGCGAGCAACTAATTATCGTCGAGGGCGACTTCGGCGACATCCAGGGAAGGCCGCACCAGCCTGCTGACGTCGCCTTCCTTCCCCCGATACTGGAAGGCGCGCGCGAGCAGCTCGTCGACGCGTTCCGAGGTCTCCGGTTTGATGTCATCTTCTGGCGACTAAACGTCAACACGCTGCTCGAGGTTCACTATAACGAAGGTAAATATTAGCAATGGTTGTCGGTAGCATACTCGCCGCGATAATCGCCTTCTTACATCACTCGGCCTTTTGCAGAACCAAACGAGCTCCCGGCGAGGCCACTTCCTCCAGCCAAAGGAGTCGCCACCTCGCTCCTTGAGCCCAACTCGCCAGCCGACATCGGCGAGAAGAAGAAACTCGCCAAGGGCAAGGGCAAAGCCAGGTCGCCGGGTCCCGCGGCCAAGAAGCAGAAAATATCGTCGCCGCACCTCGACGACCAGGACTCGCCACTCCACGGTCGTCTTCCCCACTTCCACCCTAATTTTAACCTGGGTTTGGAAGCGGTGGACGCCTATGGTCGTCCGCTGGTAACCTGGGCACCGGACGAGCATTTGGTGACGCTGAGCACCAACCTACCCTCTTGGGCGGAGGAGGGGGAGGATAAGGGGGAGGCCTTCGTCGTCCTCCATGCAATGTACGGGCGTGAAGACGCCGAGGCTATGCTGGATCTTAGCGAGCAGGAACTCGCCCAGCAAGCGGCCTGCTCGCTCGCCCGGGCTGTCGAGCTAAATCATTTTGCGGCGAGAAGGACGCTGGAGAGGACACAGGCCTTGAAGATTGTCAGTCAGAAGGCGATCAATCTCGGCATGGAATCTACTCGCTGGCGAGATTATGAGGTATGTCACCTTTGCGCGCGACGTTGATGTCTCCTGAGTGCTTTGGCTGACTTCGATGTTTGTCGCAGGCTGCCGAGATGGAGACCGCCAAGAAGCTTTCTGAGTACGAGGCGGAACTTGCCAAGGCTCGGGCTGATTTGGAGGAAGCCTAGGTTCACGCGGCCGAGATGGAATCTCGCTTGGCCATTTTAGAAGCCGACGCGAGTTCCTCTGCTCCCCAGCCGCGCCCGGAGGACGATCCTCATTACGCCATCAAGCGTTCTCGCCTTCTGTGGGAAGAGAGGTCGTCCGTCTGCCGCGAGATAGCCCGCGCGGCAGGTAACGTGGTTCTCGCGAGACTGAGGATTAGTGGGAAACTCGACGAAAGGGAGAAGGAGTTCACGGTCGACGAACTCATCCCTGAGTTGCTCGCCGAGACGGTCTCGCCAGATTGCCGGCCTCCGACGTCGTCAGGTTCTGACAGCAGCGGTAGCAGCGACGGCAGTAGCAGCAGCGGTAGCAGCGAGGAGGAGAGCGAGGAAAGCGGCGATGAAGAGGATGCCGACATTGGAGATGAGGAATATCGGCCAGATACTGGCGACGATGAGTCCTAGTTGCTCGCTGATATTCTTCATACTCGCTTGACATAGCCTTTAGTGAAATTTTTGTAACCAACACTTGTAAAATATTTGAAATATCAATGCAAGTTTGAATCACCACATTGTCGCCCTTTTTTTTCTTTTCGCATGCTGGTTGGTGGATGATACTCGCTAGGCTCATAGGCTCGGGGAGAACGAGTGCCCGCGCCATGTGCTCGCACGACGACATTGTTGATAGTCGCCTAGCTGATACTCGTGTACCCGTATTAGTCCTTCGCAGCTCGCACCCTGGCACTCCCCGTAGATACTCGCCACACCATACTCGCATTTTGCTATGCCATACTCGCATACTCATCGCTACCTGCATGCCTGCTCGCCCCAATACTGCTCGCACTATCCCTCCAGGAAGCTGGGTATAACTCGATCGCACTCGAGGAGGTCTGTGGCCAATATACAGGAGAAGAGTTCGTGCAGGGACGTGAACTTACCAGGACCTGTCTCTCAAGGACTTGATCTCACTCGAGGAGGTCTGCTGCCAGTATGCAAGAGAGGAGCTCGTGCAAGGACTTAGACTTACCAGGACCTGCCACTCAAGGACTTGATCTCACTCGAGGAGGTCTGCTGCCAATATGCAGGAGAGGAGCTCGTGCAGGGACTTGGACTTACCAGGACCTGCCACTCAAGGACTTGATCTCACTCGAGGAGGTCTGCTGCCAATATGCAAGAGAGGAGCTCGTGTAGGGATTTGGACTTACCAGGACCTACCACTCAAGGACTTGATCTCACTCGAGGAGGTCTACTGCCAATATGCAGGAGAGGAGCTCGTGCAGGGACTTGGACTTACCAGGACCTGCCACTCAAGGACTTGATCTCACTCGAGGAGGTCTGCTGCCAATATGCAGGAGAGGAGCTCGTGCAGGGACTTGGACTTACCAGGACCTGCCACTCAAGGACTTGATCTCACTCGAGGAGGTCTGCTGCCAATATGCAGGAGAGGAGCTCGTGCAGGGACTTGGACTTACCAGGACCTGCCACTCAGGGACTTGATCTCACTCGAGGAGGTCTGCTGCCAATATGCAGGAGAGGAGCTCGTGCAGGGACTTGGACTTACCAGGACCTGCCACTCAAAGACTTGAACGTTGTTTTTACTGCTGCTTCAAGAGTTGAAAATGGATTAAGCGCCTCTTCGAGGAAGAAGAAAACAGAAATCGAACGACGATCTAGAAGACGTCGAGTTGGGAGGTCGGCGTCCAACCCTGTTCCGTTAGTTCCTCCAGTCGGAGGAGAGATGCAGTCAGGGGGAGCTAGGCCGACTTGCAAGGGGGAGCTGATCTCGGCCATCAATGCAGGGGTCCGGTCTTACAAGGGCGCTTATATCCCGAGGCATCGTCCCATCGTCCGAACTGTGCTATCCACCAGAAACAGGATGGAGGCACGTTTCCCAATCCAACTGCTGCGATCGTTTTTAGCTCTGCCAACTGGCCATGAGCGCCAAAGTGCGGGTGAGGGGCTATGTTTTTCCGAGGGTCCTCCGAGATGCACTCGCGACTAACATACTCCCTTGGGCCTATCCTGACCCCAGTTGATGCTTCCTCCAATCCGAGAGGTTGGGGTCCAGACCTGTTCCCGCTAGTTCTTCCAGTCGGAGGAGAGATGCAGTCGGGGGTATCTAGGCCGATATGCAAGGGGGGATCTGACCTCGGCCGTCAATGCAGGGGTCCGGTCTTACAAGGACGCTTATATCCCGAGGCATCGTACCATCGTCCCAACTGGGCTATCTAGGGGGAACAAGTTGACTGCCAGCTTCTTGGATCGATTTTGAAGTAAAACCTTAAGCTCCCAGAAAGTTTGCGACAAAACACAAGATGGATAGAAAAAGAAAAGCTGCCATTGTATATATGTAAAAACATGTAAACAAAGTACATCATCGGCCGCTAAGGATAGAACCTTTTCATGTCATCCCCGCTCCAAGTACCTCCCAGCTGCTCTCCAACCTGATTCTGGAGATAATATCCTCCGGCAGCCAAGGATTCTTGAATAATGAAGGGACCTTCCCAATTCGGATGCAGCTTGCCCACTGTGGCTCCCCTTCCTACAACGTCTACCTTTTTCATAACCAGGTCTCCGGTGAGAAAATGCTTTAGATGTACATTTTTGTCGAAGTGCTTCGCCATGCGCCGTTTGATCTCCTCTTGGCGGATAGAAGCCAAGTCACGAAGTTCTTCCACGAAATCCAGTGAGAGTCTTTGGGCGTCCTCGTTCTCTAAGCGCCATTCCTCGCCGCCGTTTTAGGCTGCTATAACCCTCGGGCTCCGCACCTCGAATTCTACTGGGATGAGCGCCTCAGACCCGTGGGATATCTTGAAAGGAGTTTCCCCCGTGGCCGAGTTTGGAG
Source organism: Platanthera guangdongensis (assembly GCA_039583875.1). Classification (NCBI taxonomy): domain Eukaryota; kingdom Viridiplantae; phylum Streptophyta; class Magnoliopsida; order Asparagales; family Orchidaceae; genus Platanthera; species Platanthera guangdongensis. The sequence goes on from CM077148.1 coordinate 136,649,134, forward strand.
TTGTTCTCAAAGCCCAGAGGACCGAAGGGAGTTGTTCCGCCCAATTACCCTTCAAGTTGGTGACTTTCTTTTTTTGAAGGTTGATGATCAACTTGTTGACTGCTTCCACCTGTCCATTGCTGCGAGGATGATGCACAGAGGCGAATCGAAGGTCCGTCCCTAGCTGCTTGCAGAAATCCTCTAACTCCAAACTAGCGAACTGTGGCCCGTTGTCGGTGACGATGGCCAGGGGAATCCCGAACCTGCATGCGATCTCTCCCCAAATGAAATTCTTCACGATCTGCGACGTGGTCTTGGCTAGGGCCTTTGCCTCGATCCACTTGGAGAAATAGTCGATCATAACTAGCACGAACTTCCTCTGTCCGCTGGCCTGAGGAAAAGGGCCGATCAAGTCCATCCAAAAGATGGCGAAGGGCCATGGAGCTGTGATCGAGCGAAGGTGCTGAGCTGGCTGTAGTTGGAGAGGCGCGAAGAGCTGGCACTGGAGGCACTTTTTTGAGAAAGTCTCTGCATCTTTCCTAATGGTGGGCCAGAAGTACCCATGCCTTATAATCCTTTGCTCAAGGATCCTAGTTCCCGAGTGAATCTCCTCCAGGACACGAGGTATTTCAACCTCTGACAGGCGCCGAGCTAAAGGACCTGAGATGGTTTTTCGGTAGAGTTCTCCTTCTTGAAGCAAATAGTAAGCGGCTTTGTAGCGAAACTTCCTCTGGTCTCCTTCGCTGGCTGGTATCTGTCCCGTCGTTAGAAAAGAAATGAATGAATCCCTCCAAGATGCCCTTTGCTCAATCTCCATCATCTCCCCTTCCTCGATGGACGGTCGGAAAAGCTCAGTCACGATTCCCCCAGCACGGGGACCGTATTTGGCAAGATAGTCGGCTTCTGAATTCTCCTCTCGGGGTACGTGCTCGACGAAGAAAGAATGAAATCCCCCGATCAGACCTTTCACTTTGATCAAGTACCGTTGCAAAATTGGGTCATTCACCTCGAACTCGCCTCTGATCTGGGAAGCAACTACCATCGAGTCGGTGAAGGCCCTGATGTCTTTAATCCCCAACTCCTTGGCAAGACGCAAGCCGGCCACCATGGCTTCGTACTCCGCCTGATTGCTGGTAACTGGAAAATGGATTTCCACTGCCTGCTCGATCCTGGTTCCTTGAGGGCTAACGAGCACGACTCCAGCTCCCATAGAGTATCAGCCCGAAGCACCATCCACGAACACCTTCCAGGACACGATGTTAGAAGAGCCTTCCTCTACTTCCACTTCGGCTGAGAAGTCGGCAAGGAAATCTGCCACCGCCTGTGCCTTGATTTCTACCCTTGGAGAGTAGGAAATATCGAATTCGCTAAGCTCCACTGCCCACTTTGCCAACCTGCCAGAGTGCTCTACTCCATCAAGGATACTCCTTAGAGGATGATCGGAGACGACCCTGATGGAGTGAGCTTGAAAATATGGGCGTAGTCTTCGAGCCGAAACCACCAAAGCAAAAACCAGCTTCTCCAGGATTAATACCTCGTCTCCGCCTGTCGCATCACTCTGCTAACATAGTAGATAGGAAGTTGCCTCTTGCCTTCCTCCTGAACCAGCACCGAACTAACCGCTTCTGCCCCCACTCCTAAGTAGAGGAAGAGATCTTCATTATCCCGTGGCCCTTGGAGGAGAGGAGCTTGGGTTAGTTGTTGCTTGAGCCTTCCGAAAGCCTCCTCGCACTCCGATGTCCACTCGAATTTCTGATTTCCCCGTAGGGTCTTGAAGAACGGAGAGCACTTCTCCCCTGCCTTAGACAAAAAATGGCTGAGGCCGGCCAGCCTTCCTGTCAGCCTTTGGACTTCCTTAGGGTCTCGCGGCGATGACATCTCCAGAATTGCCTTTACCTTGTCTGGATTGGGCTCCACCCCCCTGGGAGTAAGGAGGTGACCTAGAAACTTCCCTCTTCCCGCACCGAAGACGCACTTGGCCGGATTGAGCCGCATCTTGTACTTCCTCAGGGTATCAAAGGTCTCCACCAGATCCGTTATGTGCTCCGCGACGCTCTTGCTCTTGACGAGTAGGTCGTCCACATAAACCTCCAAGTTCCGCCCCTTTTGCCCTTTGAAGATCTGATCCATCATCCTCTGGTACGTGGCGCCTGCATTCTTGAGCCCGAAGGGCATCATCTTGTAGTTATAACAGTCGTCGCTGGTTATGAAAGAGACGTCCCGGCAGTCGGGGGGATGCATCCGGATCTGATGATATCCTGAAAAGGCATCAAGAAAACTCATCACAGGAAACCCGACAGCGGAATCAACCAACGCGTCGATTTGAGGCAAGGGGTAGCAATCTTTCGGACAAGCTTTATTTAACATGGAAAAATCGATACATAACCGCCAGCCTCCTCCAGGCTTCTTCACCATTACAACGTTGGAGACCCAGCCTGGATACTGGATCTCCGAGACGAACCCGGCTTTCAGCAGCTTCTCTACCTCCTCCCTGATCGGCTCAGCTATCACGACGATGCTCTTCCTATGCTTCTGCCGAATTGGAGCCGCCGCGGGATCCAAGTTGAGGCGATGACAAGCAACATCGGCGTCCACCCCCGGCATCTCGGCGGCGCTCCATGCAAAGACATCAACGTTGTCTTGCAGGCAAGCGGCCATCTCCATCTTCCCCCCAAGCGGCAAGGATCCTCCCACCTTCAGCAGTACCGTATCTCCCCCTTGTGAGATCACTTCTATCTTCTCCACCTCCTCAGCAGCACGCAGCCCGTTCTCCTTCTCCAGCAACTCCTCCAGCTTTTCCGCGTCACCCATCCAGCTGATGGTGCTGACAACATTCAAGTAGCACTCCCTGGAAGCCTTGGAATCTCCTCTGATTCTGATCTACACATCTCCGCGGTAGTACTTCAGGCACTGGTGATAAGACGACGGAACGACTCTGAAGTAGTTGATAAGAGGCCGCCCGAAGATGGAGTTGTACCCACTCGGTGCGTCGACGATGATAAAGCGGCATCGAATCGAAGTCCCCTCGAGTGTGACCAGCAGCTCCACTGCTCCCTCCACCTCTTTCTTCTCTCCTGAGAAGCCAAAGAGTGGTCCATCTGCTGCCTGGACTCGGGACGCTTCCACTTGCAGTCCAGCAAAAGTTCTCTTGAAGATGACATTCACCGAACTTCCGTTATCCGCGAGGATTCGGTCGACGGTGAAGTCCTCGATGGCAGCTTGGATCACCAGGGCGTCATGGAAAGGGTTCTCATTCCCCAGCATGTCTTCTTCCGAGAATGTGATTTCTTCTAATGGCGGCCTGGTCTGCGACGTCGAAGCGACGTTCTTCCGATAGATCTGGTGAAGACTTCCCTTACGGGAAGCTCCAAGCCCGACCCCCCCATTGATCACTCCTACATTCCCACCTCCTAGGCCATGTATCACTTGCCCGTGAGTTCCGAGGTCAACTCGGTCTTCATTCCTTCTTCTTGCCAGAGCTTGAAATGCCACCTGCCCAACCGGGGCCTCCTGCCTCTGCTGCTCTCTTTCTGCTGCTCCTGCCTCCAGCCTTCTCCTTGCTTCCCAAAACTTGGGGCAAGCCAAGGTCCCGTGCCCCTCTACTCGATGAATATCGCAGTAAAGGGGAATTGCCGCCTCCTGGCGCATCGCTCGCTGCTCCCTCCGACGCCGCTTGTTGTCGTGGCGAGCGATGGCCATTGTCTCCCTTCTTCCTCCTCCTCGATCTCCCTCCTGCCGATTTCCATTCCTCCCATCTTCCTGATACTGCTGTCTCGCTGGTCTCCATTGGGGGCGATTCTCTGGATACTGGAATCGCCTTTCCTCCCTTCCTCCTTCTCGAGCTTCCACCGATCTTCTCTCTTCCCGTCTTCGAGGCCGCTCCTGCCTCCTATCTTCAACCCTCCTGGGTTCCTCCCTCTTCCTCCTCTCTTCCCTTCTTGGCTCTTCTTTCTCCCTTTCCTCCTTCCTTTCTGGCGTCCTTCTCGACTTCGACCCCGAAGGTCCTGCGATTCTCCTCTCCATCGCAATCTCTCCATCTAGCCTCGCTAAGAAGTCCTTGTTCTTCTCTTCTCCGCGAACAAAAGTATTCGCCTTCTCTATCATCTCTTCGAAGGATCTCGGAGGATTGGATCCCATCTCCAGACTGAACAAACCTTGCTTCAATCCGAACTTAAGAGCCACCATCAAGGTGAAACTGTCCACCTCCTCTACCTCTAAAATTTCCTCTTGAAAGCGGTCGATGTAGTGTCCCAGACTCTCATGTTGCCCTTGGACGATTTTGAAGAGTGCTGTCGCTTCCTTCTTCCTCTTCTTCGAAGTCGCGAACCTTGCCATAAGGCCCCGACGCAAATCTGAGAAGCAGTATATGGACCCTGCCGGCAGTTGATGGAACCAATCCCGAGCATTTCCTCTGAGGGTGATGGAGAAGAACCTGCACGTAAAGGAATCAGACATATTGCAAATGGAGACGACATCCTCAAACTATTGGTGGTGTCTGACAGGATCGTCTCTGCCGGAGTAGTAAGTAAGAACAGGTTCCCTGAACCCTTCTGGAACTGGGGCGGCGAGGATCTCGTCACAGAAGGGGCTCCTCCCTCCCTGGCAGGGATGAGTTTCATCCTCGCTGGAGACGTCATAATCGTTGCATTGGTGAGTATCTCTGAATCTCGCTGGCGACATTGGATCCCGGAAACAAACCCCCTGACTACCCGCCGGGTAAAGTCGCGACTGCATTGGTCGCTCTTCCCTTGCCCAAGAGGGCTCCTTTCCAGCTCGCCTCGGCGGCGCTTCCTCTTATAGCGACGTCAGGCGACGAGGAGAAGTCGCCGTGACCTCTGGGCGCTGAGCGAAACCAATGAGAATGGTTTGCTCGATCTTCCTCGCTAACTCTTCAAATGCGGCCACCGTTACAAACTCGCCACCTCGCGCGGCGTCTCCTCCTAATGCCGAGTTGCCGACCAACCCGCCTTGCTCGCCACCTACGACCATCACACTCAACTTCCAAACTTTCCTCCTTGGCTGCAGTCCACGCTCACCGCACCAAGTGTTAAAGCCAGGAAATTCCTAACCTCAGAAATCGGATCAAAGCTGCCTAAGGTTACTGGCTCAGAAGCTAGATCGGACGGCTAGGGTGGCCAGAAAGAAGGAACAGGTCAAACAGGACCCCAGACGTTGTGACAGGAATGACCCACCACGTACCCGGATGCTCGTAAGGAGCAACCCCTTCTCAACCAAGAATGGCCGAACTGGATACGAGAGAGGCTATCTGGCAAGGTCGCAAAGTCGCGAGTTGCTCCAAGGAAACAGAATCCGAAGAACTGGCCAATATCCTGAAACGCGCGAGTATCCTGCTCCGGATTTTCCGTCCTCTCTCTCGTACCCCTGAGGTCCTATTTATAGGCCAAGGCAAGGGGGGGTCTTATTTATACCCCACCCCTTGGCGACCAGGCGACTTCCAGAAGAGATCGCACGGGCTTGGCGAGTAGCTCGCCTAGTCGCCTTCCTGGCGAGTATGCGCGGGGAGCTCGCCTATACTCGCCAGGCCTTCCGCGGTCTTGAATGTTGACTTTGACTCCCATGGTGACTTGTTGATCTTGACTCCTCCTGACTTGACTGTGGTAGGGCCCGCTCTCGACGAATACGGGTTGTACAATGAGAGTTAAGGCTATCCGTGAAAATTTCTTTATGAAGCGCCTGCAGTAGCCATTAAGTCCGAGGAAGCTCCTGACTTCTGCTACAGTAGACAACACAGGCCACTCCCGTATCACAACTATCTTCGCTGGATCCACCGCAATACCTTCTCCACTAACCACATGGCCAAGAAAAGCCACTGACGACAGCCAAAACTCGCACTTTGAGAACTTGACATAGAGCTTGTTTCTCCTCAGGGTGTGCAAAACCATCCACAAATGATTTGTATGATCTTCTTCGGACTGAGAGTACACCAATATGTCATCAATAAAGATGATCACAAATAGGTCCAAGTACTCTCTAAAGGTTCGATGCATCAAGTTCATGAATACCGATGACGCATTTGTTAGCCCAAACAGCATTACAGTGAACTCATAATGACCGTAGCGTGTATCAAACATTGTCTTGGGAATGTCATCTTCCTGAATCCTCAACTGGTAGTAACTAGATTTTAAATCTAACTTCAAGTAGATAGTTGAACCCACCAGCTGATCAAACAAGTCATCAATCCGTGGAATCAGATACTTGTTCTCCTCTGTCAGCTTGTTTAACTCTCGATAGTCAATGCATAACCATAAGCTTCTATCCTTCTTCTTCACAAGAGGACCGACACACTCCAAGGTGACTCACTTGGACGTATATAGCCTTGCTCTAGCAATTCTTGCAATTGAACTTTCAATTCTGCCATCTCTTTTGGTGCTACTCGGTACGGTGATCGGGCTACAGGTTTCGCACCTAGCACCAACTCTATAGCGAAGTCAATCTCCCGCTGGGGCGGTAACCCAGAGAGATCCTTAAGAAACACATTCGCATAATCCGATACGATAGGATCGTCACTCAAACTGGACTTCGGCTCCACAGCCTCCAACAACGTGAAGAATAACTCCACGCCCTTCCGAACAATCTTGACTACCTGGAGAGCAAACATCAATATCTTGCTCGATCCTCGCATACCAGCGAACTTAGTCTCTCGTTCGGTGTTATGTCCTAGTGTGACTTCCTTAGAGTTATAATCTATACTGGCACGCTGCTCTGAGAGCCAGTCCATGCCAAAGATTACATCAAACTCAGATATCGACAACACAAATGCTTCCAATCCGAAATCTTGACTTGCAATCCGTACCTCAAGACAGCAAGACCTATCTGCACGCACCACGCATCTGTTAGATAACAACATCTTTACTCTATCTATCAACATAAGAGTAGGCACTCTGATCCGCGATACGAAGTTCTCAAATAAAAACAAATGAGAAGCACCCGTATCGAACAGTGCTCTCGCCGGATAGTCCCGAATAAGGACAATGCCTATACTTATCATGGTATACACAAGCAATTCACGAGGTATAAAGTATAAAAAGCATGAAAACTATATACTACTCGTACATGTGATGACATCAGCCTATTTGATGGCCTCCTGTTGGCCAAGATTGTACACCCTTGGCTGAGCCGGAGCATATTGGGATGCCGTAGACTCCACCGTCTTTCCCTTCTCAGTGTATGATGCTCCTGCCTTTTTCTCCGCCTTTGGAGGGCCACTCTAACAGTTTTGGGCTATGTGTCCCACCTTGCCACATGTGTAATATATGAGCGGACCTCGCCCCGATGTTGCTCCAAAAGTACAAGTAGAAGGAGCCTGTCCAGAAGACTTGGACTTCTTATTCCAACTCTTGCGGTAGTCAGACTTTCCAGGACGCGACATTTTCAACTCGGGCTTTATCACAGCCAAGTCTCTCTTGCCCTGCACCCTATTCATGTCTTTCTATAACGAATGAGCTGTATTGACCAACACTTGAAAACCTTGGTTCATAGGACCTGGGAGCAGTAACCTCAGCTCATCTTGCAGTCCCTCGTAGAACTTATTGGTCTTACGCTCTTCGTCAACAAAAGTAGATCCCGCATAACGTCCCAACCTAGTAAACTCATGTAGATAGTCATCCACACTACCCTCGCCCTGAGTTAAATGCTGGAACTCATTTTCTATAACAATCCACTGCGATGACGGCGGGTGCTTTGCCAAGAACAATCTCGAAAACTCCTCCATCGAGATCTCTGATAGTCGTCTGCCTGCGAAGTGGTGTAACTCCAACTCATCCCACCAACGCCGAGCCTCTCCTTCCAACAGGAAAGTGAACAAGGTGACCTTCTGTCCCTCCTCTATCTCTATCACCGTCAATATCCACTTGACTCGCGAAAGCCAAGCCCATGCCTGTGTCGGGGATCATACACCCATAAATGTAGGAGGACTAAATCTCATGAATTGCTTCAGTTGCAGTTCAGTCGCTCGCTTATCAACCAAAGCCTCAGCAGGCACTTGACTAGCAGCTATAGGCTCGACTACACCAACCTGTACTAACACCATTACAGGTCGCACCTGCCCAGTCGGCTGTGCATTTATCATTGCAAACACTGCATCAACAACTAAGCGTACTATTTCCGCAGAAGGAGGAGGTGTGAGCACATCAGCTGGTGCTGCACTCCCAACAGAATGTTGGGGTTCAGACTGCCCTACACCACTTCTATTCACCTATAAGTGTAAAATACACAATTTAACGACCACTCAAAAGAAAACAACGACTATTAGGAACGTGCAGGTTCCTCAAGCATGTGTATTTTCATTCCTAAGTGGACATTCTTGAGTTCATTTTTGTTATAATGGTATGCACATACACGTGCTCGCCAGTCCTCAAAAGAATTCGACCACAAATTCGCAGAAGGAAGACCAAGACAAGTTGATACACAAATTGTAACACCTACATCCATCACATGAAATATAACAGAGGGTCCGGCCGAGGACCCATGACATATCCCACAGATGGTGGAGTTACATGTTAATATCAAAGATTAAACGAATCCTAACTCAGAGTATTCTAGCGGAAGCTTCAAGGGTTAACCTTTTAAACTCAAGTATCACAGCAATATCCACTATATATATAACACCCCTATCCGTCACATAGCATATAGCAGTAGGTCCGGCCGGGGCCCGACACCATATACCACATACAGACCGAAGGGTTACGAAATGAAACCATCCTTCCAATAACACACGTCCTACACAGAGTACATTCTAGCGGAAGCATTTTAAAAGTTGCAAAGAAAAGAACTCAAGCAAACAACATGAATGTCCACTAAATACCCAAACTAGGAATGAGCGTACAAAATACACAAAGTACTTGGCCTTATGGCCTTACAAGAGTTTACTTAAATAAACAGTGTCTTCCAAACATCGGCATGCAGGTCGGTCACACATGAGTATAACAAGTAAACATTCGTATTGGCCTTCGAGGGCTGGCCCAGCAACCAGGGATTCAGCCCGCTATTTGCCAATAGCCTCCACAGCACCTGCAAGAAACAATCCACCGCAATAGTGGCAAACAAAAGCAACGGTCAGCTAAAGCTGACCAAATTATAACGACACCACCCCTTAACTCGGGGCGGCGATGCTCCTTCCCTGCACTTTATTAGCATAGCCAAACAATAGTGAAATTACACTTCATCACAGGCATAGGCACGCAGGCCGGTCTCACCACCGCCCCTTGGACGACAAATCTCGTGAGCATTTTAGTCTTTCCGGCCTAAGCCTAAGACCCTCCATCTATGCCAATAGCAAGTACCATGTACTTTAGGTCGCTTTAACCGAACGACATAGAGCGGGTACAGTTCCGCCTAACCCATTGCTCACACCGCAATGTCAATTTAAGCCAGCCAAATGCGCGGGCCAAGCTTCCCCGAATCCCAAATCGATCACAAAATTTACATAACCCAGTTATGTGCAAGTTGGCTCCCAGGCCACCAAGATGGCAGAATCACGCTTCTGCCCAGTTTTCCGGGTGCACCTTGGAGCTAATCCCCAAGATTCCCTGTTGCAATCTACCGCGTAGAAAACCTGAAAAACAACCGTCGGCGCGGAGTCTTCTCCGGCCATTCATGGAATGAAACATCACCGATCCAGACCAACTTGTCTGGGTAGGTTCACACACCATGCCTATGTCCGTACTTCGATTCCGGACTCTACATGCAAAACAACAGGGACTATTCATGTCCACCCGAAGGAACACCTCACACTCACCGCATACTCGCGAGAGGGGGTTTCCTGTGCAGAAAGAAAAGGATTTCACATGTCCAAGAAGAGAATCGTTACCCTTGGGTTTCTCTTTGGTGTCATGAAGATCTAGATGGATGAAAAGCACCGTAATGGCCTCGCCTCCGTAGATCTGGACTCGGCTTGCGATTTGGGGCTCCGAAGCTCCACCGGAGGCCAGATCTCTCCTTATCCTTCTTCCTTGCTCTCCCCTCTCTCTAAAGCTTTAGAAAGAGAAAGTTCAAAGTGGAATGAGGGTTTCAAACCCTATTCTCGGCTTTAACTCAGCAAGGACAGCCCTGGGCCCTTGGATCCCAAAAGAAGGAAACAGACGGCCACGATTCACACTTAAAATAACATTTATGGGCCGAACACGGCTTATGACACGCCCATGTCCAAGGCCGTGTGCCTCAATCGACGTCGAAATTGTCGCATCCCGAACAGGACACGACCCCTGGACACGCCCGTGTGCCAGACACGGCCATGCACACGGCCGTGTTCCAGGCCGTGCTCCACAGCCGACATAGCCGACTAAACACATAGAAGGACACAGGTTCATGACATGCCCGTGTCACTTTTGGCACACCCGTGTCAACCAGAACACGCCTGAGCTAAGGGTCGTATTCTTCCCCCAACATAGCCCGACTAACGGCCTGAGCAGGACACGGGCCTGGACATGGCCATGTCTTAGGCCGTGTTCGCTGTCTCGACGATCGTCGACTGCATTTCGTCGACCACTCGAAAAGTTCGTCGAACCCAAGCACGACACGGCCCTGGACACGCTCGTGTCCCAGGCCATGTGACCCTTAGCAGGCACCAAACTTGGCTCTAAATGTTGTCCGTTCCTCTTTTGAGTTTCGGGGCGTTATAATTTTCTCTCTCTAAAAAGAATTTCGTCCCAAAATTACAGAAAGGAAGAGATACACAAAACTTAAACGGTACCTGAGTGGAATAACTCCGGGTACTCCTCAAGAATGGTCTGCTCTCGCTCCCACGAGAGCTCCTCCCGACCGCAGTTGTCCCAACGGACCTTGACCATCCTGATGTATTTGTTACGTAGTCGCTTGACTTCCGAGTACTCAATGCGAACGAGCTTGACCTTTGTCGTCAACCCATTTTCAACTGGTACTTAATCAACCACAATCACTTGCGAAGGCTCTTGCACCACCTTTCGCAACACTGATATGTGGAATACGTCATGTAGACCACTCAGTTCCACTGATAGCTTTAATCGATAAGCTGCTTCGCCAATTCGCTCCAGAACCTCAAACGGTCCAAGATTCCTCGGGCTTAGCTTCTTCAAGCGCCGTACCCGTGAGACGCCCTTGAACGACTTAATCTTCAAATACACCCAGTCACCAACAACGAACTCAACGTTCTTATGCTTGGCATTATAGTATTTAGCTTGCCGGTCTTGAGCGATTATCAATCGTTCTCGTATAGTTCGTGCCAACGAAGTTGCATCTTCCACTTCTTGCCGCTTGTACAACTTCGACTCTCCTATTTCCAACCATGACAACGACATGCAACATCTCCTACCATAAAGGGCCTCGAAGGGCGCCATTTGAATGCTCGCTTGGTAGCTATTTGTTGAAATTGGTGACCGGGCGGTCTGGCGGTCTGTCTTGGCGGGTTGAAGACCGCGCGGTCTGGCGGTTTGTCTCAGCCGGCTTGGAGACCGGGCGGTCTAGCGGTCTACACTGGTAATCTCTCTTTCTCTCTAGTGGTAGCCATGCGGTTAGCCCGTCTGTCTAACCGCGCGGCTTGTGCGGTTTGTTCTGTATAATCCGCTTAGTCCTGTAAATTTTTAGTCCCACATCTCTTATTTGTATTCTCTCTTCTCTCCTCCATTCTATATAAGGGAGGGCATACCTTTGTAATAGATATCTTTTTGGGATAATAAAGTTTCAATTATTCAAAACTCTATCTGTTTGTTACTGCATGTTCGCTACTTTTAACATGGTATCAGAGGGCACGGTCTTTTCCTCCTGATTGTGTGCGCTCTCTGCTTCTCGCCACTTGTTTCTGCTTCTCGCGACCTATCTTCGCGACTTGTCCTCTCTTCCGCCCGCTACTCTGTTCGCGCGGCTTGTTGCTTCTCTTCTCTTGCTGCTCTTCATCGTCTAGTTGTCGCAGCGACCTGTTTCCTTCTAGCCGCCTGTTTTTCCCCTAGCTGCGCGACCTGTTTCTGTTCGCCTGGCTTGCGAATTGTTGTTGTCGCTGCTGCTTCTTGCTTCCTCTTCTCTTCTGTTTGCTCGGACTTTTCAGTCTGCGCGACCTCTTCCCCGTTGTGCTTTGGTCTACTTCCTGGCCGCTCGTGTTCGCGCGGCTTCTTCCCTTTAAACCGCGCGGATTCTTCCTTGTTTGAGCGGCCTCTCTGCCTTTCTTCCTTTAGCCGCTCCTGCTTGTTAGTCGCCGCGACCTCCTGTTCAGTCGCACGGCTTATGCTTCCCTCTTCTTCCCCTTTTGCCTTGCTTTGCACCTTGGTCGTGGCCCTTCTTGCCGCTGGTGTGCTGTCGCCGAGACCGCTGCAGTTTCTTTTTCCTCCCTTCATGGCTTTCATATCCTCCTCCAAGCCCTTCGCCTCGGTTGTCACGTCTTCTGGTCGTGCCCACATTGTTACTCAGGGAAAATGGCTCATCGACACTAGTGCTACAAATCATATGACCAGCAATCTCCAGTGTTTCTCTCTCCTAGAAACACATGATCGGTTGCCCCCGGTTCTTCTCGCTGACGGCTCTTCATCATCAGTCCATGGGACGGGGATAGTTCATGTCACTCCGTCTCTTCACTTGGCGGATACTCTATACGTGTCCCAGTTCCCGTGCAACTTATTATCTGTTACCTCTCTATGCAAGCAATTACAGTGTTCCGTTACATTTACTTCTACTTCTTGCTCTTTTCAGGATCCGGACTCCCAACGGACGATTGCTACTGGGACTGAGAGTGGCGGCCTATACTTCCTGGACAACATTTCCGCTTTTTCCACCTTCTCCTCCACCTCCACATATATTCTCCAATGACATCTCCGCCTTGGTCATGCTCCTCCCCGTCTTCTTCGTCAACTTCTGCCCCACCTTCCTCCACAAAGTCCTCTGCTCAACTGTGAGGCCTGTCAGCTTGGCAAGCATCACCGCTCCTCCTTCCCTCCAAAGCACGTTCGTGGCTCTACCCGTCTGTTTGATCTTATCCACTCCGATATTTGGGGTCCTTCTCCTAATCTTACTATTGGTCGGGGTAGTTCATATTTTGTCACGTTCATTGATGATTTCTCTCGCTGTACGTGGATGTATCTATTAAAAGATCGCTCCGAATTATTCTCTGTATGGGCGTCCTTCTATCTCATGATCAAAACTCAGTTTGGTGTTTCTATCAAAGTTTTTCGATCTGATAATGCCAAAGAATATATCAGTCATGACTTTTCTACATTCTGCATGCACAAAGTCCATTGAAATATCGTCGAACTTCCACTCCGGGATATACAAGGAATTTAAGAAACCTCCCGGCTTCTGGCACTCCACCTACACTAAGGCGCAAATTTGACACTTCGCCACATAAAGTGCCACGTCCTTCTTAAGTCCTAGCCACCAGAACAATTTCTTCATATCACAGTACATCTTCATGCTCCCTGGGTGAATCGAGTACTTGGTATGATGAGCCTCGTACATCAATTCCACCTGCAGTTTAGCCACATTTGGGACGCACAGACGACTATCCTTCCATAACAATCCATCCTTAACAATAAATTGGGAATTTGACCCATCCAAACCCTCATCCATGATTTGCTTCATGTTGCTATCCAAATCTAGGGCCTACCGAATCCGATCAGCCAGGTCATACTGAACTTCTGTCCAGTTCAATTGCGCTTCGGCACTAGTCTGCTTGTCAACACAAGAGATCTTTAATGCCTCCAACTCCCAAATCAAATGCTCGTCATGAATCGACAACCAGTTGGCTTGCACAGAGGCCCTGCGACTCAACGCATCCGCAACTGCATTGCCTTTCTCAGGCACATAATGAATCTTGAATGTGTAGTCCCCCAGGAACTCCATCCATCTCCACTGCCACATGTTTAGATCCTTTTGATCCAACAAGTACTTCAGGCTCTTGTGGTCGGTATAGATATCGACCTTCACACCGTACATGTAATGCCTCCACAGCTTCAAGGCAAATATCACGGCCGCTAACTCCAAGTCATGGACCAAATAATTCCTCTCATGTACCTTCAGCTGACGTGAGCCATAAGATATTACACTTCTATGCTGCAGTAGAACACAACCCAATCCATTGCCCGAAGCATCACTCTAGATCTCAAAGCCTTCGGTCCCACTCGACGAACTTAGAACAGGCACCGTGATCAACTGACTTTTCAACTCTTCGAAAGCTTGTGCGCACTCAGGCGTCCAAACAAACTTCTACTCTTTCCTCATCAGAGTCGTGAGGGGTAACGCTATCCGCGAGAAGTTCTCCACGAAGCGCCTATAATAGCCGGCAAGCCCTAGAAAACTCCGGACTTCCGCTACCGTAGACAACACATGTCACTCCCATATAGCAACTATCTTCGCCGGATCCACCGTAATTTCCTCTCCACTAACTATGTGACCAAGGAATGCTACCGAGGACAACCAAAACTCGAATTTGGAGAACTTGGCGTACAGTTGGTTCCTCCTCAGCTTCTCCAACACCAAATGCAGATGTTTAAAGTGATCCTCCTCACACTGCGAGTACACCAATATATCATCGATAAAGATGGTAACGAAGTGGTCCAAGTACTCTCTGAAAGTTCTGTTCATCAGATCCATGAACACGGATGGCGTATTAGTCCGCCCAAACGGCATGACGGTAAACTCATAATGTCCATATCTCGTACTGAAAGCTGTCTTGTGGATATCACTTTCTCTTATCCTCAGCTGATAATATCCGGATTTAAGATCCAATTTCGAGAACACTAATTACCCGAATAACTGATCGAACAGATCATCAATCCTTGGGATCAAGTACTTGTTCTTCTCCGTCAACTTGTTCAGCTCTCGATAATCGATACAGAGTCGCAAGCTTCTGTCCTTCTTCTTAACAAAAAGGACCAGTGTGCTCCAAGGCGATGAACTTAGACGTACATAACCCTGTTCCAATAGCTCTTGAAGTTGAATCTTCAGCTCCGCCATCTCCTTAGGTGCTAACCGATATGGGGAGCGTGACACAGGTTTTGCACCTGATACTAGCTCAATAGTGAAGTCAATCTCCCGCTGAGTTGGGGCTCTAGGGAGATCGCCAGGGAACACGTCAGGGTACTCAGATACCATTGGGATGCTATCCAAAGCAGGATTAGGCTTCGAAGCATCCACTAGCATGAAGTACAGCTCTGCACCAGCACAAACTGCCTTAACCACCTGAAGAGCAGACATCAAAGTCTTGCTCAACCCTTTCAAGCCCGTAAATGTCGTCTCACGACCAGTTCCCAATTTGACCACCTTGCGGTTGCAATCAATGTATGCATGCTGCTCCGAGAGCCAGTCCATACCAAAAATCACGTCGAATTCCACTAGCGGCAGTAACGATGCTTGCAAGTCGAACTCCTGACTCCCAATCTGTATCTTCACGCCACAGACTCTATCCAAGCGCATTGAACACCCATTAGGCAACAACACATCCAATTTGTCCTTTGCCATCGAAGTAGGTACTCCGATGAGCGATACAAATCCTTCGGATAAAAAGGAGTGTGAAGCTCCCGTATCGAACAGTGCTCTCACCGGATTATCAAAAATCAAAACAAAGCCTATACAAGCAGTAATAAGCTAACATGCGCAAGGTAACAAGTATTTAAAGCTAACTTGCTATAAATTTAAACTGTACCTGTCACCAAATCAGCTTACTTTATGGCCTCCCGCTGGCCAAGGTTATAGACTCTAGGTTGAGTTGGAGCATAGTGGGATGCGGTTGACTCCACCGCCTTGCCCTTCTCCTCATAGGTTGCTCTCGGCTTCCTCTCGGACTTTGGACATCCGCTCCAACAGTCTCGGGCAAAGTGTCCCGACTTTCCACAGTTATAGCATGCGCTCGGGGTTCGGCCTGTAGTTGCCCCCGAAGCACCGGAAGAAGGGGCTGGACCCAAAGTCCTAGCCTTCTTATAGAACTTACGAAACCCAGACTTTGAGGTAGTCGACACCTTGAACTCTGTCTTCTTAGCACTAGAGTCTTTCTTCGCCTGTACATTCCTCAGATCCTTCTCCAAAGACCGGGCTGTATTGACCAGGGTCAAGAAGCCCTACGTCATAGGCCCCGAGAGCAGTAGCCTTAGGTCATTCCTCAGACCCTCATAGAAACGGTTTGTCTAACACTCCTCATCAGCAAATGTAGAGCTAGCCTACCAACCCAACCATGTAAATTCATGGAGGTACTCGTCCACGCTACTCTCTCCTTGCGCCAACTTCTGGAATTCATTCTCCATCGCGATCCTATGAGCAGAGGGAAGGTACCTTGCCAAGAATAGTCTCAAAAATTCTTCCATCGGGACGTCCGTGAGTTGCCTTCCCCTCAAGTGATGTAGCTCTAAACCTTCCCACCACAGCCTTGCATCTCCGTCCAACAGGAAAGTAGCTATGGTGGTCTTCTGCCACTCCTCCGTTTCCGTAGCTGTCAAGACTCTCTGTACTCAGGAGAGCCAATCCTCAACTTTGGATGGGGATACAGTCCCCGAGAACACCGGAGGATTGAAGCCCATAACATTCTTGAGCTGCTTTTCGGTCGCTCTTCTAGGTATAAACGGCTCCACCACCTCTTGCTCCACCCTTCTCGGTTCTGCCGCTTGAAGCGGTACCTGCTCCACTGTAGGGGTAGGCTGCTGCATTTGTCTTGCAGGCTGGGAATTTATCATAGCAAACACCGCTTCAGACACCAATCTTATGGTTTCTGCCAGGGAGGTGTTGTAGGCACAACATTCAGTGTGCTACTTGCCTCAGAAACCGGGTGTTCTGACGGCCCTACACCACTCCTGGTCACCTATAGTCGTACAAAACACCATTAAGTGACCGAACAACATCGCAAAAAGCAATTATAGGAACACGCAGGTTCCTCAAACATGTGTATTTTCATTCCTAAGTGGACATTCATGGGTTCTTTTTATGTTATAACGATGACGCACACACATGTGCTCACCACCCCTTAAAAGAATTCGTCCACGAATTCATTTTAGCATGACCGAAACCGGTAGTCTGATACCAAATTGTAACACCCATATCCGTCACATAGCATATATCAGTAGGTCCGGCCGGGGCCCGACGCCATATACCACAGACAAACCGAAGGGTTACGAAATGAAACCATCCTTCCAATAACACACGTCCTACACAAAATACATTCTAGCGGAAGCATTTTAAAAGTTGCAAAGAAAAGAACCCAAGCCAACAACATGAATGTCCACTAAATACCCAAATTAGGAATGAGCGTACAAAATACACAAAGTACTTGGCCTTATGTCCTTACAAGAGTTTACTTAAATAAACAGTGTCTTCCAAACATAGGCACGCAGACCGGTCACACATGAGTATAACAAGTAAACATTCGCATTGGCCATCGAGGGCCGGCTCAGCAACCAGGGCTTCAGCCCGCTATTTGCCAATAGGCTCCGCAGCACCTGCAAGCAACAATCCACCGCAGCGGTGGCAAACAAAAGCAACGGTCAGCTAAAGCTGACCAAATTATAACGACCCCGCCCCTTAACTCGGGGTGGCGATGCTCCTTCCCTGCACTTTATTAGCATAGCCAAACAATAGTGAAATTACACTTCATCACAGGCGTAGGCATGCACAATCATACACCCCATGCTCTCAGGGCACATTCTCGGTGAACCCGGTCAAATCCACAGTCTCACCACCACCCATTGGATGACAAATCTCGTGAGCATTTTATTCTTTCTGGCCTAAGCCTAAGACCCCCCATCTATGCCAACGACAAGTACCACGTACTTTAGGTCGCTTTAACCGAACGACATAGAGCGGGTACGGTTCCGCCTAACCCGTTGCTCACACCGCAACATCAATATAAGCCATATGCGCGGGTCAAGCTTCCCCGAGTCCCAAATCGATCACACAATTTACATAACCCCGTTATGTGCAAGATGACTCCCAGGCCACCAAGATGGAAGAATCAAGCTTCTGCACAGTTTTCCGGGTGCACCTTGGAGCTAATTCCCAATATTCCCTATTGCAATCTACAACATAGAAAACCCGAAAAACAACCATCGGCGCATAGTCTTCTCTGGCCATTCATGTAATGAAACATCACCGATCCAGACCAACTTGTCCGGGTAGGCTTCACACACCATGCCTATATCCGTACTTCGATTCCGGACTCTACATGCAAAACAACGGGGACTATTCATGTCCACCTGAAGGAACACCTCACACTCACCGCATACTCGCGAGAGCGGGTTTCCTGTACAGAAAGAAAAAGGACTTCACATGTCCAAGAAGATAATTGTTACCCTTGGGTTTCTCTTTGGCGCCATGAAGATCTAGACGGATGAAAAGCACCGTAATGGCCTCGCCTCCGTAGATCTGGACTCGGCTTGCGATTTGGGGATCCGAAGCTCCACTGGCGGCTGGATCTCTCCTCCTCCTTCTTCCTTGCTCTCCCCTCTCTCTAAAGCTTTAGAAAGAGAAAGTTCAAAGTGGAATGAGGGTTTCAAACCCTATTCCCGGCTTTAACTCAGCAAGGACAGCCCTGAGCCCTTGGATCCCAAAAGAAGGAAACGGACGACCACAATTAACACTTAAAATAACATTTCTGGGCCAAACACGGCTTGTGTCACGCCCGTGTCCAAGGCCGTGTGCCTCAATCGACGTCGAAACTATCGCATCCCGAACAGGACACGACCCCTAGACACGCCCGTATCACATGCCGTGTGCCAGACACGGCCGTGTTCCAGGCCGTGCTCCACAGCCGACACAGCCGACTAAACACAGATAAGGACATGGGTTCATGACACGCCCGTGTCACTTTTGACACACCCTTGTCAACCAGAATACGCTTGAGATCCAGGCCGTGTTCCTCCCCTGACATAGCCCGACTAACAGCCCGAGCAGGACACGGCCCTGGATACACCCGTATCTCAGGCCCTGTTCGTTGTCTCGATGATCGTCGACTGCATTTTGTCGACCACTCGGAAAGTTCGTCGAACCCGAGCACGACACGGCCCTGGACACACCCGTGTCCCAGGCTGTGTGACCCTTACCAGGCACCAAACTTGGCTCTAAACGTTGTCCGTCCCTCTTTTGAGTTTCGGGGCGTTACAATATACACTGGAATGTTCTTTTAAAAATACACAAAAGTTACTATCGCGCCCGATGACAGTAAAAGACACAAAAGTCATTGCTCCCGACGACAGTCAATAGTAGCTAAACTATTACAGCCTTAAGACTTTACAATTATTCTTTAAAAATGTGGTTTATAGACATCGGAACGCAGGCCGACCACACATGAAAGCAATAAAACTTTGCTTGGCCTTCGAGGTCCGGCATAGTTTCAGGGCTACAACCCGTTATTTCTCGCTCGGCTCTCCAGCACCTGCACAGGGACAATCCACCACAAGAGCGACAAACAAAGCAACGGTCAGCTTTCGACTGACTAATTTATAATGACCCTATCCCATACCCTGGACAGTGATATTACTTCCCTGCATGCATAGCATTAACACATAGATATATCACAAGAAGGCACACTCTGTAACGTCCCGTTTCGCGCTAGGCCCCTCACACGGATTTTGAGTCAAGAGAATTGACTCAGGCTCAGGAAGCGTCAAGTGAGTCGACTGTACTCGACAAATAGAGCAGATGTACTTAGAATATTTTCTGGACTCATGGCATTGAGTGGACTCAACACCACTTAACGCCATTCTACGGATAAGCTGAGGAGTTGAGTGGACTCAACACCACTCAATGCCATTCGATGAATTATGTTGAGGCGTTGAGTGGACTCAACACCACCCAACGCATGTTACTTAGAATGTTTTCTAGAAGTTGAGGCGTTGAGTGAAGTCAGCGCGACATTGAGTGGTCTCAACACCACTCAACGCTTTTAACTTAGATTTATCCTGAATGCTGTAGGAGTTGAGTGAAGTCAACACAACATTGAGTGGTCTTAACACACTCAACGCTTTTGACTTAGAAGCTGTGGAATGTGTTGGTGTTGAGTGAAGTCAACGCGGCATTGAGTGGTCTCAACGCACTCAACACTTTTGACTTAGAAGGTATGGAATGTTGTTGGCGTTGAGTGAAGTCAACGCGGCGTTGAGTGCTCTCAACACACTCTACGCTTTTGACTTAGAAATATTCTGGATGAAATAGGCGTCGAGTGCGTTGAGTGAACTCGACGCCACACGATGATTCGTCGAGTAAAGGTAAGTAAACTCAGCGCTTTCACTTAGTGTTATTCTGAGGCTGTAGGCGTCGAGTGCACTCGACGCCACTCAACGATTCGTCGAGTAAAGAAGGTATACTCGATGATTTTAACTTAGAAGTGTTGTACTTATATATGATGTTGAGTGGTCACGACGAATCTCGATGATTCGTCGAGTAAGTGTATGATACTCGATGATTTTGAATTGAACGCATTCTGGACGTTACTGGCGCTGAGTGGACTCAACACCACTCGACGGGGCATCGAGTGATCATGACGAATCTTGACGATTCATCGAGCGTGTGTGGTATACACGGCTATTTTGACTTAGAGCATTTTCGACAGATTGTATCGCGGGTTCATGTGTACGGGCTGAACCAGATTTTCGTGAAATGTGCCGATTGACATATTAGACCTGGTTCTTTTTGATTGAACTTATTTTAGGTAATAATAGGCGGTCCAATGTTAGACCTACACGTGGCGAAATTGTTTAACCCTAATTCATAGTATAAAAGGAGTTTCACGGGAAACCCTAGCCGTCACTTCACCCTTTTTGCCGAGCCGTTACTTGTGCCGAAGCCGTCGGTGTGAAGACGATTGCCAGAGTCATTTTTCTGGAAGAAGGGCCGATCTACCTTTGAGTGAAGAACAACGCCAACGAGAAGAAGATGTCGCCAAGGAGAGTGACTAGATCCATGGCCGTAACCGCCAGAAATGAGGTGTGATTTCTACCCTCTCCCTTGGTGCTAGATCTGTAGTTATTTTCTAGGAGAGATGTTGTAACACCTCCGTCCGTCACATGAAATATAATAGAGGGTCTGACCGGAGCCCCACACCATATTCCACAAACAGGCAGAGAGATTACAGGTTAATATCAAAAGACTACTCGCACCCTAACTCAGAGCATTCTAAATTAAGCTTTAAGGTTGCATGAACTCATACCAATTGAATGTCCACTATATATAAACCAAACCATTTATATATATACTAGGAATGCCACTTACAAATGCACAAAAGTTATGGCCTTAAGGCCTTACAGTTACAGAGCACAAGTGCGGTTTACAAACATCGGCGCGCAGTCCGGCCACACATGAAAACAGTAAAATCACTCTGTTAGGCCTTTGAGGGCCAGCATAGCAGCAAAGGCATCAGCCCGCTATTTCCCGCTCGGCTCCCCAGCACCTGCATAAGGACAATCTACCACGTGGATAACAAGGTAATGATCAACATTCAGCTGACCAATTTATAACAACCCTACCCCTTTCCCGGGGCAGTGATATTCCTTCCCTGCAGGCATAACATTTTCACAAGCAGATATATCACAAGAACGTGCACTCACGCACAGTTCAATATATCACAAACGAATGCCTCAATGGTCAAACGTTCCGTGCACTCATGACATATTTTCAATGTACCTGTTGTCAGGGTCCCACCACCGTTCAGAGGTCCCAAACATAACGATTAACTTTAAGCATTCATGGTCTCTACGACCCCCGACCTGAGACTTTAGTCTTTACGGCGTACAGCCTAAGAATCTCATTATGTGATCCTAATGAACGCCAATAACATAGGCACTCGAGTTAGACAACCATAATGCGGATACAGTTTAGCCTTTGCCCGTTGCTCAAATCGTCAAAATAATGTCTAGTCTGACGCGGGTCCGCTTTCCCTTGTCCGTTCGGCTCACTGGCCTTTAGGAGCTTGCAACTCACATATTAGCCTAACAGTCTCCTAGAGACAGGGTTTACAACCAAAAGGGAGTTATTGCCAGCGTTCGTCACGATCGCTCGGCAGGACCAATAGAAGTTCTCTTTCTGCGCCCAAACTTAACCCAAAATACTACAACATCCTGCAGTGCCAGAAACATTGGTCTTTTCATAGCACACAACACAAATAACTCACCAAGAGCTATCGCCGTTGGAGATACTAAGTGTCTCCTGGCGATATCCAACTGGTCTTAAAACCATGGAATTTCGAGGGTATTTTCCTGGAGTGCAACTCCAGTACTTCCCGCTACTTTTAGTTCACAGGTACAACCCCGCAGACCCCGTAAACTACTCGTTTATACTCGGAGTCTTCTACGACATGCAAAATAAACATCACCAATCTAGACCAACCTGTTTAAATGGGCTTCACACAACATGCATATTCCATACTACATATTTTCGGATCTATATGCAAGACTCACTAGGGATTTCATGAATCGACCCAAAAGAATTCCCTCGATTCTCCACCTTTTGGTGGGGGATTCTATGCATATGCCAAAAGAAGGACTTCACTTGTCCAAGAAGGAAGATCGTTACCCTTGTAGTTTTCTTCGGAGCCATGGTGAAGCTTTCTACCCAGATGGAAAGGAGCACCTCACTTCCCTCTTCGGGAATCTAGCCTCGGCTCTGACTTTTGATTATCGAATCTCCTTCAGCACTCACAAAGATTAGCCCAACTCTTCCTTAGCTTCTTCTTCTCAAGAGCTTTCAATGAAAGGAAGAGAGAGAATGAGAAAAAGAGAATGAATTCTCATTCCTCCACTCCTCTGGTTAAGTGGCCTCGAGATTAATCCCAGCCACATGCTTATTCCATTATGAGAAACGAGTGGCTGCAAAATCAGCTAAAAAGTCAATGTAGTCGTTATCGCCACGCGAGATCGATGTCGCCTGGCGACATCGACATCTGCCACTTGACTCCAGTCAATCACCGCTCTTTGGCCATATAATATCCATCTGACACGTGTCCATATTACGTGGCACTATCTCCTGACGATATCCACTGTCGCCACGAAACATTAAGCCAATAGCTCACTCAACGCTTTCAGGCGTTGAGTGTACTGAACTCATTCAACGCTTTGTGGCGTTGAGTGCCTTGTGCTCACTCAACGCTTTCCAGTTATCGCTCGGGCGATACCCACTGTCGCTCGACGTTATCGAGGCTATTAGCTCACTCAACGCTTCGATGCGTCGAGCTCACTCAATGATTTATGGCATCGAGACCTATCGCTATCACCCCACGATACCCAATGTCGCCCGACGATAGCGATCAAAAGTTCTACTATCAAATTTGGAGTGTTACAACCCTCCCCTCCTTACAGAAATTTCATCCCGAAATTTTATACATCTATAAGGGAAAAATACATCAACTTATTTGTTATAACATTCAAAATCTTAAGTTACAACATCACTATACAAACAACTTGGGATATTCCTCACGCATTGTCTGCTCGCGTCCCATGTCAGTTCTTCATGGCCACACTTGTCCCATCGGACTTTGACCATCCCGATTGTTTTGTTCCGCAGTTGCTTGATCTCCGTATCCTCGATCCGAATGGGCCTAACCTTCGTCGTTATCCCATGATCGACCGATACTCGATCATTTACAATCACTTGCGTTGGCTCTTTCACAGCTTTTCGTAGCACCAATGTGTGAAACACATCATGCAAGCCACTTAGTTCCACTGAAAGAGCTAACCGATAGGCAGCTTCTCCAACTCGCTCAACCACTTCAAACGGACCAAGATACCTCAGACTTAATTTTTTTAAGTGCCGAATCCTGGACACGCCTTTGAATGGCTTGATATTCAAGTATACCCAATCGCCAACCGCAAACTCCACATTTTGGTGCTTGGCATTATAGTACTTCGCTTGCCTATCTTGGGCTATCAGTAGCCGCTCTCGTATAGTACGTATGGTTGAATTTGCATATTCGACCTCCTTACTCTTATATAGCTTTGACTCGCCAGTTTCTGCTCAAGCTAACGGTGTACGACACTTCTTACCGTATAAAGCTTCAAAGGGCGCAATTTGTATGCTAGCTTGATGGTTGTTGTTGTAGGCGAACTCAATCATATAAAGATGGTTCTCCCACCTCTTCTCGAAATCCAGAGCGCACATACAGAGCATATCCTCCATTGTTCTATTGGTCCTTTCGGTCTAACCACCCGTTTGCGAATGAAAGGTTGTACTGAACTTTAACTTGGTACCCAACAGTTGGTGGATTAGCCTCCAATTACCTGAAGTAAAATGCCCGTCTCGGTCACTAACGATTCTACGGTGTACGTCGTGCAATCATACAATGTTATCCACATACAGTTTGCCAATTTTTCCACTGAATCGTCCTTCCTGTTAGGTATGAAGTGCGACACTTTGGTTAACCGGTCCACGATCACCCACACGACATCGTTTCCGCTCTGAGATCTCGACATTCCATGCATGAAATCCATAGAAATGTCATCAAACTTACATACGGGGATTGTTAACGACTTCAGAAAACCGCCAGATTTCTGACATTCAACTTTTACCAAGGCGCAAGTCTGACATTTTACCACGTAATGGGCTATATCTTTCTTCAAACCTGGCCACCAGAATGCCTTCTCCATGTCCTTGTACATTTTCGTGTTCACTGGGTGAATTGAGTACCTTGTAAAATGTGCTTCATATATCAATTCCTCACAAAGTTTACCCACATCCGGGATGCACAAACGACCATCTTTCCGAAAAAGGATGTCATCCAAGGAGAATTGGGCATTTGACCCATCCACTGCATAGCGTTGTAGACTCTCATCGAGTTCCGTTGTTCGCCGAACCCTGTTCGCAAGGTCATACTGTACCCGTCCAGTTCATGCATATATTTGTAATAGCATTCTTGTCAATACAAGAAATCTTAAGAGCCTACAACTCCTGGATCAGACGCTCATCATGCATCTATAACCAATTTGCCCTTGCTGGAGTCCTATGACTCAAGGCATCTGCGACCGCATTTCCCTTCCCGAGAGTATAATGAATCTGGAAGGTGTAGTCCATGAGGAACTTCATCCACCTCCGCTGTCGCATATTTAGATCCTTCTGATCTAGAAGGTACTTAAGGCTCTTATGGTCCGTGAAGATGTCAACTTTCATGCCATATAAATAATGACGCCACAGTTTAAGTGCAAAAATCACCGCCTCCAACTCCAAGTCATGGACGAGATAGTTCCGCTCATGCACTTTCAACTGGTGTAATCCATAAGCTATCACTTTTCCGAACTGTAGAAGAACGCAGCCTAAGCCGCTCCCTAATGCATCATTGTAAATCTCATAGCCGTCTATACCACATGACGACATCAAAATAGGCACCGTGGTCAAATGACTCTTTAGCTGTTCGAAAGCTCGCGCGCACTCCAACGTCTAAATGAACTTCTGATCTTTTTGCACCAGTATGGTGAGAGGTAATGCTATCCATGAAAAGTTCTCCACGAAGCGCCTGTAGTAGCCCACAAGTCCATGAAAACTCCATACTTCAGCTATAGTAGACAGAACAAGCCACTCTTGAATTGCCACTATCTTCACTGGATCCACCGCTATACCTTCTCCACTAACCACATGGCCAATAAAGGCCACTGACGATAACCAGAACTCACATTTTGAGAACTTGGAGTAGAGCTTGTTTCTTCTCAGGGTGTGCAACACCATCCGCAAATGGTTCGCATGATCTTCTTCAGACTGAGAGTACACTAAAATGTCATCAATAAAGAAGATTACAAATAAGTCCAAATACTCTCAAAACGTTCGGTGCATTAGGTCCATGAACACTGATGGCGTATTTGTTAGCCCAAACGACATTACAGTGAACTCATAATGACCGTAGCATGTACCAAACGCTGTCTTGGGAATGTCACATTCCTGAATCCTCAACTGGTAATAGCCAGAATTTAAATTCAGCTTAGAGTAGACAGTTGATCCCACTAGCTAATCGAACAAGTCATCAATCCGTGGAATCAGATACTTGTTATTCTCCATCAGCTTATTCAGTTCTCTATAATCGATGCACAAACACAGGCTACCGTCTTTCTTTTTCACAAAGAGGACAAGTGCGCTCCAAGGTGACATACTTGGGTGTATATATCCTTATTCCAGCAACTCTTGCAATTAGACATTCAGTTTCTCCATTTCCTTTGGCGCTACACGGTATGGGGAGAGGGCCACAGTTTTCGCACCTGGAACCAACTCAATAGAGAAGTAAATTTCTCTTTGGGTAGGTAATCCCGGAAGATCCTTTGGGAGCACATCAGCGCACTCCAATACAATCAGAATGCCACTCACACTGGTTTTTGGCTCAACAGCCTTTGTAAGTGTGAAGAATAACTCCGCGCCCTTCCGAACAGCTTTGACGACTTGGAGAGCAGACATCAATATCTTGCTCCATCCTCGCATACCAGCGAATTTAGTCTCTAGCTCAGTATTATGTCCGAATATCAATAAAGGAACACTGCTCCGAGAGCCAGTCCATACCAAAGATTACATCAAACTCCGATATCGGCAGCACAGATGCTTCCAATCCGAAATCCTGACTTCCTATCCGCACCTCAATACATAAAGACTTATTTGCCCGCATCACGCATCCGTTAGGCAACAATATCAATAGGCTCTCTATCGGCACACAAGTAGGTACTCCATTCCGAGACACGAAGTCCTCAGATAGAAATGAATACGAAGCAGCCGTATCAAACAGTGCTCTCGTAGGACAGTCCCAAATAAGGACGAAGCCTAATACA
This sequence comes from Platanthera guangdongensis, assembly GCA_039583875.1. Classification (NCBI taxonomy): domain Eukaryota; kingdom Viridiplantae; phylum Streptophyta; class Magnoliopsida; order Asparagales; family Orchidaceae; genus Platanthera; species Platanthera guangdongensis. The sequence goes on from CM077148.1 coordinate 136,675,800, forward strand.
AGCAAATCATACACAAGCAAGACACAAGGTATGAAGTATAGAAAGCAGTAAAACTGTAGCTTAACTCGTACCTGTGATGACATCACTCTGCTTTATGGCCTCATGTTGGCAAAGATTGTACACCCTTGGCTGAGCTGGAGCATACTGGGATGTTGTGGATTCCACCGCCTTTCCCTTTTTAGCATATGTTGCTCCTGTTTTCTTATCACCCTTCGGAGGACCACTCTGAAAGTCACGGGCAAAGTGTCCTGGCTTGCCACAGGTATAACATGTTTATGGGCCATGCCCAGAAGTTGCTCTAGAAGCAACAGTAGAGGGAGCCTGTCTAGAAGATTTGGACTTTCTACCCTATTTCTTGGGTAGCTAGATTTTCCTGGGTGTAGTACTTTGAACTCAGGCTTTGTCACAGCCAAGTCCCTCTTACCATGCACCATCTTCAAGTCTTTCTCCAGCGCACGAGCCGTATCCACCAATTCTTGAAACCCTTGGTTCACCGTGCTCGAGAGCAGAAATCTTAGCTCATCCTGCATCCCTTCATAGAACCGATTGGTCTTACGCTCTTCTTCAGTGAAGGTAAACCTCGCATAGCGTCCCAACCTTGTAAACTCAGGTAAGTAGGTATCGACACTACTTTCTCCCTGAGTTAGACGCTGAAACTCATTTTCCATGGCTATGCGTTGCGCCGATGGCAGATGCTTTGCCGAGAACAGTCTCCAAAACTCCTCTATCGAGACCTCCATTAGTTGTCTACTGCTAAGTGGTACAACTCCATTTCGTCCCACCAAAGTCGAGCCTCTCCTTCCAATAGGAAATTGGCCAAGGTGACTTTCTGTTCCTCCTCAGTTCTTATTGCCATCAAAATCCTCTTGACTCGCGCAAGCCAGTCCTCTGCCTGCGTTGGGGATCCTGCCCCCGTGAACTTAGGAGGACTAAAACTCATGAACTGCTTCAGTTGCCATTCCGCTGCTCGTATATCTACCATAGCCTCAACAGGTGTTGGCCTCACACTAACCTGTACTGGCACCATTGTAGACTGTGTCTGCCCAGTAGGCTGTGCTTGTATCATCGCAAACAACGCCTCAACAACTAAGCACACCATCTCCACAGAAGGTAGAGGTGTGGGCACCTCAGCTGGTGCCGCACTCTCATCAGAACGCTGTGGCTCTGACTGCCCTGCACCACTTCGGGTAACCTATACGTATAAAAGACACGCTTTAGCGACTTTGCAAAAGCAACAATGACGAGTAGGGATGCGCATGTTCCTCAAACAGGTGTATTTTAATTCCTATGCGGACATTCTTGAGTTCATTTATGTTATAATGGTCCGCACTTATACGTGCTCGCCACCCCTCAAAAGAAATCGACCACGAATTCATAGGAGGAAGACCAAGACAAGCTGATACCAAATTGTAACACCGTCGTCCGTCACATAAAATATAATAGAGGGTCCGGCAGGGGCCCCACACCATATTCCACAAACAGGAAGCGGGATTACAGGTTAATATCAAAAGACTACTCGCACCCTAACTCAGAGCATTCTAGCGAAAGCTTTAAGGTTGCATGAACTCATACCAATTTAATGTCCACTATATATAAACCAAACCAATTATAAATATACCAGGAATGTCACTTACAAATACATAAAAGTTATGGCCTTAAGGCCTTACAATTATATTTCACAAGTGTGGTTTACAAACATCGGCGTACAGGTCAGCCACATAGGAAAACAGTAAAATTACATCGTTCGGCCTTCGAGGGCCAGCATAACAGCAAGGGCATCAACCCGCTATTTCCCGCTCGGCTCCCCAACACCTGCACAAGGACAATCCACAACGAGGATGGCAAACAAGGCAACATTCAGCATTCAACTGACCAATTTATAACGAACCTACCCCTTTCTCAGGGCAGTGGTATTCCTTCCCTGTAGGCATAACATTTTCACAAGCAGATATATCATAATAACGTGCACTCACGCACAGTTCAATATATCACAAACAAATGCCTCAACGACCAAATGTTCCGTGAACTCAGGGCATATTTTCGGTGTACCTATTGCCAGGTCCCACCACCATTCACAGGTCCCAGACATAATGGTTAACTTTGAGCATTCATAGTCTCTACGGCCCCCGGCCTGAGTCTTTAGTCTTTACGGTGTATAGCCTAAAACTCTCATTATGTTATCCTAACGAACGCCAATAACCTAGGCACTCGAGTTAGACAATCATAACGCGGATACCATTCAGCCTTTGCCCGTTGCTCAAATCGTCAAAACAATATCTAGTCTGGCACGGGTCGGCTTCCGCTAGTCCATTTGGCTCACTGGCCTTTTAGAGCTTGCAACTCACAGATTAGCCTAACAGTCTCCTAGAGACAGACTTTACAATCAAAAGGGAGTTATTACCAGCATTCGTCACGATTTCTCGGCGGAACCAACAGAAGTTCTCTTTATGCGCCCAAACTCAACCCAAAATCCTGTAGCATCCTGCAGTGCCAGAAACACTGGTCTTTTCATAGCACACAACACAAATAGCTCACCAAGAGCTATCATTGTTGGCGATACTCACTGTCGCCCAGCGATATCCAACTGGTCTTAAAACCATGGAATTTCGAGGGTATTTTCCTGGAGTGCAACTTTAGTACTTCCCGCTACTTTCAGTTCACAGGTACAATCCCAAAGACCCCTTAAAATACTAGTTTATACTCGGAGTCTTCTCCGACATGCAAAATAAACATCACTAATCCAGAACAACCTGTCCAGATGGGCTTCACACAACATGCATATTCCGTGCTACACATTTCAGAATCTATATGCAAGACTCAATAAGGATTTCATGAATCCACCCAAAGGAATTCCCTCGATTCTCCACCTTTTGGTGGGGTTTTCCATGTATATGCCAAAAGGACTTCACTTGTCCAAGAAGGAAGATCGTTACCCTTATAGTTTTCTTCGGAGCCATGACAAAGCTTTTCTACCCAGACGGAAAGGAGCACCTCACTTCCCTCTTCACGGTTCTAGCCTCGGCTCTGACTTCCGATTATCGAATCTCCTTCAGCACTCACAAAGATCAGCCCAACTCTTCCTTAGCTTTTTCTTCTCAAGAGCTTTGAATGAAAGGAAGAGAGAGAATGAGAAGAAGAGAATGACTTCTCATTCCTCCACTCCTCTGGTTAAGTGTCCTTAGGATTAATCCCAGCCACATGCTTATTCCATCAAGAGAAACGAGTGGCTGCAAAATCAGCTAAAAAGTCAAAGTAGCTGTTATCGCTATACGAGATCGATGTCGCCTGACGACATCGACTTCAGCCGCTTGACTCCACTCAAGCACCGCTCTTTGGCCGCTTAAGAAACATCTAACATGTGTCCATGCTACGTGGCACTATCGCCTGGCGATATCCACTGTTGCCACGCGATATTAAGCCAATAGCTCACTCAACGCTTCCATACGTTGAGTGTACTGAACTCATTCAACGCTTTATAGCGTTGAGTGCCTTGCGCTCACTCAACACTTTCCCGCTATCGCCCAGGAGATATCCACTGTCACCCGGTGTTATCGAAGCTATTAGCTCACTCAACGCTTTGAGGCGTCGAGTGCGTCGAGCTCACTCAACGCTTTATGGCGTCGAGACCTATCGCTATCGCCCCAGCGATACCCAATATCGCCCGGCGATAGTAACCAAAAGTTCTGCTGTCAAATTTGGGGTGTTACAGATGTCGACTCAAAAGTGTTTGACTTGTGAGATGAAGATCTCCTAGGTAGAGACCATGTTAGTGCTTGTGCCCTAGAGATGTGATGTCTTCAACTTCTCCTCACTTGTTTATGAAGATGGTGGACATGGTTTCGTGAAGAGAAATGGTCTATTGAGGGTGAATATGGGAGGAGGAAGTTCTTTATATAACTCATAATAAATGTCTAAGGAAGAAGATGAACCGACATCGTTCATCTTGCTTTAAGATGCGTGTAGAAATCTATTTTCTGTATGCAGCAAACTCAAGGTCATTTTCGGGTATGATACGGCCAGATCTGGGCTTTCTACTAAACACGAAAGTCGTAGCCCATAGAAAGACCTTTCCAATAATGGTTACACGTCTTCATACGAGTCCTGTAGACTCAGGAATTTCCAGTCGAAGTTGTCGTACAGTCAAGTCTTGGGTTCATATTATTCCCGGGTTAGTGTAGAACTGGGCTTGAACTTGGTAGAGAAGTCTTAGTAGATTAAGGTTGAGATTTGCATGTGGTTTGCTGAACTTAAACTATTTGTGATTGTGCTAAATAAATGATTGATGACATTTAGTTGATAGATCCTTAAGTAAACAAACTGTTTGGTGGAACACAATTGTAATAACAGTTTGAAGGAGGTCGACAAACAAATGGTTTGGGTAAGCTAGAGAACAAATAAATTGATATGTTTGATTGTACAAATGATATTCTTGTGGAAGCATAATTGATTGTCAATGCTTGACTTTAAGAAGGAATTGGATGAGGTTAATGAATGACTATGTCATATGATGATTAATTGAATGTGTATAATAATCCACTGCTTAGAGTTGAGTCTCCCTACGTGTAACAGTGTGGGATTGGTATGTTGTGTAAGGTGGCTTGCCACATGTGTAAGTAATGAACCCTTGTGTGGTATGGAAATGTCGAAGGGTTGGAAGTGCGTGTATGTTTGCCGCACTGGAACGATGTGTTGATAAGGGACTCGGTGTGGAGCCCTTAGGTGCTGTAGAGCACTGGATTATTGATGGCAAGGTCATGTGAAATTGCTTGCGGTATGAGTTTACACACGGTGTCATAATCCTGGGTTAAGGATGGTGTGGCAGGTCTACGATCTCGCTATTCGTCACACTGAAGGGAGTTGACAGATAGACTTGAACGGTTGGGCCTTGGTCCTCGGTGTTTACCTCCCGAGGCACCCTCTGTGCTAGTGGACGGTTGGCCTTGATCCTTTGGTGATGTGTTCATAGAGGCACCTTCCATGCCATAATGATAGGCCAGTTTGGGTTGTGTTCCTGGTGGACATCTACATGAGACCCCTCTGAGCCGTAGTACGCATTTGAGCTCCGCTGTCATGTTCTTAGCGTTGAGGCATACAGAGGCCTAGACTTGGTAGTGTGGATGCCCGCCTAGTAGTGGAAAGCCCGTTCCACTATCACAGTCTGGCCACGACGGATGATGCCTGAGAGGTCATCTACTTGCTCAAAAAGTGGGAACTACAAGTGTAAGTCCCCTGGGCCGTCCGTGGGCCGCAGCCCACTAGGCCTCCGTTAGATCGTTACCGGGCTGCAGCCCAAGCACCCCAACCCCTCTCCCTCCACAGGCGGGTTGTTGGTGGCCACAACCTCCCTTTGATGAGTGAAATTCTCCCGTTAAGCGAACAACACGGGGACTTCCCAGGAGGTCACCCATCCCAGGACTTCTCCAGCCCGAGCACGCTTAACTATAAAGTTCTTTCAACTCTCATCACCAGTTGAGCTTCATAGTTAAGCGTGCTCGGGCTGGAGAAGTACTGGGATGGGTGACCTCCTGGGAAGTCCCCGTGTTGTCCGCTTAACGGGAGAATTTCACTCATCAAAGAGAGGCTGTAGCCACCAACAACCCGCCCGTGGAGGGAGAGGGGTTGAGGTGCTTGGGCTGCAGCCCGGTAATGATCTAACGGAGGCCTAGTGGGCTGCGGCCCACGAACGGCCCGGGGGATGTTACAAAAAAAGTGCACTTTTTATTGTAACATCCCCTGGGCCGTCCGTGGGCCACAGCCCACTAGGCCTCCATTAGATCGTTACCGGGTTGTAGCCCATGCACCCCAACCCCTCTCCCTCTACAGGCAGGTTGTTGGTGGCCACATCCTCCCTTTGATGAGTTAACTCGACAGTTAAGTTGGTCCGTACGGGGACTTCCCAGGAGGTCACCCATCCCAGTACTACTCTCTCCCAAGCACGCTTAACTATGGAGTTCCTTTAACTTCTCATCACCAATTGAGCTGGCCTGGGGAGCAGAGATAAACCTGGCTTGCTACACCACGAGGGTGGGTCGATCTGCTATGGTTTTGATGTGGTAATGCTGTGAGGTTAGTACCTCTGAGTGGGATGGACGGAATGTCTCCAACCTGTGGGATTGGTGGACTAGGACCGGCCAACCAACAAGTTAAAAACCTCTGATCGGCGGTGGACGATTGGAATATCCGGTACACCAATAAGGTGCCCAGATTGCACGGAGCGTCTGGTGGATACCGACATTTGTGATATGGTTGTGATTGACAGATTGATAGAGATTATGATGGCAATACATACAGGGAAGGAACCACTGCCCCGGGTAAGGGGTAGGGTCGTTATAATTGGTCAGCTAATGCTGACCGTTACTTTGTTTACCGCTTTTGGGTGGATATCTAATTGCAGGTGCTGATGCTTGAATTGAATTGAGCGGTATGAAGGATTGCAGCAAAAGCCCTTGAAGGCCGTGCGAAGCATGTTTGGATTTCATGTGTGGCCGGCCTGTGTGCCGATGTATGAAATTATACATTTGGAAAGAGGAACCTGTAAGACCTTAAGGCCATGAGTGTGTGTGTTGTATACATTCCTGATTATATATATAAATGGGGAGTTTGTATATTAGTGGACATTCGCTGTGCTGAGTTCATCTAACCTAAAATGCTGCGCTAGAATGTTTTGAGGTAGGACACGAGTAGATTTTGATTTCCACACGTAATTCCGCCGCTTGTCTGTGAAATATGGCATGGGTCCCTGGCCGGACCCACCGTTATATTCCATGTGACGAGTGGAGGCGTTACAAAGTGGTATCAAAGCCAGGTTTGAGGTTTTTGGGAGGGAGAACATATTGAACTCACGAATGTCCACTAGGAATATTATACATGCACGTGAGGAGCGTCACCATGTATTCAATGTATAAGTACCGTTATGAAATGGATGATTAATGGTGTTTTGTTCATTGATAGGTGGCGAGGAGTGGTGCTGGGCAGTCTGAGCCCCAGCGTTCGGACGAGAGTGCGACACCAGTTGAAGCGCGTACACCTCCATCGGCGGAGACCATACGTGTGGTGACTGAGACAGTGCTTGCAGTGTTACAGGCATAGCCTACTGGGCAGCCAAGACCTGCAGGGGTGCCAGTACGGCCTGGTGCAAGGCAAGAGCGCGCTGTAGTTGTGGTGGACGAGCAAGCAACGGATGAGCAGTTGAAAAGGTTTATGGAATTTCATCCACCTACGTTTGGTGGGGCGACGTCCCCAACGCAGGCGGGAGATTGGCTTGCAAGAGTGAGAGGATCCTGACTGTAATCCGGACTGCAGAAGAGCAGAAAGTGACCTTAGCCACTTTTCTGCTAGAAGGAGATGCGAGACTGTGGTGGGATGATGTGGAAGTGCATCACTTGGCAGGTCGAGGTTTAGAGGAGACATCCATTGACGAGTTCTCCAGATTGTTTCACGCCAAGTATTTGCAGTGTCGCAGCGGATTGCGATGGAGAACGAGTTTCAACGTCTGGTGCAGGGTGAGACTGATATTGACACGTACCTGCATGAGTTTACCAGACTGGGGCGCTATGCGGGGTCTACCTTCGATGAGGAAGCACAGAAGACGAATCGATTTTATGAGGGACTGCGGAATGAGTTAAGGTTGGTACTCCCGAGTTCGGTGAACCAAGGCTTCCAAGCGTTGGTCGATACAACCAGTGCGCTGGAGAAAGATTTGAAGCGGGTACAAGAGAAGAAGAGACTGGCAGTGGAGAAGCCAAAATTCAAAGTGCCACAGGCGGAGCAATCAGAGTTTAGAAGACGAGACAAGAAAAGGTTCAAGCTTGCTGAATCAGCTCTGTCAACTGTTTCTTCAGGAGCAACCTATGGGCAAGGACGTGTTGATACATGTACATGTTTTAATTGCGACAAGCAAGGACATATAGCCAAATATTGTTGGAGTGCCCCTTCAAGGAGTGAGCAAAAGACAGGCGTGTCTTCCGAAGAAAAGGGTAATGCACTGGCCGAGTCATCTGCATCCCGAACGCAACCTCGATTGCATAATATGGAAGTGCAAGAGCCGCAAAGCGCAATTGGTGAAGTACAACCTTGAGTGTTTAACTTGACGCCAAATCAATCAGCTGAGCGGAAGTAAACATAGAAAAGTGACTCGTATCACTTTGATGATGTGAATTCGGTTACGAATCATGTGATGGTTGTGTACATAGATGTTCTATGTCATGTAAATCTTGGTGCACATTTGGTATTATGTAGGTGATCGATCAATTGTGGTATAGATATATATGATGTTTTGGCTATATATCACTCGATGAAATTGTGAATGAAATTGTGGATGGATGTGCACATGTGAGAGATTTGTATGAGTTTATGCGCTGCATGTGTTGTTTGTTTTGTGCGATGCCTTGGGGCAAGACAAGCTGCGGCCTCTGAGCTCTAACCCAGCTCGCGTTATTTGAGTGATCGATTGCTGATGATGTAACGAGCAGTGCTTAGATGAGCGTCTGTAGTTGAGCAAAATTTCGGGATGAAATTTGTTTGAAGGAGGGGAGGACTATAACACCCCCAAAGCCCACTTTGGGTTCAGGGTTGGGTGACACGGCCTGGGACATGGGCATGTCCCAGGGCATGTCGTACTCGGGTTGAGCAGTTGGGCGTGTGGTCGACGAAATTCGGTCGACGATCGTCGAGTGCAGAGTACACGGTCTGTGACACGAGCGTGTCACAGGGCATGTCCTTTGCGGGTTTCAGTCAGGGATGCATGCGCTTAAGGATACGGGTGTGTCCTGGAGGACACAGCCTGGGACACGGGCATGTCCAGTGGCTGTGTCCCACTCGGGTGAGATGAAGTTGTGCTGTGTGAAGTACACGGCTATTAGACACGGGTGTGTCTGGCTTGAAACAGACGTGTAAGGTGTAACACGGGCGTGTCACACGACCGTATACTGGTTGGATTTGAGTCGGTTGTCTGCCGCTTAAGGGACACGGCCTGTGACACGGGCGTGTCACAGGGCGTGTCAGGTCGTGTTCAGCCTATTTTTGGGCAAATCAGAGCCGTTCTTTTCCATATCCTGGATCCAAGGGTCTAGGCACCTTCCCTGGGTATAAAAGGCCGAGAAATGAGGAATCATTCATTCATTTCATTTCTTCTTCTCATTCTCAAAGAGAGAGAGATAGAGAGGGAAAGGGAAGGAAAGGAGGAAGGAGAAAGCCAGCCGCTGGAGGAGCTGCGGAGTGCAGATTGAAGATCCGAGTTTGGATTCGTAAAGGCAAAGCCGAGGCGGTGATTTCCATCCGGCTAGTTTATGGCTCCAAAGCTATCTTCAAGGGCAACGACCTCCTTCTTGGGCATCAAAGTCCTTTCTTTATGCATATGCATGGAGTCCTCCACCAAGAGGTGGATGTCGTAAGTGATTCCTTGGTTGAGTCTACATCTAGAGGTGGAAGTGTGGAGTACGACATAGACATGCTGTGTGAAGCCCATCTGGACGGGTAGTCTTGGTTGGTTATGATTATGGGTAAACTGGAGAAGACTCTGTGGATTTAATGATGTGTAAGATTGATGAGTACTTGCTTTGTTGTATGGATATATGGATGTATGGATGTTGATTATGGATGTATGGATGCTTTGCGTAAGCTCCTAGTTGTGTTGAGAGGTCAATTGGTAGCAACGCTTGAGGAGCACAGGATAAACCTAGCCTGCTACACCACTAGGGTGGGTTGATCTGTATTAGTGGGGGTCGATTGGTGGCAACGCCTAGGGAGCAGAGATAAACCCGGCTTGCTACACCATGAGGGTGGGTCGATCTGCTATGGTTTTGATGTGGTAATGTTGTGAGGTTAGTACCTCTGAGTGGGATGGATGGAATGTCGCCAACCTGCAGGATTGGTGGACTAGGACCGGCCAACCAACAAGTTAAAAACCTCTAATTGGCGGTGGACGATTGGAATATCCGGTACACCAATAAGGTGCCCTGAGTGCACAGAGCATCTGGTGGATACCGACATTTGTGATATGGTTGTGATTAACAGATTGATAGAGATTATGATGGCAATGCATACAGGGAAGGAACCACTACCCAGGATAAGGGGTAGGGTCGTTATAATTGGTCTGCTAATGCTGACCGTTGCTTTGTTTACCGCTTTTGGGTGGATATCTAATTACAGGTGCTGATGCTTGAATTGAATTGAGCGGTATGAAGGATTACAGCAAAAGCCCTTGAAGGTCGTGTGAAGCGTGTTTGGATTTCATGTGTGGCCGACCTGCGTGCCGATGTATGAAATTGTACATTTGGAAAGAGGAACCTGTAAGGCCTTAAGGCCATGAGTGTGTGTGTTGTATACATTCCTGATTATATATATAAATGGGGAGTTTGTATATTAGTGGACATTCACTGTGCTGAGTTCATCTAACCTAAAATGCCGCGCTAGAATGTTTTGAGGTAGGACACGAGTAGATTTTGATTTCTACACGTAATTTTGCCGCTTGTTTGTGAAATATGGCATAGGGCCCCGGCCGGACCCACCGTTATATTCCATGTGACGAGTGGAGGCATTACAACAAGTCTGTGTCGACATATCAGTTGCATGTGTGTGAGCATGAGTGAGTCATCACATTGCATTCATAACATTACATTGCATTACATACACAAAATCCTCATCATATAAGTTTGTATGAGAACTCTTATATGATGATTTACATTACTGTTAAGCCGATCCTTAACTTATATGTCTGTATGGGCATTCAAATAAGTTGAGTTACTTCCTGTTATAGATTCATACTTATACATTACTGTTGGTTTGATAACTGTTAGTTTAGATTGTTGTAGTTACATGCTATATATACTGTTGATTACCCTGACATTAATTAATTCTTTACCACCTGCTTTGTTCTATTGCTATTATATATATTGTACCCTCTTCTTTTCTCCGCCCAGTGCCTAAGAGTCGTTGGGGGGAGTAAATGTGATAGCCACTTAGTCTTTATGACTAATGGTTGATACGTATTCCTTTTTAGGAGGAAACTCAGCAGATAGAGCAACAATAGGTTATGCAGTAGGGAAGCTAGGCCAGGACGACAGGGCCTGAAGTGACAATATCATCGCTGTCGTTAGTGACTGATGTGAGTTTTTGAGAGACTCATTCTGTAACCTTTTGGCATGATGTACTCTGATATTATAGAAGCCTTGGTTGCTTCTTTTTATTTTATGTATTTGGACTATTATACTAGTGTGCAATTTTGACTTCTACTTATATTCTTATGTTGGGTTGGCAATGATGATATTAGTTTTAGCCGACAGGATAGGCGTCTTGTGGTACAGGACGACCCGTGTGTTAGCACTACCACAAGGTGACTGTTCTGGGCATAAGACTCCCCTCGGCCGTGTCTTATATTCCGGGATGGGGGGGGGGGGAGGGTCTTACAAATGGTATCAACTTGCTACGATCCGGAACTAAAGAAGTCATTGAACAATGGTGCCACCCTCGTTTGATTAGTCAGTTTGTGGACAAACTAACTTAGCGGAAGCAGTGGTGAGCCCATATGTAATTCACACTAAGTATTTCCAATTTTGACCCTATGATTAGCCAACTTGACCTTAGGTTTGTACCTTATGTGTAGATCCCAGCGCATGTAGAGCCAGTAGGGGACACTCCAGCCCCCACCGTACCCATACAGTTTCAGTAGTTGGAGCTAGGGCAGACACTCACGACTATTTTGGATGCCTTTAGGTCACAACAGGGTCCGTTGCAACAACAAGACCCAGACTCTAATTGTTGATAACTTTCTAAGCTCTTTCTCCGCCTGCTTATCTTGGGACAGAGTCAGCCATGCATACGGAAGAATGGCTTGACACAGTGCATGAATTAATGGAGGGAATCCGATGTCCAGCCAACATGGCTGTAACATTAGCCATATCAGTATTGGAATCCCATGCCAAGAAGTGGTGGAAGTCCCTCATGGGCTCCACCTTTCAAGGCTGGGTGTACACAGAGATTAGTTAGAGTGAGTTTACGGAAGCCTTCTTGGAACACTTAATCCCGTCTACCGCTCGGGACGAACTTAAAGAAAGATTTCTGCACCTGAAACGGGGATCCAAGATAGTTATAGAATATCGGCGAGAGTTTCATCATCTCGCTAGGTTTGCTGACGCATACGAGTTGAATGACAGGGGGTATGCAAAGCGATTATACAAAGGCTTGCAGGATCCCCTGAGACAAGCCCTTTTGTTTATAGTGGACTCGGATTTGGCTGAGATCATTGACATGGAGAAAAGGCTGGAGGCAGATCATTTAGGGAGTAATAAGAGACCCGCTGAGGGTATGATGGAGGCCGGTCCTAGTTATAGGAGGTGGAAAGATAATATAGGGAGAGGAAACAATAGAGGCGGGGGTCGCTTCCGCCAGAATTTTAGAATGGAGTGTCCGGCCCCGCATCTAGCTCTACCTCCACCGCAACAACTATACTTACAGCCTAAAGAGCAATATGAGCGAGTTATGAGCGAGTCTGCTTCCAGTGCAACCAACCGGGCCACATCTGACGTCACTGCCCACATTTAGGTGGTATTGCTCCCCCTGCTCTTCCTCCGGGAGCTCTATGAGGACGGGGACATATGCGTGGTCGAGGACGAGGACATGAGGGAGGAACCCCAGACCTGCTCAGGATCAGGTGTTTGCGCTGGACATGGCGCAAGAGCGGAATCCTCAGGATATGATTGCTGGTATGTTGTGATTTAATTACTATGTTATAAGCTTTTTCCTTTAACTAGTCTAAGATATACCAAGAGTATAGCTTGAGTCTGTATAATTGATATCGCGGCACCGTGATGGTTGGTAGAAACCAGCTTACACCCTATTCGATACCGGTGTCACACACTTGTCTGTGTCGGCAAATTTCGTTAAAGACATAAGAGTGCAATACTTCACCGGTATTACTCGGAGAGTACTCTTCCCGAATGGCTCTGAGATGACTGCATCTGCCAAGTATGAATTGGAGGTACTTCTTGGAGGAAAGATCTTTGAAACTCCTGCCATAGTGTTGGGAAAGCCAGAATTCGACCTCATTCTGGGCATGACATGGTTAGATTGGCACCACGCCAGGATTGATTGTGCGGAGAAACAAATTTCCTTGAGGCATGAGGACTCTGAGGTCATCTTTCAAGGTATTAGACTTGCACCTCGTATATTATTGTCTTCAATTCAGATCTTAAAAGCCCATATAAAAGGGGATGAAGTATATATGATATGCTTCGAACTAAAAGAAATGACAAAAGATATGAAAGATATGCCAGCTGTGCGGGATTTCCCTAAGGTATTTCCTGAGAAGTTGCCAGAGTTACCCTCGCATAAAGAGGTGGACTCTCAAATTAAGTTAGTACCAGGTGCCAAGCCCATCTCTCGGGCCCCTTACAGAATGGCCCCAAAGGAACTCACAGAGTTTAGAGTTCAGTTGCAAGAATTAGTAGAATCAGGGTTCGTTTGCCCCAGTTAATTACCTTGGGGAGCCCATGTTCTATTTGTTAAGAAGAAGGATGGAACGCTACAGTTATATATAGATTACCGGGAACTCAACCGTTTAATGGTGCGGAACACCTATCCCTTACCCCGGATCGATGAATTATTTGATCAGCTGGTAGGAGCGTATTGGTTTTCCAAGTTGGATATGCGTTCGGGGTATTATCAATTGAGGATACAAGAGGAGGATATCCAGAAAATGGCATTTAGCTCAAGTTATGGTCTAGATGAGTTCACTGTGATGCCGTTTGGGCTCACAAATGCCCCTGCTGTGTTCATGAGTTTGATGAACAAAGTCTTTGATCCATATATAGAAGTCTTCATCATCGTCTTCATCGATGACATTTTGGTCTATTCAAAGCAGAGGAAGAGCATGTTCAACACTTGACCTTTGTGCTGAAGAAGTTATAGGAGCATATCTTGTTTGTCAAGTTCAGCAAGTGTGAATTTTAGCTCCGAGAAGTTGTCTTCTTAGGTCATGTGATTAGTGGTGTTGGACTGGCTGTGGATCCGGCCAAGGTATGTGCCGTGAAGGAATGGTCGCCTTTGAAGTCAGCGGCCGATGTGCGGAGTTTCCTTGGACTTGCTGGGTGTTGTCGCGAGTTTGTGAAAGGATTCTCAAAGATAGCACTTCCTCTCACTTCTCTGACAAAGAAAAGTGTGTCATACGAGTGGACACCCCAATGTGAAGCTGCATTCTAAGAGCTGAAAGAGAGAATTACCACCGCACACCTCCTAGCCCTTGCATCTGGAAAGGAAGGATTTCAAGTTTTCACAGTTGCGTCATATCAAGGGATGGGAGCAGTACTGATGCAGCATGGGCATGCGATTGCTTATGCCTCAAGGCAATTGAAGAAGCATGAAGCCAATTACACAGATCATGATTTGGAATTGGGGGCAGTTGTTGATGCGCGAAAATGACACCGAGGCAGCTAACACGGAGGGAGTGTTCGGTCTCACAAACTAGGAGAGAAAGAGGATGAAGGTTGCGGGGATAGAGGAGAAGAGGGAAGCTTCAGAGTGCTCGAGAGTGGAGCAAGCAGCTTGTTCAAGGAGTTGCGGGGATAGAGGAGAGGCTGTTGAGAGCAGAGGAGCGACCTGATCAACAGAGAAGGTTGATTAAGAGAGGATGAGGTTGATCAGGAGCTGTCGAGCAGACGGTTAATATGACGATTGAGCTTGCAGGTTGGCTGCCGAGAGAGCTGAGCTGAGCTAGGCTGAAAGAGAGAGAGAGAGAGAGAGAGAGAGAGAGAGAGAGAGCTGCTAGCAACGACAACAGCAGACTTCGCCCGCCGCGGCTTAAACGCCACTCTTGCGACAGACTTTCCTTTTATTAAAAGCGAGAGTTACAACTTGCTAGTACACCTTCACAACAAAGCAATAAAGGGGTACAAAGGGAAGTTGACGGCTAAGGAAGAAGAATGCCAGAGGAGGTCGCGTGGACTAAGCTAGGGAGGCTAGCAGACTGCGCGGCTAAGCCACGGAAGCAGACCGCACGAACTGAAGATCTAGGTCGGCAGGCCGCGTGACTAAGTCGCAGAGACAGGTGCGGAGTGAGAATCAGAGTCTGCAGGAGGGCTGGCTGGCTGGCTGACTTCGGGCGCGAGAGCGATGACAAGACATCCAGCGCTGAGACCCGACTAAATGAGAGGCATGGGGCTATTTATAGTCCCGAGGAGGTAACGACTTGCGGTGACGTTACCCCCGGTGAGACGGTAACTTGGCAAGAAGGAAACAGAGTCCGCCGAGTCCGCAACAGGCCGCGCAGATTGGGACTTGTACTGGAGCCGGTGCTGACGGCAGAATGAGAGACTCAGCGGCGAACTGCGATGCGGGTCCGCGGAGTCCGCCACTGCTGAACTGATCGAGTGCGAAGGGATGCGAGCTGGAGGGTGCCCACGGAGTCCAGCGAGTCCGCACGAGGTTATGCGGACTGGGACTGCTTTGGAGGATTTGCTGAGTGGCAGACTGGAAGGAGTCTGTAACTGCTGACTGAGTCCGCACGAAGGCTGCGGACTGAGGAGGAAGCTGCTACTACTGGCTGAGCCTGCGACAGGCCTGCAGACTGAGGAGGAGTTGACCCCGCTGCTGCTGAGAAGCTGGTGTTGACCAAGGGAAGGGTGGACTGCAAGGTTGAGTCCGCTTGCATTGGAGATGGAGAGCCTGGCTGTTGAGGCTGTTGGGGTTCACCAATGAAGGCGGACTGGAAGTTTAGATCACACTTTGAGTCCTCCCAGCTCGCGAGGAACTTGGACGCTGCTGGTCTTGTCGGATAGCCGGAATTGGAGTCCGTGCCATGCAGGCGGACTGGAGGAGTCGACTGCCCATGTTGCTGGGGGCGACTGATCGACCTGTTACCGGCCTGGGAGGATAGGAAGTTGAGTCTGGCAGAGAGAGACCCGCGGATACAACATCGCGGTTAAGCTGAAAAGGGGGGCGGCCTGCAGAGGTGGTGTAAGACCCCCCCTCCCCCTTACCAAGGAGGGCTACCGGGTCTTATGCCCAGAACCGCCGTCTTACGGTGGCACTAACGTACGGGTTAGTCGACACCACAACACGCCGATCCTACCGGCTATTACGATCATATAACCTGGAGGCCAATATGAGAAATAGAAGTATAGCAGTATAACAAATTCACTAGTCCACAAGTCACAGAGTACATATCATATATATAAATGAAGAGTACAGAATCATAGTCCACAATGAGTACAAAATGAAAGAGTAATAAGGGCTTATGCCCAGTAAATCATGTCAACTCTCTCTCTCAAATCAAAGCGGAAGCTAATCTCATACATCAACACTCATCCCACCTGAGGACGCACAGTAGTAGTAGTAGCCTGCGGTAGCGGTATCTGCTCCTCAAGTCTTGTATCCTCGCCGTGTTGGTGCTCCATCTCCACGAGCTACTAAAAATAGTATGGTCACCGACCATTAGTCAAAAAGACTAAGTCGTTTCCTCCACACCTTGCCCCACAGCTCCTAGGCACCGAGCGGAAGGACGAAGCGGAGGACAATAAGGGGTAGCAAAAGTGGAAGCAGGTGACAAGAACTAACTAGTAGTTGTAATAGATATTATTATTCTACTCTAGCAGTTCTAAGTATATAGTACAAGTAAGTAAAGTGCAGTACTAGTAAGGAAGTAAAGAACAGAAAGTAAGAGCCTGGAAATAAAATTATGTTACCACTATACTACCATCACAAAAGTACCCTAACTTATATAAATGTCCATACAAATATATAAGTTAGGATTTCCAGGAAATTTAACTTATCATATAAAAGAGCCCATACTAATTTATATGGTAAGGATCTATGAAGCGTATGACCTAATATGAATGAATATTATGATGCAATTTTATCCACAGGCAAGTGCAACTCACACACAACGACTCTGTGATCACAGCCCTTTAGTTCCCACTTTTTGAGAGCTATCATCACTCTTGGGTACCACCGCTGTGGCTATGGCAGCAGCGGAGCGGGCGTGCCCACTTCTAGGCCGGTATACACACTACCAAACCTTAGACCCCTCTCATACGCCTCTGTACACGTCCAAGGTGCACTCTAGAGTCTCTGCGTACGTACTTTGCTGACAACCCGTCAGTCTTGTTGGGTCGGATGTGCGTTATCCGGGATCGTCCTCCAGACCGCAGTGTAAACCAACCTACTGGCCCCTCTAACCCTCACAACCGCCTGGTGCACCGTACTGTCATCGGTGTGACGAACGGCCAGTACCGCATGCCCCACCACTAAATTTATGCACATGCAAGTATTTCATCCTGAGCCTTCAGCTCGCAGGACCAACCCGTCCTGAATCCCTCAAACCCTACACAGGCGAGCATTTATCACAAGTCTCCCTCCAACCCATCATGGGTGAGAATGAACCAAAATCCCTCCAACCCATCACGGGTGAGAATAAATCACAATCCCTCCAACCCTACATGGGTGAGAATGAACCACAATCCTTAACCTATCAGACTACTCTTGTCTACGGGTTATTACACTTAGTGATTTAAGGTTAATCCCAGGACTGCCCAGGGTATACCCGGTGAAGGGCTCTCGGGGGCACTAGGAACTACGATGGGATTACGCCCAAAGTTCCCTTTCTCAAGGATAATTACTTTTATTAGTGTCTACCCAGGATTTATACCCCAACTCTCATATTACTTTAGACCGACCCTAAAGACTTAAGGTGATATTAGGAGCGCGGCGGTCTTCCGCCGGTCCCCATTATTATTGCTACCACGGGACTTGCACTCTTCCACACATGGTTAGGGAATCCTCTAGGAGACCAACCAGGGTTAATTCCTTTACTAAGATCCTCATTTTACTAGTTATTCAGATTCCTCCCCTGGTGGCCCTACTAGTACGAACATCGGTGCTGGACCCTTACCCATGTCCTGATACCACCCACAAATGTGACATTCTAATTCCTCTAGCCATATGCCTCAAATTATTTATCCTAGGATGGTATGGACCTATATGATGACTAGGATGAATTTCCATAATTTCCAAATTACTTACACTATTAAATTAATTTCTTTAAATGTAATCCCTAGTCATTTTGCACATGAAGTATTGTCAATGTTGAACCTACTGTCTTAGAGATTCTTCCATGTATATAATATGACAATTAATGGGGCCTACCAAAATTTCATATTTTTTCAATTTAGATTTACAATTAATTCCTATTTAATACTATATCCACAAATCTAGCATTTTTCAAATGAAGTACATAAAATATTATCTCAAAAATTCTAATTAAATTACAAAGTATTGATAATAATGAAATAATGCTATGTACAGATTTCCATTTACATCTAAGTTGAAATGGCCTATCCTTGATCAAGTTGAGTTATTTACCAAAATGCCATTATGAGGCCTAAGTACATTATTTTTCACTCCAAAAATTCTGAAATAATTGCACAAAGTATAAAACATAAAATTACAGCAATATGAAGTTTCTCAGATTTTTCAAAGGAATATACCATCATTTCTACACAAAATTCCATAAGGGTAAAATGGTCATTTTGCTCATTAAACTACTTAAACTTCTTACAACAGAGATATAATTTATTTCTAGTGCTTATTATGTCACTCCTTAGTCCTCAACAGAAATTGAACCTTTTATGATAAGGGTAAACCTATTTAAATTTATTTCCTAAAAAGGGCCAAATTTTCAGAAATTCAAAATAATGGGGTTTTTGTTCTCAAAAATCCCACCATTGATATGAGAGGTGTATTACACCCTCATTTGTCTCTATAATGAAAATCACGATTTTTGAATGTTCCAAGTTGGCTGAATACACATTATTTCATTTTAGGCTAAATGCACTCCAAGCCTATAACAAGCCAACACATGCAAGTGGCTTTACCCAACATGCATTGGTTCAAATTAGCGGAAATTTAATACATACACTTATAATGTCCATAAGGACATGCCACCAAAATTTGGGGCCATTTGGAGTCCCACAACTCCAAATATTTCATTTATTTCATTTTGGGTATTTTGAATAAAACTATAGAAAAAGTTTTCCCACAAATTCTCAATTTTTGGCAGGGCCGTACTAAGCCCTATGCATGCATACACCCAAAATTATGGGCCATTTGGATGACTGGTTTGACTTGGGCATCATTTTGAAATTCCGTCTTAGCTAAGGACCAACCCTAGAAAAATGGTCCTACAGGTCAGACCACTGGACCAAATCTCAAGTTAAGGGTGGAAAATTAAAGTTACGACAAATAGCTACAATTTTTATGTTGGTTACCAGTTCTGTATTCGCACCTAAAGGGCCTATATTTAGCATGCAAGTGACAGTAAAAACAGGGACAAAAAATTTAAATTGTTACAACACTAATCTCAAAGCAGAAGGGAGGGCATCTGTTCATCTTCTCCATGGAGCCAAGGGCCACGATTAGCCCGACCTGGAGCACCTTCCAAGGCCATTTCCTGGCCATCCAACCACCTCCATGGCCGGCCACCACCACCACCACCACCTTCGTTGAGGTGAGGGCTAACGTTCGGCGGCGACTTGGTCACCGGAGGCGGCGGTTTCCGGCGAACTTGCACTCCATCAAAAATCCGAAATTCATGAAAACGCTCACCTTGTATCTGGCTCATTTGAGCCCGATGTCTCGCCTAATAGATCCAGGAAACTAGTACGGGTAGAGGTGAGGTGAAACGAACCCGAATTGAGGCTTGGCGGCGGGTTTGGCGGCGGTGAGCCTTGAAATTTCTCCTCTCCGGCGAGCTTGCTCCCAAACCTGATTCTCCACCAAAAACTTCGATCCAGGTATCGAATTCCACTCCTTTGGACCTTCTTAAGCTAATGGGAGGGTTGGTTTTGGCTGATATGAGCTGTATACAGAGATGCCATGATGGGGATTTCAGTCATGAGCTTTGGTTTCTCCTCCTTGGCTCCAAGTGGCATGAAATTGGATTGGAAAGGCTGATAATTGATGTGTGGGTTCAGATGTGTGCTTGGGAAGAGAGGAGGAGGGAGACATGGCCTTCATCCCCATTTTCCCTCTCTTCTCTCTCCTCTTTTTCCCCCAATTTCCAAAACTACCCCCTTGCATGCAATCTCTCTCCAATTTCAGGGGGGTAGGGGCTGTCATTAACCATTAAGGATGGCCATGGGTCTTGGTTCATGGGCTTAGCCCATTGGAAATGAGCTTGTCACTCATTTTCTCTCTTTAGGCCTTATATGACCAAGTTGACTTTTAGGGTTGACTTGGTCAACTTGATGAATGGTCTGGCCCCACTTGATGGTCATGAACCCCATGTCACCACCTAACGTGGGTTGGGTCATGGCTCAAGGCCTCAGTCCATTAGGAATGAACTTGGTCTTCAAATTTACTTAAATAGGCCTATGGTTGACCAAGTTGACTTTTAGGGTTGACCTGGTCAACTTGATGAGTGGGCTGACCCCACTTGATGATCATGAGCCCTATGGCATCACCCAACATGGGTTGGGCCATGGTGATGCCCCACTTGGGCTAATTGGGCTTATATGTGTGGATTTTACCAAATCAGGGTTATGGTCGACTTGGGTCAACTTGGGTCAATGGTTGACCCAATGATGTGGCTTTTGGTTCACTTAAATTGCTTTTAGGGTTAGGGCAATGTGGTGGGGTCATGGTACGGTTAGGGTCCTTATTTAGGCTAGTTTGACCTAATTTAACCTGGGCTCTATGGTGGGCCCCACATGGCTACAATCCACTACCTAGGGTCACGCCTAGCTAAATCCCCTATCACCCACCCCATGCCTAACCTAATCTAAGTGAAGGGGGCCTAGAAGTAACATGGGATGTTACAGGCGGACTGCGGAAGCAGTCCGCAGACCCTGCCGACCAAGGGAAGGCGCGCGGCCTGGGGGTCAGACCGCTGAGACCGCGCAGGCCGCGCGGCCTGAGCGGACAGAGAATTCTGTCCGCCCAACCTAGGGCATCATGACATCCAGGAGGAACCCGGGGCAGGCCGCGACGAGCGAGCTGGCTGCCTTGGGAAGGATCGCCGATTTCGTGGTTAACATAATCCCCGCACTTTTTAAGTTCCGAATAGAACTTCAAAAAAGTTGGAGACCCACAAAAATCGTGATCCACCCCAACAGAAAGAAAAGGGGGGCAAGGAGAGATAGAACCCAAAGCCTCTCCTTAGGAGTTTGGTGCTGCCTGTCTATTTTCCTGCAAGAGGAAAGTTAGGGTAGACATGTATGGGTGGTACATCGAGTGTGTACCTGAGTTTGCCTTTGCAAAACGAAGAAGGTGCGTCTTTCACTAAGTTCTACAAAATGAAAGTGAGAGGAAAACATTAAATTATAATAACTTGCCAGTACCTGATGGAGGCTTGCAAGCACCTGTTATCCTCTGCAAAAAAGGAAGGATGAAGAGTATACGAGAAGGAAAAATGAGTTGTAAGTACCTGGAAGGGACTTGCAAGTCTTTGCTGGTTTCTACAAAAGAAGAGTTAATGGTATGCACAGTATATGAAAGTAACTTGCAAGTACCTGTGAAAGGGCTTGCAAGTGTCGGTTGATCTCTGCAAAATGAGAGTTATGAACAAACAAGGTATATGTGAGTAGCTTGCAAGTACCTGTGAAGAAACTTGCAAGGATATGCTGCTTTCTGCAAAGTGAGAGTTAGAAACAGGTAAACCATGAAAATAGCTTGCAAGTACCTGAATGAGGCTTGCAAGTGTCTGCTAACCACTGCTAAGAAAAGAGTGAGCGGCAGACATAGAACAATGAATGAAACTGCAAGTACCTGGGAGAAGGCTTGCAAGTGTTTGCTAATCTCTGCAAGGAAAGAGTTAGAAGCAGACATTTATAAAAATAAGCTTGCAAGTACCTGAGAGAAGGCTTGCAAGTGTTTGCTGCTCTCTGCAAGAAAATAGTTAGGAGCAAACATATATGAAAATAACTTGCAAGTACCTGGAAGAAGGCTTGTAAGTGTTTGCTGCTCTCTGCAAGAAAAGAGTTAGGAGCAAACATATATGAAAATAACTTGCAAGTACCTGGAAGAAGACTTGTAAGTGTTTGCTATTGATGGGATAAGGATGATATGACCATATAGCAAGGAAAATGCCTGATGAACTCTTTACCATGAAACCCAGATCAACAAATCTTGCGTTAACTGTTGATATGGCTGGATAGACATGATCAGTTTAGCAGAGAAGTAACTTGACGAATTCTGTCAATCTTAACTAGATTGCAATAGCATGGCTTGATGATCGAGGAGAGTAAGATTCTTTGATAAATGCTTGATACCATTAGATTTTGATAAGAGTAATGAATAGCTCTGTGAATCTTCATCTGATAGCACTTAAGCAGGCAGTGAATAAAAGATGAGGGTAATAGAGCTTGTACAAGTAGAGAGCTTGTAAGTCATCATCCGATGGAGCTTGAGCAAGTGATGCATATAAGATAAACATAAGCAAAATGAATGCCGTAAATCCTCTTGGAAGGTCGGATCAACCTGTTCACCTGTGAAAGAAGGCAACTGATAAAAAGAGTTCTATACTCGGAATGACTAAAGAAGGTTGAATGCTGCCACGAGTGTTCCCCGTGGGCCTTATGCATCAGTTGCCTGAGAAAATCATCCCGAGTATAGTCCTACTCAATGCAGGCTGGCCGCGTATCCTCTAGGAGGGCACAAAAGAGAAAAGCAAGGGGAAATCCTGAGAAGGATCGCTAGATGCATTGCTCTCTAGCCTCAGGAACAATCATCACTGATCAATGAGACTAGTTGCGCCAAGTGGCCTATTGCTTGTCTGTGGATTGATCAGTGAAGTTGCAGGAACCCGCGAAGGCATGGATCGAGAGTACCATAGAGTGTTCGGCCATCACAGTTGTGAGATGATCAAAGAGACAAGGCTACACTTGATCGCCATTGCTTGTCAAGCAAAGATCATCGTAACTGTAATGTATCCTTCGCGAAGCACAGCAGAGCTAACACATGGGGCTCCCCTAGCACACACTCTGTGTCAGATGCCGGCTAGGATCCAAAGTCTGAAGCCCAACATCGTAGATTGAATGACTCCCACTACACATATGGGTATACTCCCGCCATATGTGGTCGAAGCGGTGGTGCCAGAGAACAATCTACGGAGGGAGCATTCCAGACTTGGCGATATCTCATTGGTGTAGTGATCTCTTTGGAAAAGAGAAAAATAGAGGAAGGAGCATCACAAGAGGGGAACTGTGCCAGTATAAGATCCCAGATAAAAAGCTTTGTTGAAAAGCAAGTAATGAACACGGAGAAGTGCTTTGAAATGAAAAATGTTTGAAAAGAGAGAAATGTTTGAAAGGGGGATGAGTAGAGATAACCCATCAGAGTTGTGAGGAACTTTGGAGGACTGTGAAGTCCTTTGCTTGCTTAGAATAGCCTTCCAAGCACACCCTCGTCGTCGGCATCGAAGCATTCGACAGTTTGGTTAACAACGAGGAGAGGAGGCTCTTCGACTTGGTTCACTCCCCTTGAGGAGCAAGGAACGTCTGCAACTTCTTTGCCTTTTAAGATTGCTGGATCAAGCGATCTTCTCTGGGAAGCAGGTCCCGCATCTTACCCTGCTGGAGCATCCTTTGCACAAGCTGGCGGAGTGCTCAACAGTTTTCAGTTAGGTGACCTGACTCTTTGTGGAACTCGCAATAAGGCTCGGAGTCTCTAGACCTTTGATCGGCTGGTCGATAGGGCTTCTTGTAGCTTGCCCTATCTTTCATGATTTGGACTACTTCTTGCATGGCCTCGTCGAGATCAGACTCATGCAAGTCATTGTCTTGCTGTTGATGAACTGCTGCTGCTTGAGAAGGAGCTAGTGGCGGCAATGGGCCTTGAGCACGATCATGGCTCGGGAAGGAGTATCGATGGCGTTGAAACCTTCTCTCCTTTCTTGAGTGAGATGGGAAATGATGGTGAGGAGACCTCAGAGGCTGCTTATGAGAAGGATCTTTATCTGATAAGAGCTTAGATACGAAGCCTGGATTGCTTTTTTCGCCTCGGATGTACGAGTTGGCTAGAGCAATCAACTCTTGGTATGTCCTTGGAGCACGGACATTGGCTTCAAATTTGAGAGGCCCTTCACGAAGACCATGGATAAGAGCCACTCGGTACATTTCTTGATCAGCAATCTCGATGTCCAAAATCTCTCTTTGGAATCGATCAACAAACTGAGACCAAGTTTCATCGCTGCGCTGCTTGATCTCAAAGAGGGCTTCAGGACCGCCCTTTCTCTTGGTGGAGGTAGAGAATCTGAGAAGAAACTCCCTTCGCAGATCAACGAAGGAAGTGATGGAGTGAGGACGAAGGCCATAGAACCAGTCCCTCACTTGCCCATCAAAGGTAGTCACAAGGAGCTTGCACTTAGTTGCATCTGACAGAGTCTTGAGAGCAAAAACCGATTCAAAATCTTGCAGATGCTTTACTGGATCAGTCTCCCCGGTGTAGATGGGTAACCAGGGCTCTCTGAAGTTAGCTGGAGTAGGCTCATGACGAACATTCTCTGTGAATGGTGAAGGTTCTTCTTGCTCTCCTACAACATAAGGAAAGAAGGGGCATAAGCTGCAGCTGCAAAAGAAGCAGGAGGGTAAAAGGGAAAAGCTGCTACAGGAGGAGCAAAGGCAGGAGCTCCAGGGTAGGGATAACTTCCCTGAAAATTGAGAAATCTAGCAGGGCTTCCCCGGGCTGCTTCCCAGAAGAAGTTTTGGCGAGCAGCAAACTATTCGTCTTGAGGTTGCAGAGGAGCTGCAGGACCTTGCAGGAAGGTTGCTGTGAAAGGAGGAGGATGGACTGGCGGGCAAGCTGGAAGATAAGCTTGCTGATGATCTAATGTTGGCATTGGGTTGATCGGGGCAGCTGGAGCTGCTGCAGGTTAAGAATCTAGCCGCTGTGTGATCATAGCGAGCATTTGGTTGATCGCTTGGAACTGTTGAGCATTCTCATGGCGCGATTGCTCAAAGTCTTCCCAGAGAGGATCTTCACTGGGACTTGGAGCAAGGTTCTCAGCTGAGTGATGATCTGACATGGTTAACTGTCGCTGTTCACCGTCTGACCGGATCTGAAGGTCGCGTGTTAACTGTTGATGCGCAAAAACGACACCGGGGCAGCTAACACGGAGGGAGTGTTCGGTCTCACAAGCTAGGAGAGGAAGAGGATGAAGGTTGCGGGGATAGAGGAGAAGAGGGAAGCTTCAGAGTGCTCGAGAGTGGAGCAAGCAGCTTGTTCAAGGAGTTGCCGGGATAGAGGAGAGGCTTCTGAGAGTAGAGGAGAGGCCTGATCAACAGAGAAGGTTGATCAAGAGAGGAGGAGGTTGATCAGGAGCTGTCGAGCAGACGGTTAATATGACGGTTGAGCTTGCAGGCTGTTTGCCGAGAGTGCTGAGCTGAGCTAGGCTGAAAGAGAGAGAGAGAGAGAGAGAGAGAGAGAGAGAGAGAGAGATAGAGGGCCGCTAGCAGCGGCAACAACAGACTTCGCCCACCGCGGCATAAACGCCACTCTTGCGACGAGCTTTCCTTTTATTAAAAGCGAGAGTTACAACTTGCTAGTACACCTTCACAACAAAGCAATAAAGGGGTACAAAGGGAAGCTGGAGGCTAAGGAAGAAGAATGCCAGAGGAGGTCGCGCAGACTGAGCTAGGGAGGCTAGCAGACCGCGCGGCTAAGCCACGGAAGCAGACCGCGTGGACTGAAGATCTAGGTCGGCAGGCCGCGCGACTAAGTCGCAGAGTCAGGTGCAGACTGAGAATCGGAGACCGCAGGAGGGCTGGCTGGCTGACTTCAGGCGCGAGAGCGATGACGAGACCTCCAGCGCTGAGACCCGACTAAATGAGAGGCATGGGGGGCTATTTATAGGCCCGAGGAGGTAACGGCTTGCGGTGACGTTACCCCCAATGAGACGGTAACTTGGCGAGAAGGAAACGGAGTCCACCGAGTCCGCAATAGGCCGCACGGACTGGGACTTTTACTGGAGCTGGTGCTGACGGCAGAATGAGAGACTTAGTGGAGGACTGCGATGCGAGTCCGCGGAGTCCGCCACTGCTGAACTGATCTAGTGCAAAGGGATGTGAGCTGGAGGGTGCCCGCGGAGTCCGGCGAGTCCGCACGAGGTTATGCGGACTGGGACTGCTCTGGAGGATTTGTTGAGTGGCGGACTGGAAGGAGTCCATAACTGCTGACTGAGTCCGCACGTAGGTTGCGGACTGAGGAGGAAGCTGCTACTACAGGCTGAGCCTGCGATAGGCCTGCAGACTGAGGAGGAGTTGACCCCGCTACTGCTGAGAAGCTGGTGTTGACCAAGGGAAGGGCGGACTGTAAGGTTAAGTTCGCTTGCATTGGAGATGGAGAGCCTGGCTATTGAGGCTGTTGGGGTTCACCAATGAAGGTGGACTGGAAGTTTAGATCACACTTCGAGACTGCCTAGCTCGCGAGGAACTTGGACGCTGCTGGTCTTGTTGGATAGCCGAAATTGGAGTCCGTGCCATGCAGGCGGACTGGAGGAGTCGACTGCCCATGTTGCTGGGGGCGACTGATCGACCTGTTATCGGCCTGGGCGGATAGGAAGTTGAGTCCGGCAGAGAGAGACCCGCAGATACAACATAGGGGGGCAGCCTGCAGAGGCGGACTGTGGAAGCAGTCCGCGGACCCTACCGACTAAGGGAAGGCGCGCGGCCTGGGGGTCAGACCGCTGAGACTGCGCAGGCCGCGCGGCCTGAGTGGTATTCGCCTTGAAGGTTTGGAGGCACTATCTATATGGCGTCCACTGTGAGATATTTTCGGATCATAAGAATTTAAAGTATGTTCTTACTCAAAAGGAGTTGAATTTGACACAACGACGGTGGTTAGAATTTTTGTGTGATTACGAGTTTACCTTGAACTACCACCCTGGAAAAGCAAACTCCATAGCCGATGCTTTGAGCAGAAAGGTACCAGAATCGAGCCCTGAGTCGCGGTTGATGAGTACAAAATTGGCTCATATGCTCGAGTAAATAGAGATCATACTGGTATGCAAAGGTCATTCTGAGGGATATACGGAGTACCTAACAACAATGAGTATAGTTTGTAATATTCGAGATCGAATCTGGGCAGAGTAAGTGAAGGATGCTGCTCTGGACCCCATTATTAAGTCAATTGAAGATGGAGCTACTGAAGAGTCTGCACTAAAAGACGACCTCGCTCATTTCTGTGGCTGGCTTTACATTCCCAAGGGCGGGGAAATTCGGGAAGATATATTGAGGAATGCGCATTGCTCCAAGTTTTAGTACATCCTGGGATTTCCAAGATGTATAATGACTTGTAGAAGACAATGTTCTCGCCCGGGATGAAGAAAGAGGTCAAGTATTATGTTACGCACTGTGAGGCTTGTCAGAAGGTGAAGGTAGAGTACAAGAGACCCAAAGGATTATTACAGTCATTGCCAATCCCCTAGTGGAAGTTCGAGGATATCTCCATGGACTTTGTTTGCGGGTTGCCTTACACGCGCTCCGGGAATGATTCAGTTTGGGTGATTGTAGACCGTCTGATGAATGTCGCCAGATTTATCCCTATGAAGAAGGAGGCACATGCAGATGTCTTAGTGTGTCTCTTTGTGGAGCAATTTGTACGATACCATAGCGTGACTAAGACGATAGTGTCCGGTCGTGATGGCTGTTTACCTCTAAGGAGTGGAAGGTAGTACAAGCATATTTGGGCTCTCGCTTTACCTTTAACACAACTTTTCATCCTCAGACGGATGGTCAGTCTGAGAGCACCATCAGGACAATGGAGGATCTTTTGAGATTATGTGTATTGGATAGAGGAGAACCGTGGGAAAGGCTCTTACCACTAGTAGAATTTTCATACAACAATAGCCACCAAACTAGCATCAGGATGGCTCCCCACAAAGCACTTTATGGAAGAAGGTGTAGAACTCTACTGTCATGGGTGTAGGATGAAGATCAAAAAGTTTTGGGGATAGAGTATAATGATGACATCGATGCACTTGTCAGGTTGATACGAGACCGCATGCTTGAGGCTTGAAAGTCCACCTAATGTCAACCAAGTTCACCTAGGGGGGGGGGGGATAGGTGACGCGCAACGCTTTTGCGGAATTTACGAATGTACCTGCACAATAAAAATAAAAAGCACAACACACAGAATACACATGCAATTTATAGTGGTTCCCCGACTTGGGTACATCCACTTTCCCCCTTCGACCTATCTCCCAACAAGGGACGACTCGGTCTCTTCTCCAATAGGATTGAAATCCAATCCCTGCACTAACGGAAGGAACCCTTCCACACATAGGAGTCAACACTCCCACAAACCGGGTTGCACCCAACCCTTACAATACGGAACAAGCGTTCCTTTACAATAAAAGTAGAACTAGAATGTACACGAGATACAAACTTCGTTAGGAGACTAAGGTGTCCCTCTTTGGTGACGACGTGTTCTTGAAGTCCACAAAGAGTCCACAACCTTGGATCTCTCTTGGAGAGGATCTCCCCGGAACCGGCGGCGGCACGATGAGCGGCGGCTAGGTTCACGGGATCAACGACAACAACGATGTGAGGCTGCACTTCTTTGTTAATCCAAACTTCGTAGCGAAGCAAGCTAGGTCTACCAACGGTGACACTAGGATCAATCGTCTCGATCGATTCGGATGGGGAACACTTTCCCGATCTACAAATCGAGAGACAAGAGATCTCTGGATAGACGCGTGAGACTCTAAGCTTGGCTAAGCTTCTGTCGCCGGAGATCGGGAAGAAACGCGATCAACAGCGGCGACCACTTGTCGCGAGCGGCGGCGGCGGAGCGGAACGGAAGCGGCGATTTAGGGTTTTTCCGTGCTCGCGTATTTCTCCTTTTCTTCGCTATCCTTACTGTTCAAAAATACCCATGTATTTATACACTGTAGACCCATACAATATGACCGTTGTGGGTCCCACACGTAGACCCCCGAAATCCGGTTCAAACTAGTCCAGCGACAGAATCCGGTCCAGCAGCATCCAGAGAAAACGCCAAGTAAAATTCGTCGAGAATCATTGGTGATTCTCGACGAATCGGCGAGAATCAGTTAACGATTCTCGACGATTCGTCGAGAATCACCGAGTGATTGTCGACGATTCCCTTGTTGATTCTCAACGATTTTCACTTGGTATTCATGACCTGCTCAGCGACGGGTTCGGCGAGAATCATTAGTGATTCTCGCCGAATCTTACTTGGCACCATTTTGAGGTAGCTGGAAGAAGTCGGCGAGAATCACTAGTGATTCTCGACGATTCGGCGAGAATCACTTGGTGATTCTCGTCGACTTTTACTTAGATGAATTTTCGTCTTTCCACCCAAGAGCTGCTCTTTGACCCATCCTTGCTCCTTGTCTTCTCTTGCATATATACGGCCCTGTACTTGAAAGTAAGTGCACTCCAATATAGAGAGTACACGTAGGCCAACACATTGATCTGATCAATGAGGGATTACGTCGTGCAGACCCGTGTATATTGACCTACTGCACCCTGATATTGGTGTGCACTTAGCGTGGAAGAGCTGCAAGCACAACTTAAGAGGTTTCATCAAATACATTGTGAATTCATCTTAGCTTGACAGGTGGCTTCCTCAAATCCAGGTAATTGTGGATACAATACCCAACAATCTCCCCCTATTTGACGAAGCCAAAACCCTACTAGCTAAGATGAATAACAACAATCAAATAATAAACATAGCATTCAGAAGTTAAACATGCAGCACAAGAGAATATATGCAACCAGATCAGGACTTGAGTCATTCACAAATTCAAATACAAATGTATATATATATATATATATATATATATATATATATATATATATATATATATATATATATATATATATATATATATATATATCAGAATTGTTCATATTATAACAATAAGCATTAAATGTTTTTAGGAGAGAATGACAAGCTACAAGTTGTTGACTATTTTTCCTTAGCTAAGTCATCCTTGAGTTTTTGCGCCAAA
Source organism: Platanthera guangdongensis (assembly GCA_039583875.1). NCBI lineage: Eukaryota > Viridiplantae > Streptophyta > Magnoliopsida > Asparagales > Orchidaceae > Platanthera > Platanthera guangdongensis. Next base: position 136,705,759 of record CM077148.1, read on the forward strand.
AACTTCTTCCTTTGTCTCTCCATGTACTCTTTAGGCTTCGGATAATATCTGGGAGGAGGAACTTTATCTGCATCCGTGTTGTTTCTGAAGAAGATGTTTCGTTTTGCTTCATACGTCTTGTACCTTTCCCATTCATACTGGCTGTAAACTTCGTTCCGATTGAGTTCTCCCTTTTCTTGTAGCCAGAAGGTGTCCAAAATGATGTTCTTTGAAACTGGACTCCACTTTTCGTTTCGAACTTCCTCCTCACTCATTCTGATTCTCTTCTCAGCTAGTGTCTCCTTGGAGGTCCCTTCCTGAGCTTTTCTCTTTCCCCTGGCTTTTGCTAGGGCCTCTTGGTCAAACATGCTCCTCAGTTTAGCTTTGGAGAGAGCCCTAGCATCAGCTTCACTTATGGGAACATCTGCTGCACTTGCACTTATTCCCTCAGCAGCACTTACTCCCTCAGCGATCGTAGATGTCTTAGGAGCATGAGTATCCGCAGGATTTTCAGGCACGGCGACGCCTAACGCCTGGTGGAGCATCCACCAGTTGCTGTCATAGACGTACTTGTTTGACTGTTCGAAGTTATTGATCATGACTTCTCGGAGCTCAGCCATCTTAGCAATGTAGTCCTTCTCCCCCTTTTTGGCTTCGACAGCGATGAAGTTTGCATAGGAGTGCAGGGAGTCATCAATATGCTTGGTGGTCCGGGAGAATTCAGTGACCAAGGCCTGCTGATTGGCGTTGAGAGTGACCATATTACCGTCAAACTTTTGAATGTTGTTAGCTACAACATGTGCATTCTGATTTACTACAGCAAGAGTATCAGTGTTCTTTTTCAATCCGGCCATGAGAAGTGTGACAGCTTGGCCGGCCTCAGTGTACTTTTCTTCAAATTTCTTCTCCATCTCGTCCAGTTTATGGTTGATCTCCACCATATTCTTGAGCATGAGATTTTCAGATGTCTTAATCCTTTTCAGCAGTTTATTCTGAGCTTCATCAAAGGAGGCTTTGAGTTCATTCACAATGCCCTGAATGACATTTACAGTGTGAGTGGCTAGCTCATTTCGTAATGGAAGAGCCGGAGGCACTTGTGGGCCTTGCCCTTCAGCAGACGCATCTGTAGAGCTGGATACAAGCACAGTCTCTAATGGAAGAATGCTGGCGGCCTCTGTATATTTGTCTGACTCCCCCTCCACTGGTGCATGCTTGTCAGATGGAGGTTCAAAAAGATCCGGAGCCTCCAATGCTTCATGTCCCTCATTCTCGTCTTCCTCTCCGTCATCATCCATGAAATCATCTATATCAGCAGCATCTTCCAACTCGTTGTCAGCAGTCTCCAGTCCAGTAGCTTCGGCTCCTTGCTCGTTTCGGTTCGGGGCCTCCCCATGCTCCAGCTCAGGTTCACTTTCTTCGTGTAGATCTGCCACAGCATCTCTGGCCAGCTGGGAGATGTCAGATACTACATCAGTATGAGGGGGTAGAGGCTCCCCCTCGATTCCTGCAGTCAAGGTATCAGGAACTTCATTGGGGGTGACTGCTGGAGATACTCCCTGTTGTTCTTCCACGGCAGTCTGCCCAATACGCCTCTCCCATCGGTCAAACACACTTGAGTCCATCTTCTTCAAGTAGTGTAGAGGAACACCTTTGCTCATGTCAAACCTGTCTCCATTTAGCTGATTTAGATACAGACTTATGATACGGCCAAAACTCGGAGAGCCCAAGGTGTCCTTTATCTTCTCGAACAGCAACTCCCCCCAGTTGAACCTTTTACGGCAGACAACAGCTATCAGGATCTTGAACATATCCGCTGAGATATAGTCATGAGAGCCCGGCTTGCAGATGAGCACCTTTCCAATTATGTCAGACAGGAGCTTCCCTTCTTCATTCATATCCTTTCTCTTTATGGACCCAGTTCCTCATGGGAGACCGCAGAATAAGAGAGTTCTGGTTTTGTCATCGTCCTCCAGATAGTCCTCATGCTCCGAGCTAGAAAGCTGCAGGAAGCGGGTCAGCTTGCTGGCAGACATCTTGACCTTTGCCCCAGCCACCTTGCTTTTGATGAGTGAGTCGCCATTTCGGAGTCTTGCGGTAGCGAAGAACTCCAGTACCTCTTTGTCCAAGATTTTGCAAGGGTGCTCCAGGACGAATGTTAGCCCAGCCTCTTCCAGCATCAGAATGATGTTGCGGAATTCGTCCGAGGCGTGAGAGAACCCAGTTCGAACAAGCTCGCAACCGGTGACCAACCCAGCAGTTGTCCTTGGAGCCATAGCAGATCTAGAGAGAGAAGCCCTACTCTAAGCTTTAATGAACAGTCAAAAGAAAAGCGTCACTAGTGATAACGTCCAAGTACGGGTGAGGAAGAGGTTACCTAAAGGCGTAGACGGAAGAGAGTTGGAGAGCTTCCTGCAAGAAATCTTCCTTGAGCGTCCTTTGGGAAGACCTTCGGTGGAGACCTAGCGGGAAACAGCGATGGAGACCTTCGGTGAGTAGGAGAGTTTCCTGTGGGGTTCGACGGGATTCGTCGGGAGCCTGTGCGATTCGACGAGAACCTTGCGAGAACCTTACAGGAACTTTGAGAAGATGATTCGACGAGCTTCCTGCGGGTCGGCGGAAAAGACCTTGTGTGATTCCTAAGGAATGTGAAGAGTCGGCGGGAGAAATCTAGGGTCTCCTGTGAAGTTCGGCGGGATTCGTATAGTGTGCTCCTTCGGCGGGATTCTTATGGAAGGTGAAAGGTCGGCGGGAATTCTTCCTCAAATGTGATTCTTCTTGAACCTTCGGCGAGAATGGGATTCTCTTTAAATGCCAAGCTCGAGTCCGTTAAATGGGATTCTTACGGTTTCCGTTTTTCTAAGTTAATTTGAAAGTCTTCTAACTACGTATCTTTGTTAGTTTTCAGTGAATTGATTTATGCCTGCAGATGTTAGTTCTCGAATCTACCAGTGGAAGTTCCGATAACTCTTTAATGATGTATCTAAGGTTTAAATTCATCGTGTTACCCTATCCTTGGATGTTCATACATACACGTATATACAAAGAAGTATCTGTATATAAAGATATATATATATATATATATATATATATATATATATATATATATATATATATATATATATATATATATATATATATATGTAACTGTCAATGGAAAACGACTCAAGTCTTGGAACTGATCATGAGTACCTGGGATTTTGAGAGTCATCGTTTAGTCCCACAGGTAGAACATATTAGGAGCTCAATGTGAGTATGCTCAAGTCGATATCACATCTGTTATAGCAGACGCCTGTTCCAATTTAGTCTTGAGCCACCTATTGTCTGGTTCCCATCATATTCACGGGAACCTAGACTACCCTGCAAGAAAGAATTACTTTACCTTAGGAACCCAAATCATATTAGGTCCTAGGTTCCTGTTAGCATAAGCACGCAACTGCCTTCCTTCAGAAAACCTGTCAGGAAGACTACCTCTGTCCCGTGAATGTGGATAAGCCCTTGCCGTGGGAACAGAGGGGTTATGCCAACAGTCGATGGCAAAGTGCCCCACTTTGCCACAGCACCAACATGGGTGAATGTTGTATCGCCGTTTCCGACCTGATCTAGTGACTGAGGTAGTCACGGTCCTGGGTCAAACCGGGATAGAGCATGATTGCCTCACAAAATTTTCTCTTCCATCGTGACACGTGGAAGGGTGGAAGGAATGCATGTTGTGAGCGTCATGAGGCCGGGAAGGTGGTGCCTTTCTCACAGGCATCCCCCTTCCAGAGGCCCCATGAAAACTTACACCATGACTTCTATCCTCCCTATTCTGTGTCCTCGGGTGGTGAGAAGTCTTCTGTGAGCAGGGACATGTAGATTCACATCGAGTTGAGGCAGTGGCAGTGAATACAAAGGGCTCAGAATGAGCCTTAGGTATTCTCTCATGGGTTGCCACGACGGCCCTTGCACTGTGGGTGTCTCCACATGGGGACAGATCACCCCTACAGTGACCATGACTATTCCTGTGGTCATACCTGAAGGCATGATGAGTTGCCTTCCTGCTTGGAGTGGGGGGTCGGAACACCGTTTCCCCATTTCTCCACGAATTGATAATCCGGGAGATCCACCCGTTTTCTTGCTTTCTCTTTATAGCATCAACTTTGGAAAAGTTTGATACTATTCGTTTCTCATTCTCTAGACTACTCTCCAGAGCTGAGATCTTAGAGTCCTTGACCTTGTTGGATGCCAATTGGAGAACCAACAAGATCTTCAGTCGAGCAATCTCTTGAGCTTGCTCCTCAGCAAGTAGGTTGCTTGACTGAAGGGCTCTCTTCAGAGAGTCAGAATCTTCTGGAGGAAAGCAGTTCCTGTCTTCAGAAAGTTCAAAAGAGATGGGGCAGGATGAGGAAGTTACCTGCTCTTCAGTGCTATTGTCATTCGAGCCAGTGACCATTGCGTCATCCTCATCAGAGCTGCTTTCCTCACTGGTCTCTTCAGTCTCAGACACGGACACTGGAGCTCTGATGCTGTCCGAGAGATGCTTGTCTTCATCTTCAGAGGTGAGGACCCCCACATAGGCTTCATCCTCTGGTTGACAGCATATTCCAGCTTTCTCTGACTCCTCCATCAACTCGGAGATCATCACCCACATGGATTTAGCCGTCCTACATTTTTCTAATCTAGAGCGAGAAGCTCCAGACCAGATATCCAAGATAATTTGACGAATCCTCTCGTCCAAGTTAAATAGTGACAGTTCCGTCTCTGACATCTCAGCAATGCACATGGGCACTTGGATCCTAGAGTCGGAGGTCTTCATGGGAATAAACGGACCCTCTTCCAGGATGAAGGATGCTCGAGGATCGATAGCATCCAAGTGAAACGACACTCTCATCCTCCAGATGGGATAATAATCTTTTGTGCATGCGGGGAGTTTAAGTGGTGATATCTCATAATCCAGCTCCATGCTTTTGACACTGGTGGCAGGATTCTACTCAAGGTGTTAACCTTTTGATGAGCAACCTGGCTCTGATACCACTTGAAAGTCCACCTAATGTCAACCAAGTTCACCTATGGGGGGGGGGGGATAGGTGACGCGCAACGCTTTTGCGGAATTTACGAATGTACCTGCACAATAAAAATAAAAAGCACAGCACACAGAATACACATGCAATTTATAGTGGTTCCCCGACTTGGGTACATCCACTTTCCCCCTTCGACCTATCTCCCAACAAGGGACGACTCGGTCTCTTCTCCAACAGGATTGAAATCCAATCCCTGCACTAACGGAAGGAACCCTTCCACACGTAGGAGTCAACACTCCCACAAACCGGGTTGCACCCAACCCTTACAATACGGAACAAGCGTTCCTTTACAACAAAAGTAGAACTAGAATGTACACGAGATACAAACTTCGTTAGGAGACTAAGGTGTCCCTCTTTGGTGACGACGTGTTCTTGAAGTCCACAAAGAGTCCACAACCTTGGATCTCTCTTGGAGAGGATCTCCCCGGAACCGGCGGCGGCACGATGAGCGGCGGCTAGGTTCACGGGATCGGCGGCAACAACGATGTGAGGCTGCACTTCTTTGTTAATCCAAACTTCGTAGCGAAGCAAGCTAGGTCTACCAACGGTCACACTAGGATCAATCGTCTCGATCGATTCAGATGGGGAACACTTTCCCGATCTACAAATCGAGAGACAAGAGATCTCTGGATAGACGCGTGAGACTCTAAGCTTGGCTAAGCTTCTGTCGCCGGAGATCGGGAAGAAACGCGATCAACAGCGGCGACCACTTGTCGCGAGCGGCGGCGACGGAGCGGAGCGGAAGCGGCGATTTAGGGTTTTTCCGTGCTCGCGTATTTCTCCTTTTCTTCGCTATCCTTACTGTTCAAAAATACCCATGTATTTATACACTGTAGACCCATACAATATGACCGTTGTGGGTCCCACACGTAGACCCCCGAAATCCGGTTCAAACTAGTCCAGCGGCAGAATCCGGTCCAGCAGCATCCAGAGAAAACGCCAAGTAAAATTCGTCGAGAATCATTGGTGATTCTCGACGAATCGACGAGAATCAGTTAACGATTCTCGACGATTCGTCGAGAATCACCAAGTGATTCTCGACGATTCCCTTGTTGATTCTCAACGATTTTCACTTGGTATTCATGACCTGCTCAGCGACGGGTTCGGCGAGAATCATTAGTGATTCTCGCCGAATCTTACTTGGCACCATTTTGAGGTAGCCAGAAGAAGTCGGCGAGAATCACTAATGATTCTCGACGATTCGGCGAGAATCACTAGTGATTCTCGCCGAATCGGCGAGAATCACTTGGTGATTCTCATCGACTTTTACTTAAACGAATTTTCATCTTTTCACCCAAGAGCTGCTCTTTGACCCATCCTTGCTCCTTGTCTTCTCTTGCATATACACGGCCCTGTACTTGAAAGTAAGTGCACTCCAATAGAGAGAGTACACGTAGGCCAACACACTGATCTGCTCAACGAGGGATTACGTCGTGCAGACCCGTGTATATTGACCTACTGCACCCTGACATTGGTGTGCACTTAGCGTGGAAGAGCTGCAAGCACAACTTAAGAGGTTTCATCAAATACATTGTGAATTCATCTTAGCTTGACAGGTGGCTTCCTCAAATCCAGGTAATTGTGGATACAATACCCAACAAGGCTCAAAGTCGACATGCGAAATATCATAATAAGAAGCATCGAATGGTGGAATTTCAAGTCGGTGACAAGGTATTCTTGAAGATCAGGAAAATGCATGGAGTGTCGCAAGTGCGTGGTATAAAGAAAATCAGCCTGAGGTATGTGGGCCACTATGCTACATTGGAAAGAATTGGCCCTGTGGCCTATCAGCTGGAGCTACCACTGGAACTGGAAAGTTTGCATGACGTCTTCCATGTGTCGTCACTCCGGAAGGCACCACTATATCCTAACCAATATGTCCCCACTACAGATGGAGCAGTGGCAATTGATAGATCCGTCTGACTAGAGCCGGTGCAGATAGTAGACACCGAGACAAGGAGCTTGCAGCAGAAAAGTATACCATCGGTAAAGGTCCAATGGTCTAATCACGGTAAAGAAGAATACACTTGGGAGCCGGTGGACTTGATGCAAAAGCGTTACTCAGAGTTGTTTTCCCAAGGTAAGGTTAAAAGTAAATTATATTTTTCCGTACTTCATTCCCCCACAACCTTAGCCTGATTTTGGGGACATAATCTTTTATTTTGTTTATAGGATTTGTAATTTCTCATTTCTTGCTAGGCCCCTTGCATGCATTTTGATCAAGAGAATTGACTCAGGCTCAGGAAGCATCGAGTGAGTCGACTGGACTCGACAAATAGAGCAGATGTACTTAGAATATTTTTTGGACTCATGGCATTAAGCAGACTCAGCACCACTCAATGCCATTCGAATAATAAGTTGAGGCATTGAGTGGACTCAACACCACTCAACGCCATTCGACGAATTATGATGAGGCATTGAGTGGGCTCAACACCACTCAACATATGTTACTTAGAATGTTTTTTAAAAGTTGAGGCATTGAGTGAAGTCAATGCGATGTTGAGTGGTCTTAACTCCACTCAACATTTTTAACTTAGATTTATCCTGAATGTTGTAGGCGTTGGGTGAAGTCAACACATCGTTGAGCGGTCTCAACGCACTCAATGCTTTTGACTTAGAAGCTGTGGAATGATGTTGGCGTTGAGTGAAGTCAACATGACGTTGAGTGGTCTCAACACACTCAACGCTTTTGACTTAGAAGCTGTGGAATGTTGTTGGCGTTGAGTGAAGTAAACGTGGAGTTGAATGGTATCAATGCACTCTACTCTTTGACTTAGAAATATTCTGGATGATATAGGCATCGAGTGCGTTTAGTGCACTCGATGCTACTCAACGATTCGTCGAATAAAGGTAAGTAAACTCAGCGCTTTTCACTTAGTGTTATTCTGAGGCTGTAGGTGACGATTGCCAGAGTTGTTTTTCTAGAAGAAGTGTCGATCTACCTTTCCGTGAAGAACAACACTAGCGAGAAGAAGATGCTGCTAAGGAGAGTGACGAGACCCATGGCCGGAACCGCCAAAAACGAGGTGTGCTTCCTACCCTCTCTCTTAATGCTAGATCTGTAGTTATTTTCTAGGAGAGATGTCGACTCAAAAAAGTTTGACTTATGAGATGAAGATATCCTAGGTAGAGACCATGCTAGGGCTTGTACCTTAGAGATGTGATGTCTTCAACCTCTCCTCACTTCTTTGTGAAGATGGCGGACTTGGTTTCGTGAAGAAAAATGGTCTATTGAGGGTGAATAAGGGAGGAGGAAGTTCTGTATATAACTTTGAATAAATGTCTAATGGAAGAAGATGAACCGATGTCGTTCGTCTTGCTTTAAGATGCGTGTAGAAATCTATTTTCTATGTGCAACGAACTTCAAGGCCATTTTCGGGTATGATACGGCCAGATCTGTGCTTTCTACTAAACATGAAAGTTGTATCCCTTGGAAAGACCTTTCTAACGGATGGTTACACGTCTTCATACAAGTCCTATAGACTCAGGAATATCCAGTCGAAGCTGTTGTACAGTCAAGTCTTGTGTTCATATTATTCTTGGGTTAGTGTAGAACTGGGCTTGAACTTGATAGAGAAGTCTTAGTAGATTAAGGTTGAGATTTGCATGTGGTTTGCTGAACTTAAACTATTAGTGATTGTGATAAACAAACAATTGATGAGATTTAGTTGATAGATCCTTAATTAAACAAACAGTTTGGTGGAACATGATTGTAACAACGGTTTGAAGTAGGTCGACAAACAAATGGTTTGGGTAAGCTAGAGAAAAAATAAATTGATATGTTTGATTGTTCAAATGATATTATTGTGGAAGCATAATTGATTGTAAATGCTTGAATTTAAGAAGGAATTGGATGAGGTTAATGCATGGCCTTGTGATATGATGATTAATTGAATGTGTATAATAATCCACTACTTAGAGTTGAGTCTCCCTATGGGTAGCAGTGTGGGATTGGTATGTTGTGTAAGGTGGCTTGGCACCTATGTAAGTAATGAACCCTTGTGTGGTATGGAAATGTGGAAGGGTTGGAAGTGCATGTATGTTTGCCGCACTAGGACGATGTGTAGATAAGGGACTCGATGTGGAGCCCTTAGGTGCTGTTGAGCACTGGATTATTGATGGCATGGTCATGTGAAATTACATGTAGTATGAGTTGACACGCGGTGTCATAACCCTAGGTTAAGGATAGTGTGGCAACTCTACGGGCTCGCTAGTCATCACACCGATGGGAGTTTACAGATATACTTGCACGGTTGGGCCTTGGTCCTCAGTGTTTACTTCTTGAGGCATCCTCCGTGCTAATGTACGGTTGGCCTTGGTCCTTTGGTGATGTGTTCACAAAGACACCTTCCGTGCCATGATGATAGGCCAGTTTGGGTTGTGTTCTTGGTGCACATCTACCTGAGACCCCTCTGAGCCGTTGTACTCATGTGAGCTCCGCTGTTGTGTTCTTAGCATTGAGACATACGAAGGCCTAGGCTTGGTAGTGTGGATGCCACCTAGTAGTGGAAAGCTCGTTCCACTGTCACCGTCTGGCCACGACGGATGACACCTGAGAGGTTAGATACCTGCTCAAAAAGTGGGAACTACAAGTCTGTGTCAACATAGCAGTAGCATGCGTGTGAGCATGGGTGAGTCATCACATTGCATTCAAAACATTACATTGCATTACATACACAAGATCATCATCATATAAGTTTGTATGGACACTCTTATATGATGAGTTTATTTACTGTTAAGCCGATCCTTAACTTATATGTTTGTATGAGCATTCACATAAGTTGAGTTACTTCCTGTTGTAGATTCATACTTGTATACTCTTGTTGGTTTTAGAACTGCTAGTTTATATTGTTGTAGTTACATGTCATATATAATGTTGATTACCAAGACATTACTTAACTCTTTACCACCTGCATTATACTACAACTATTATATATATTGTACCCCCTTCTTTTCTCCGCCCGGTGCCTACGAGTCGTCGGGGGAGTAGATGCGATAACCACTTAGTCTTTATGACTAACGATTGTTACGTCTTCCTTTTTTGGAGGAAACCCCACAGATAGAGGAGCAGCAAGTTATGCAGTAGGGTAGCCATGTCAGGATAACATGGCCTGAAGTGACTATATCATCGTTGCCGTCAGTGACTGATGTGAGTTTTTGAGACTCATTTTGTAGCCTTTTGGCATGATGTACTCTGATATTATAGAAGCCTTGGTTGCTTCTTTTTATTTGATGTGTTTGGACTATTATACTAGTGTGCAATTTTGACTTCTGCTTATATTCTTTTGTTAGGTTGGCAATGATGATATTGGTTTTAGCCGCCAGGATAGACATCTTGTGGCACAGGCCGGCCCGTGTGTTGGCGCTACCGCAAGGTGGCTATTCTGGGCATAAGACTCCCCTCAGCCGTGTCTTGTGTTCTGGGACGGGGGGGTATTACACACTCAAGCATCATTCAATATATCACAAACGAGTGCCTCAGCGGCTAAACATTTCGTACACTCAGGGCACATTCTCGGTATACCGGATTACTAGGGTCCCACTACCGTTCAGAGGACCGAGACTTGGTAGTCAACTTTGAGCATTCTAGTATTTCCAGCATGGGGACTAATACTCTCAATATGCCAACGACGAAAGCCAATTACTTTAGGCAATATAGTCCGAACGACATAACGTGGGTACAATTCAACTATTTCCCATTGCTCAAATCGCTAAGTCAACGCCGATGGTCACAACCATCAAGGCTAACGAAGAGATGCGAGTCAGCCTCCCCTTTCCCATTCGGCTCACTGGCCTTTTTGTTGGGCACAACAAGCTCGCAGCATCACTTGCCGCTCATATGTCCCCAGGACCTGAGCCGGCAATGATCAATCATGACACTCATGGCCAATAACTGTGCTCTCCAGGCTCACAACTTCTCATGATACACACCTTGTCTCACGGACACATGCTTCACTACAACAAAAAGCTATCTGAAAGCTATCGCCAACGATAGTCACTATCGCCCATCGTTCACGACAGAACTCTCTTCTATATCCAAACTCAGCCACAATTGGAAAATCTTTCCAGTAAAAACCCTGCAGCATCCTGCAGTACCAGAAAACGGTCTTTCATAGGATTCATAGCTCACCAAGAGCTATCGCCGGCGATACTCGCTGTCTCCCGGCGATTTCCAATAGTTATGCAAACTGTGGTAATTTCTGGATATTTTCCTAGAGCACACCTTCGGTACTTCCTACTACTTTCATTTCACAGGTACAACCCACAGACCCTGTAAACTACTCATTTATACTTGGAGTCTTCTCCGGCACGCAAAATAAAACATCACCAATCCAGATCAACCTGTCTGGTTGGGCTTTATACAACATGCCTAGTCCGTACTGCGTTTTTCAGATTCTATATGCAAAATCACTCGGGGATATCACATATCAACCCATCAGAATTCCCTCGATTCTCCACCTTTTGGTGGGGGATTCCATGCATATGCATAAGGAGGACTTCACTTGTCCAAGAAGGAAGATCGTTACCCTCGTAGTTCATTTCGTAGCCATGAACAAGCTTTTTATCCTGTTGGAAAGGAGCGCCTCGTTTTCCCTTTCACAGATCTTGCCTCGGTTCTTGATTCTGGCTCCTGGATCTCCTTCACCAAGCCTTGCTAAGCTCAGCCTCAGCCTTCTTGTCCCTTAGCTCTTTTCTCTCAAGAGTTCGGATGAAAAGGAGGAGAGAGAGTGAGAAGAAGAGAAATGACTCCTCAAGTGACATCGAGGTTAATCCCTGCAATAGGATCATTTCATCCAGAGAAAACAATGACCACGATTTCAGCTGAAAAGTCAAACTTAACGTTATCTCCTGGCGATATCTGCTATTGCCTGGCGATACCCGCTATCACCTGGGTGATATCGTTGGTAGCCTCTTTGACCCCAGTCAATCACCGCTCTTCGGCCACCGTCCAACCATCTAACACGTGTACATCCATAAGTTACAGTATCACCCAGCGATACTCACTATCGCCACTCTGATAACCGACTCAACGCTTCATCAAGTGAGTTGAGAGCTTCGAGTTCGTCGAGAGTGTTGAGTCTACTCAACGCTTCATTGAAAGAGTCAAGTGCTATCGCTATCGCCAACGATACCCACCATTGCCCGACGATAGCCACTTTTAAGTTCTGTTTTCCAGTTTTTGGGGTGTTACAATACGTACGAAGACGACAAAGTATTCAGACCCAATATCACAACCCGCATTTTCTCCGTATTTAACAACATATCATAGTAAGGGAAAACGTGCGTCATGATGTCACGTCAGCAAGGAATAACTGCAGACACTCAGGAAAAACCCTAATTAGCACCTTTATGAAAGATTTATAAGTTTCTTAGAAAAAATCCAGTTTAAGTTAAGCGGTTAGCCATATCCCTCGGCTCAGTGGCTCATCTAGTCCATGAGAAAAAGATAATTATACACTGCGAAAAATACTTTATTTACATAATTAGACATCCTACATGAGTATAAATATCCCCGGGGGACAACTCATGGTATGCAAGACTATAGATTTATAATAGTGATAAAAGAAGCCTTTATGACAGTTAAATATAGTGATTTAAATTTCAAATATGACATGTATGATGTACTAATAGTAATTTTTATACTTTAAAATATCTAACATGTAACCTAGCATAAAACCTTCCCAGAGAGCAAGTACAACCAACCAAACAGGTAAACTAGCAGCTATCAAAGTATTCAATAATCCAAAAGAAAACTAGCAGTGGGCGTCAACAACCTGACACAAACTCACTGAAAGCATGCAAGTATGAACTAAAACTGAAAAGCAACAACAACCTCATGACGGTGAGGAAAACTACCGCAACAACTTCAGTCCAAAAGCTACCACCCAACACAGGTGCTCCACCAGCTACAGCCCTGAACGAGTATACCCGACAAACTGCATGGATACTCGACAAATTGCATAACAATACTCGACGAAATGCTTTTATACTCAATGCCTCAACCCACGTTACTTGTCGCTTCCTCCTGATACTCGGCGAATTGTCGAATATACTCGACGAATTACATAACGATACTCGACGATTTCCCTTCATACATGCCAAATTTTCCTTGGCTTCACCGGCCACTCGACACTTATAAGCCTAGATTATATTCGCTGATTCTCACTTCACTCGACACAGTGCCAGTCGATACTCGACGAAACAGTCTAAAATAAATGTACCTATACTCGATGAATAAGACTCGCGATACTCGACAAATAATCCTTAGACTAAATCCCTCCATACTAGGCGAATTCTACCGTCGATACTCGACAAATCCTACCTACCTAAACTCAACGAACTCGGCTAATTTCTAACCTAAACCCGCCAAACTCTACCTACCGATATACAATGAATCCTACTTGACCCATAAACCTATTTTCCATGTCTTTGGCCGAAAACTTGCCCTACCTTAGGGGTTCCTTCGAAGTTCAATCTACGCTAATCCAACTCTCTAAGAGAGGAGGAAAGGAAGGGGAATAAAACTAAAAAAATGGACATGCAAGGGGGGAAAATCCACTTGCCTTGAAATTCCGGAAAAACACCTCCTGCACGCACCGTAATAAGGATCGGCCGCCAAATGACCTTAGCAACATTTCCTGAAACTTTTGGAGGAAGGAGGTCAAAATCACTAACCCTAATCCCTAAAAATCGAGGAATCGAGAAAAGCTTACCACAATCGGGTAGATCTCAGCGAGAGCTTTCCAAATGTCTACTCCGGCGACGAAAACGGCCACCGGATCTCTCCCAATCACCGATCGAAACGCATGCAACACCCATCGTTCCTCCTCTTACGAAAATGATCGTCGCTCTGGTTCGGGAAGAAGATGAATAGGAATAGGGTTTGACGCGACAGATTTCCTATTTATACTTATATTTTTATATATAATATAATATTAATTATTTAAATAACGTCAAAACGACCTGAAATCCAAACCAACTCGAGATCTTACGAAAATTGCACAGTAGCTAAATACCGACGCTACGAATCTAACAACGAAGTCGAAATCCAAATCCGACAAACCAAACTCGGGTAAAAAACCGTCTGAAGAAAAAACACCACCACATCTCTATAAAAAGCTCCACCGAGTCACCAAAACAGACCCGGTTTGCGAGGGAAGGTGCACAACCAAGCCAAAACCAACCACACAGGAAAACACACTGAGCAAACCCATGCTCCAAAAAACGACAACCATTCACTATGCGTCAACGTAATGCTCTGATGTCAAAAATACATCACTACGGGAATTAAAATACACACCGAAAAATCAAGGGCATTACAACCACCACCCCTAAAAAGAAGTTTCGTCCAGAAACTTGACAAAAATAGGATCAAATCCAAAACACAAGAAAAACAATCATAGACTATCAAAGAAAACACTTACCCAAAACATCAGGAGAATAGATGAGGATGAGCCTCCCTCATAGTTGACTCCAACTCCCAAGTCATGCTCTCCACGTCTTGGTTCCACCACAAAACTTTAACCATATGTATTGTCTTCTTTCGCAATACCCGATCTTGAGTATCCAAAATATGAACAAACACTTCTACATACAAAAGATTAGGCTCCAACTGGGGCATAACATCAAGAATCTACCTGTCGTTCAACACACACTTTCGCATTTGGCTCACGTGGAAAATATCTTGCACACTCGAAAAATTTGCAGGCAAATCCAGTCTGTGAGCTGAGACACCAAACCGCTCAACAACTTTAAAAGCTCACACAAACATAGGGTCTAACTTATGGTTTTTACCAAATATCTTAACGCCCGACATCGGGGAAACCTTCAAAAAAACCATGTCCCCAACAACAAATTCCAATTTAGTCCTTCGACGATTGACGTACTTTTCATAATGCTCCTAAGCTATCTGAAGCTTCTCTCGAATATGCTTAACAGAAATATCCATTTCTTCCAGGGCCTCTGGACCCAACAACGGCCTCTCACCAACCTCGGCTCAAAATAAGGGAGTTCTGCAACGTCTCCCATACAAAGCCTTAAACGGGGCCATCTGCAATCTCTCTTGATAACTGTTATTGTATGCAAATTCCATCAATCTCAAACACTCATCTCACGCTCTTCTGTGGTCCAAAACATAACATCTAATTATATCCTCCACGATCTGATTTACTCTCTCTCCGTCTGACCATTTATATGTGGATTATAGACAATGGAATACCTCAAATTGGTACCCAGCCCCTCCTGTAAACTCTTCAAAAAGCGAGACGTAAACCTTGAGTCTCGATCTGATATGATACTGATAGGCACTCCATGTAACCTGATGACCTTATCCAAGAATAACTCAGCTATTTTCTACATAGATTAGTCTATCTTGTGTAACACCCCAAATCCCAGAATTGGGAAAAAGTTGGGTGACACGGCCTGGGACATGGGCGTGTCCTGCTCGGGTGAGCAGCCGACGAGAGGTCGATGAAAATTCGTTCGACGAAAACATGATGGAAGACGCCATCTGACACGGGCTTGTGAGAGGCCGTGTCCTCCTCTGGTCAACGAAGTCAGTTCGACAAAGTTGAGCTGGGGCGTGTCTAGTGCCGTGTATGGGCACACGGCCTGTGACACGGGTGTGTCACAGGCCGTGTCCTTTTCTGTATGTGCCCAAGGCATTGATGCCTGGTTAACACGGGCACGACACAGGTGTGTCTTAGGGTACACGGCCTGTGACACGGGCGTGTCACTGGTCGTGTTCCGATTGGGTTGAGATTGATTTTTGTAGACCTGATGTACACAGCCACAAACATAGGCGTGTCTGAAGGCGTGTCAGGTGACACGACCCGTGACATGGGCGTGTCCCATGGGCGCGTATTTATTTGGATAAGTCGGTTGTGTACCGCTTCAGGTACACGGCCTGTGACACGGGCGTGTCACAGGTCGTGTCAGGCAAAAAATATCCTTTTGTGGCAAAATCGTGGCCGTTAATTTCCTCAGCTGGGATCCAATGGCTTTGGCTCCTCCCTGTGTCCTTAAGGCCGAGAATGAGAAAGATATTCTCATTCTAATCTTGGCCATCTTCTTTCTAAAGTTTAGAGAGAGAAAGAGAGGAAGAAGGAGGAGGAGGAAGAGGAGCTGGCCACCGATGGAGCTGTGGAGTTCCTGTTCGTAATCCGAGGCTAGCGTTGAGAAGGCAAAGCCGTTGCGGTGCCTTCCAGCTGACTAGGAATCTATGGCTCCGAAGCGTTCTTCAAGGATAACGACCTTTCTTCCTAGCCATGTGAAAGCTTCCTTTTTGGCATGTGCATATGATTCCCCCACCAGAGGGTGGCTTGTTATGGGAGAATTTTGGGTTGATTCATGGAATCCCCACTTATTTGGCATATAGATCCGGAAATGGAGTATGGAATAGGCATACTGTATGAAGCCCATCTGGACAGGTTAGTCTGGATTGGTGATGTTGCATATACGCACCAGAGAAGACTCCGTGATAAACGTGTTGTTTAAAGAGTCGACGGGTTAGACCTGCAAAGGGCAGTAGCAGGAAGTATTGGAGTGGTAGTCCAGGAAAATACCCGTATAATGCTTGTGCTGTTGGGTTGTACCTGTGAATGACAGTAGCAGGAAGTACTGGCGTGATAATCCAGGAAAATACCCTTGATGCTTGGAATGCTTGGTGGGTTGTGCCTGTGAAGGGGAGTAGCGGGAAGTACTGGCTTGGCAGTCCAGGAAAATACCCTCAAGTGGATGCTATGATGTACGATTAAGCCTAGGGATGGAAATTGAGTTCTGTCGCTAACGCGAGGCGTGGCTCCTAGGTAACCAATGAATGTGAAGCCAGTTCCGTGAGAATGGGCTGGTTATGTGTGAACTGATGAGTTCACCTAAAGGAAACATGTAAGGTGAAACCGACCCGCGCCTTTTATATAGCCGCGAGTACGCCGTACTTGGTGATGATAAGGCGATTTGAGCAACGGGGGGTGGATGATCCGACCTGCATTATGTCCGTCTGACGTGATACTTGAAGGTGCGGTCTATTGGAGCGCATAACAAGAGTCTTAGGCCTACGCGCCATGACACAATGGGGGGCTACGAGCCAATCTCGGGTCAGTAAGACTAAAGTCTCCGGCTGCACGGCATGGAGTAAATGCTCAATATTTGACCGTTGGGTTGCGACCCTGATACGGTGGTGGGACCCTAGTTCACCGGGACACCAAGAATGTGCCCTGAGTGAACGGATCGTCGGGCCGCGTGGCTGACAGTTGTAATGGAATGTATGTGCCTGAGAGCACAATGGATATATCTGCCTGTGAAATGCTATGCCTGCGGGGAAGAAATACCACTGCCCCGGGAAAGAGGTAGGGTCGTTATAAAATTGGTAAGCTGAATGCTGACCGTTGCCTTGTTTGCCACCGTTGGGTGGAATGTCCTTGTACAGGTGCTGTAGAACCAAGCGGGACACATAAAGGCTGAGTCCCTGCTACTGTTACTGCTGCCACTAACCCTTGAAGGTTATGCTTAAAATGCTATGTTTTGTTATATGTGGCTGGCCTGCGCGCCAATGTTTAAGGACACTGTTGTAAAAATCCTTGTAAGGCCATAAGGCCAACTGATTTGTATTTGGTGAACATTCCGATTATATATAAATGTAGATCTTTATATGGTGGACACTCAAGTTTGGAGTTCAGTGTCATGTTATAAGCTTCCGCTAGAATGATTTTGTGTTAGGATGCGTGTTGGATCCCTAGTTGATTTGGGCTAGGTTCACTGACCTAGGATGTGACCCATCATGTATAGCCAAGGTCAATTTGTGTCCTAGAGTATAGGTTAAGTCCTTAGGCTCAACTCCAGATGGACCAGCTTTCAACAAGACCCTCAGAGACTCCAGACTCACAAGTTTTCAAGAATAAGTAAAGTGAGTTCGACGTTCATCGAACTCAGCTCGACGAAAGGAGTTTTGCGCTCGACGATCGTGAGATAATTCCTAGTGCTGAGCTCGACGATCTATGTTCTCTGTTCGACGAAAACTCAGTTTCTACATCAAGCCAAAGTTAGGAGGACTTCAAATTTTTCTAAATCAACCTTCATGCTTCGGTCGACGAATTATATTCTGAGCTCGACGAACTTGGATGTCAAGTTCACAGCTTCTCAGGTCGACAAAGTCAGCTTCTCAGGTCGACGAATGTTAAACTCTACTCGACGATATCTGGACTCAGAGAATCTGTGTCGACACTTAGGGTTTGTGTCGACACCAATCAACTTGTGTCGACACCAAGATTTCAGTCGACACCAGCTTATGTCGACACTAGAGGATTTGTGTCGACACCAAGATCAATCTGTCGACACCAATTTATGTCGACACAACATTTCAGCAGATGCAGGATATTTTGTCTAAGTCCAGAACTATTCTCAGCTCGACGATTTTGATTCTCAGCTCGACGAATGAAGAATGTCTGTTAGATGAATGAAGATTGTCTGGTCGACGAACTCTATCAAGCTCAGCTCGACGAACTCAAGCTCAGCTCGACGAACACAAGTTCAGCTCGACGAATTGTGTTCTTTGTTCGAAGAATCCAGATTAGGTTTTCTTCAAGGTTCCCATTCCGTTTCTTGGCGCTGATTCCTGAACATTTAATGCCAGATCTTCTCGGAATGTTACCGTTAGAACGTGCATTGACTATGGACGATTACATGCCGTTTTTCCATGGGACAGTTAGGAAAGTCATTGATTGCTGATTCTTTCCAAGGCCGACTGTAATTACTGCTCGACATTCAAAAGTTTGAACATTCCTCAGTCAGATATACACAGACACACAGGAAGAGAATAGTGTGAAGCAGTGATAGAGTTCAAGAATTACAGTACAAAAAATACTCTGAAGCTGCAGAAGAACAAAACATTCTCAAATCTAAAGTTCTTGACTGCAATCAGCCTTGACCAGAGAACTCTCTCTCTCAAGAAGAAGAAGAAGAACAACTAAATTCAATCAAGAGTCTTCTTCTCTCTATTCACAGGATAACTTCAAAGGACAACAATCAATCAATCTGTCAAAGAAGTTCTTGAAGCAGTTCTGGTCCAGGCATTCTAGGTCATTGAAGTCCTATCACCCTAAAGCAGTGCTCCAACATTCCTGACCAATTCAAGACCTCAGGGGGAGCAAGAGCTGCTACATCAATCAACAAGTCTTCTCTCTGACTGTTGATAGAGAAGACACTATCACCCTCTCTCTAATTCTTGTACAGGGTTTTAAATCCCTTCAAAATTATTCTGGTTGCAAGTCTCTTTCCAAAAGACTTGAGGGTTTGGTTTTTGGGGACCTGATCAAAACCCATTGGTGCACAGGACACCTGATCAACTCATCCTGCAGTGGATTCCTACCTAGGGTGGTAGAAGAGTGGATGTACCCAGATTGATTGGGGAACCACTATAGCTCCTTGTGTCTTCTGGTTGCTTATTTTCTTTTGTTTTCTGACTGTGGTCTGTGATTGCTCTATGTTTAGTTAGTTGTTATGTTTACTTTATGTTATTTGCTTCCCTGTTCACTTAGGTATACAACGACAATTGTAAAAAGTTTTTAGTAAGCACCATACTCTATTCACCCCCCTCTAGAGTATATCAGATCTAACCTGCACTTTCAATTGGTATCAGAGCCAGGTTGGTTAAAAATACCACACCTTAGTGGTTGCACAGGCTAACACCTGAACCACAAAGATCCCCCTAGTTAGATCTGTCTTAAGTTTGTTATTAGATTTATTTCTTCACAGAACATAGCCCAAAATAAAGATTATGCTAGCACCAGACCTACAGTGTGCAATCTATCTAAGTTTGCACTTTGGAAGGCAAGGATTAGATTGTACATGAACTCTATTGATGAAGATATTTTCAATTCTGTTTTGACAGTGTGTCCAAGACCTCCAGAAAATGCAAGTACAAGTGTCGTTCCACCTCCTTCAGGAACAGATGCAGAAATCAAGAAATAGAAAGTTGCAGATGCTAAGGCTATGAACATTCTAGCCCAGACTATGTCTGATGAAATATTCCAAAAGGTAGCTGAATGCAACTCAGCAAAAGACATCTGGGACAAGTTATCTGAGATAGTCTCAGGATCTGCTGATGAGAGAAAAGATAGGAGATCTCATCTCATAACCCAATATGAGAACTTCAAGAAAGGAGAAGCTGAGTCAGTAGCAGATATGTATAATAGACTCAGTCTCATAGTCAATGAACTGAAGACTTTGGACAAAGAGATCTCATTGACTGAGCTCAATGATAAAATCCTAATGTGCTTCCCAAGCACTTGGGACTCAAGGATCTGGCCAATCAAGGATGCCAGAATCCTAAACCAGATCACAACTGAAGCTCTCTTGGGCAAGCTCAAGTCTTATGAGCTGCTCATCAAGAATAGAGAAGAAGAGCAAAAGGCTGTTTCACCAGCAGTCAGAAAAGAGAAGTCAATAGCTTTCAAAGCCATTGAAGATCAGCCTGAAGACAAAGTCACAGGCAATGAAGAGCTGCTAAGCCTACTGGCCAAAAGATTTTACAAAATGGCTAGGAAAGATTTCAGGAAAAAGTCTGCAAGAGGGCATGACAAGCCAATGTATGACAAATCAAATAACAAAGAGATTATTTGTTTTGAATACAGGAAACCAGGCCACATGGTGTCTGACTGTCCAAAAAATCAGTATAAGGACAAAAAGGACAGGAAGGAAAGAAGAAAAGACAAAGACTTCAGGAAGAACATCAATGACAAACCATCCTCCAGCAAGAACAAACACACCAAGAAGGGGTTTGTAGCTGAATCTTGGAGTGAGACAGAAGAAGAATCTGAAGCTTCATCCAGCTCAAGTGATGATGAAGATGATGCTGAAGAAAAAGAATTCTGCATGATGGCTATCAATGCCTCACAACAAAATTCTGATGCAGAAGAGTTAAAATCTGAATCAGAGACTCAATCTGAAGAGCACCAGGTAATAGACTCATTTGATTTCAATTCAGAGGACTTTAAATGTGAGTTTAAGGCACTTTGTTTAGATCTATTGAAATCTGAAAAAGAAATTATTTCTCTCAGAAATCAACTATCTGAACAAAGCACCTTAAAATCAGATAACCTCAAACTCTCTGAGGAGTTGGAATGCTGTAGGGAGCAGATAGCCTCACTGAAAAGTAAACTATCAAAGGCCAAGATGTTTGAAGAATTCCTTAATGGGAGAAGTATCAAACTAATGGACATCATAAGCACGGTGAACTCAAGATTCAATAGTATACTGGGCTTGGGTGCCTCATCTAGCCAACCTGTAGTATTATCAACCCCAATAAAGTTTATCTCTGATAAAGGTAAGGGAGTTGTAGAGGTAGCTAGGAAGAATTCTGATCTACCTAAGAAAACCATAGTTCAACAGAAATCGTCGAACGGAGCTCGACGATCGCCAAATGGAGCTCAACGATCTCAGGCTAAATCGTTGAACTCAGGTCGACAAACTCTGAACCCTGAACTCTGGCATGGTCGATCTTCGAACGGAGCTCGACGATCTGACCCAAGATCGTCGAACTCAGCTCAGAGATCGTCGAACAGAGCTCAGAGTTTTGAAAACTCTTTCAAAGGAAAACCAAAGTTCAATCCTAGAGGTTCTACATCTCATTGGTTTAACCCCTATACTGAATGGATAATACCTCCTAGGAGATATCATCCTGAAGGCTATAAGAGTCAACTAGAGATGTCTTTTATTTCTGAATTCAAAGGTTATCAACCTAGGCCCAAGGTAAACTGGGTCAAAAACAAGTAAATTGTCTTATGTGCAGGTGAATACCTATCCAATATCAAACCACCAATGGTATCTGGATAGTGGGTGCTCAAAGCACATGACAGGAAACAAGGACAATTTCACATACTTTAAAGCCAAGCTTGGACCCAAAGTAATATTTGGTGATTCAAACTTTGGACTAACAAAAGGATATGGTGCAGTCCAGATTGGTACAGTCACATTCAAGAAAGTAGCCTATTTAGAAGGACTGAAGTACAATTTAATCAGTATCAGTCAACTGTGTGATGAAGGCTACCAAGTGACTTTCAGCAAATCCTTATTCAAGATCAAATCAGAGGACAACACCACTGTGTTGACAGGTAAAAGGAAAGGTAACATCTATTTAGTAGACTTTCTTTCAACTAAAGTAGACATATGCTTGTTCAACTCTATTTGTAGACCTAATGAATTATGGCATAAGAGACTAGGGCATATAAACCTTAGAACCATTGCTAGGCTATCCAAGGACAACCTTTTTAGAGGACTAACTTCTGGCCCCTACAAGAGGGAAGGACTTTGCAGGGCTTGTCAATTAGGCAAGCAAACCAAAAATAGTTTCAAGTCACTTAATAAGAGTGATTCACCTAGGATTTGTATCTGTTACACATGGATCTCTTTGGACCCATTACAGTACAAAGCTTAGGAGGGAATCTTATACTTTAGTAGTTGTAGATGACTTCTCTAGATTCATATGGGTGTTCTTTCTGAGGAAGAAGTTTGATAACTTTAAGTGTTTGACAGAGTTTCTCAAATGCATACAGATTGAGTTCAACACTCACATTGGCCTGATCAGAAGTGATCATGAGACAGAGTTTGATTCTCTTCTTATGTAAGAGTTTTGTCAAAGTGAAGGGATCAGACATACTTTCTCAGCTCCTAGAACTCCTCAACAAAATGTGGTAGCTGAAAGGAAAAATAGAACCCTTATTAAATCTGCTACTACATTGTTGTCAGATGCTCACCTTCCTCTATTCTTTTGGACAGAGGCAGTGAACACCTCCAATTATGTGTTGAATAGAAGTTTGATACATAAGCTGAAGGGCAAGACTCCCTATGAATTACTCAAAAGAAAGAAACCTAAAGTAGATTATTTTAAAATCTTTGGTTGTATTTGCTACATTCACAATAATGACAAGAGATACATAGCAAAATTTCAAGCTAAAGTTGATGAAGGAGTATTTCTGGGATACTCCATGGTCAGTAAAGCTTATAGGGTGTATAATAAATCAACTCTTAAAATTGAAGAATCTGTTCATGTATCTTTTGATGAGACTAACATGTCATACAAGGAGAAAGAAATTTCTACCATGAGCTCTTTGTAGGTTCCACCACTGTGTGAGTCTATAGATGGACTGAACCTTACCCAAGAGGTATCAAACCATCCCACTCCACAGGATGCTGAAGATAGTGATGAGGAAAGTCAAGAGGAAGTGGCTGAACTTCCCCTAATAGTTAGTATCATTCCCCAAGAGGAAGTAAATACTGAAGCTGTTGCTCAACCAACTCCACCAACTGATCTTGTCACACTTAGAGATCGCCCCAAATCTCAGGTGATTGGAGACATCTCAGTAGGTGTACAGACAAGACATCAACTAAACCAACATTTGATGTATGCCTATTTTCTCTCTCAAATTGAACCTCTCTCCATACATGAGGCAGAGCAAGATTCCCACTGGATCATTGCAATGCAAGATGAACTCAATCAGTTTGAGAGATATAAAGTTTGGGATTTGGTTCCAAGACCCCATAACTACCCAGTTATTGGAACCAAATGGGTCTATAGGAATAAATTGGATGCTCAAGGCAATATAGTGAGGAACAAGGCTAGGCCTGTTGCTCAAGGCTACAGACAAGAGGAAGGAATGGACTATGACCAAACCTTTGCCCCTGTTGCAAGGTTAGAGGCCATTAGGATATTCCTTGCCTATGCAGCTTATAAGAGATTCAAGGTCTACCAGATGGATGTCAAAAGTGCATTTCTGAATGGAATACTTCAAGAAGAGGTTTATGTAGAACAACCTCCAGGTTTTATCTCTCCAACTCAACCCTCTTTTGTTTTTAAATTACATAAAGCTCTCTATGGTTTAAAGCAAGATCCAAGAGCTTGGTATGAGACCCTAACAAGCTTTCTTTTAGAGCATGAATTTACAAGAGGAACCATAGATAAAATACTGTTCACTAGATATCATAAGGACCAAATATTGTTAATACAAATATATGTGGATGACATTATTTTTGGGTCTACTGATCCCAAATTGTGCAAGAGGTTTGCTGACCTCATGCATTCAAAATTTGAGATGAGTAGCATGGGTGAACTTTCCTACTTCCTTGGTCTCCAAGTGAAGCAGCTCCCAGATGGTATCTTCCTCTCCCAAGCTAAGTATGCTAAAGAGCTTATCAAAAAGTTTGGGATGGGTGATGCTTCAGGGATGAAAACCCCTATGGCTACAAATGCTGTTGTGGATTCTGATGCAGCAGGGAAACCAATGGATCAGAAAAATTATAGGGCAATTGTTGGATCCCTATTATACCTAACAGCTAGCAGACCTGATATAATGTTTGCCACATGACTTTGTGCTAGGTTCCAAGTGAACCCTAAAGAATCTCACCATATTTTCCTAAAAAGAATTTTGAGATATATAAAGAGTTGCCCTAATCTAGGACTCTGGTATCTTGTAGAGTCAGAGTTTGAGTTAACTGGATACTCAGATGCTGACTATGCTGGATGTAGAGTGGACAGGAAAAGTACCTCTGGAACATGCCAGTTCCTTAGTATGAGACTTGTCTCCTGGTTTTGTAAAAAGCAGACATCTGTGTCTACATCAACTGCAGAAGCAGAATACATGGTTGCTGGTAGTTGCTGTTCACAAATGCTATGGATACAAAACCAACTCTCAAATTATGGTGTCAACTTAAATAATTCAACATTATTTTGTGATAATACTAGTGCTATTGCGATAGCACAAAATCCAGTTCACCATTATAGGACAAAACATATTGAAATAAGACATCATTTCATTAGAGATAATGTGGACAAAAAGAAAATTAACTTGATCCACATTCCTACTGATCTACAGAGAGCAGATATTTTCACCAAGCCATTGGATGAGAAAACCCATCTGTTCTTTATAAATCAACTGGGAATGATTGATGGAGAAGAGTTAACCTAGTTTCTGTCTGCATTCGACGAATTTTCCAGAGTTCGTCGAACGGAGTTCGACAAATTTGGGAAAGTTTGAGAGATTCTCGTCGAACGGAGATCGATAAATTCTCTATATGAGGAAACAATTTTCGTCGACCAAAGATCGACGAACTTTGCTTCAAGAAGACATTTCGTTGAACGGAGTTCGACGAACTGTTTTCGATTCTTCTGGATGAGATCGACGAATTATCTGTCTATAATTTATTTCGTCGAGCTCAGTTCGAATAATTTTTCTTTTTCGTGGAACGGAGTTTGTCGATTCATATTCTAAAAATCTTATATCTAGGTTTTCTTCGACCTCCGTCTCGCGCTTTCAGTTCCTTTGCTCTTTATCGTCGTTTCTCTCTATGTTTTTCTTGCAGGACATCAATGGCGATTCCCTCAGGTGCTTTGGTTGCAATGAAGTTTGACACTAGATTCGACATGGACTTTGAGTCGTTTCAACATTCTAACCCCATCTTTCTATACATCTTAGAACTACTGGAAGAACTAAGTTTAAAGGACTTCATGACCAGGCGCATTAAACTTCATGGAACAGAAATACGAGAGTGGGTATATACATCTACAGTTTTTGAAGAAGATGTTTTGACCGGCAATATAGGGAACACTGTTGTTTCCCTTTCTCCCGCAGTTCTCTCTGAAATATTTGGATTAGTGAATGGAGAAGACAATCTGGAAATGGATTCTGAGGAATTCAATGATATGCTGAAACTAATGGGTTTCTCTGGGAACAACCCTAATAAGTTGTTGAAAAAGCAATTATCCGCCGCCTACCAATTTCTGGCAGATATTACGGGAAAGATACTGATGGCCAAGCACTCTGCTCATGACTATATTACCCGTCACCAATTTCTGATAATGTGTGCAGTAGGGAATAAGCGACAGGTTGATTGGAGTAAGGTGTTCTTTGAATTGATCAAGAATAAGAACAGCAAGAAGGAAGTCTGCTTTGGCAGAATTTTGGGCATATTTCTTAAAGAGAAGGCTGCTGAATGTATGGTCTCCCCGACCATCTTCATAAACGCCAGCAAGCGCCTCACTTGCGCTCTATTTGGCAGATGGGAGAGGACCATCTCCAAGCCCTCAAAGGCTTCCTCCTCCTCCCTCCAAACTTCTGAGAGCACAAGGGCTGTAAAGGTCGCTCCCCACCCCGTTGAAGAGGTTCCTCCATCTCAACCATCTCTTCTAGCACCTCTTCCCCCCAAGAAGCCTCCTCATGTACCTACCCCTCCTTTATCTCCACCACTTGACCTGACAAACATTCCATCTCCACCTCCATCTTCCCCCTTGCAAGTTGATCATCAGCCCACTCCTCCAGATTCCCCTCAGGACATTCCTATTCCTACACCTCCTCAGTCTCCTCTTCCCCCACACTTATCCACCATTCCATCTTACATCATACCCTTAGACTCAATCATGCTAGATGCCCCCACTCCATCTGTTATTCCTCCTCCCATTCCATCCCCTTCCCCTTCCCCATTTGATCCATCTACCCTCATTACTTTGCTCACACCTCTCATCAAATCCTTGATCCAAGAGGCCATTACACCTCTTGTGACCTCCAGCAATTCTTTATCTACCCAAATCTCTCTTCTATCTGCTGTCCCCTCTTCATCTAGGGGCCTGGTTCCAGGTATTCCTGAACCCAAGCAGGGGGAGATGCTCTGTGATGAAGTTGCAGTAGATGCAGATACAGCAGCAGCAGCAGTCACAAAAGTTCCCTCTCCAGCAGATTCAGATTCAGATAAGGATACACCAATTTTGACAGACTTTGATGTTGCGATGTCTGAGTTAATTCAATTTATGAATACTAACATTGATGTGGATGAGTCAGTTGCTCACATAACTCCTATTGGTGATTTCTCTTTAAATCCCACAGTGAATTTATCAGCTTTGTTGAGAAGTTTTGACACTGTACATATGAAATTCCCTCCACAAGATTTCTCTAAGCCCTATTCGGCTATGGTACCATATACCTCTCTAGCTAGTCCAGCAGTTGCCAAGCAACTCTATGACAATTTTGCTCTCTCAACTTCAGCCTCCATCTCAGCTTCCAGCCCAGAGGTCATTCCAGAAGATACAATAGTGCCAGTTTCAGCACCATACTTTATCATGGATGACTCTCCAATGCCTACTCTAGATGAGCTTATTCAGGCAGACATTGAAGAAGAGAATAAGGCAGTAGCTGATAGCTCTGTCTCCTTTATTTCTGAATCTTGTACAGATAATTCTTCTCTTGTTGCTGAAACTCTTATTCCTGAACCTTCTGCCCCTCCTCCAGCAAAAGCTGTTGTTTCTGATAAAGCTTTAAAAGATTTGGATGCATTATATGATACCCCTCAGGATTCAGAATCTGATGATGATGATATTGATTCTGATGAGGATGCAGCTAGTAAGAAAAAGAGATTGTTGGCAAAGAAGAGAAAGGCTGCTCCTCCTCCCAAGTCAAATCTCACTGCAGACACTCCCTACTATATTTTGCACAATGTGACTCCATATAAGGGAATGCCAACATGGATGTGGCTCTCCAAAAACCAGCAGAAAGATAGAAAGAGAAGTAGGAGATACTCCCCTCCTCCAGTACACAGATACAAGAAGGATCCTCCTCCTCCTCCTCCTCCTGCAGCTGGTGCCAGTGGCTCTAGCTCCCAGAGATCTTCCCCAATGCAAACTTATCAGAGACAGTTAGGGAGATCTTTTGGAAGCAGTCAGCAGAGGCCATCCTCCTCAGGTAGTCAATATCATAAGCAGCAGCAGCAGCAACAAAGTTCTGACGCTCATAAAGCTGGAAGCCCAAAAATACCTCTCTCTCCTCCAATTCCTTTTGAAGATCCAGAGACTGCTAATACAGCAAGAATGGCTAGATACCAAGAGCTGATTGGTCTATCTTTGATAAATAAAGCCAAAGTAGAAGGAAAAGATATTTCTGGTCTTTCAACTATGTCACAGTATAGAAAGGAAGAGCTGAAAATATCTGACAAAAGCAACAAATTATTTAATGTTGATGATTATATGAAACTACATCCAGAAGCAGTTGTCCCCAGTGCTACATCATGGAAAATTATTGGGGCAGCTGATATGACCATGACAATGGCTCAAGCTCAAAATCCTAATAGAGAAATCATTTTCAAGAATCCAAGAGAAAAGAAAGCAGAAGACAAACCCCAGCAGAAGAAGCCAAAGAAGTAATTTTTCTTATTGATTCATTTTTGTCTGCTATTTGTCTTTAAACTGTGCTATCTGTTAAACAAAGCTGTGTGTGTGTGTATATATATATATATATATATATCTGTTGCATGCGTTATAATTCTCTGCCAGATATATTTCTTTTCTTGCTTTGTTTTTCTGTCTTGAGTCTTTACTAGTGACCTCACCCAAATAGGGGGAGATTGTTGTATCCCTAGTTGATTTGGGATAGGTTCACTGACTTAGGATGTGACCCATCATGTATAGCCAAGGTCAATTTGTGTCCTAGAGTCTAGGTTAAGTCCCTAGGCTCAACTCCAGATGGACCAGCTTTCAACAAGACCCTCAGAGACTCCAGACTCACAAGTTTTCAAGACTAAGTAAAGTGAGTTCGACGTTCGTCAAACTCAGCTCGACGAAAGGAGTTTTGCGCTCGATGATCGTGAGACAATTCTTAGTGCTGAGCTCGACGATCTATGTTCTCTGTTCGACAAAAACTCAGTTTCTACATCAAGCCAAAGTCAGGAGGACTTCAAATTTTTCTAAGTCCAGCTTCATGCTTCGGTCGACGAATTATATTCTGATCTCGATGAACTTGGATCTCAAGTTCATAGCTTCTCAGGTCGACGAAGTCAGCTTCTCAGGTCGACGAATGTTAAAATCTACTCGACGATATCTGGACTCAGAGAATCTGTGTCGACACTTAGGGTTTGTGTCGACACCAGTCAACTTGTATCGACACCAGGATTTCAGTCGACACCAGCTTATGTCGACACCAGAGGATTTGTGTCGACACTAATTTATGTCGACACAATATTTCAGCAGATGCAGGATATTTTGTCTAAGTCCAGAACAATTTCAGCTCGAAGATTTTGATTCTCAGCTCGACGAATGAAGAATGTCTGTTAGATGAATGAAGATTGTCTGGTCGACGAACTCTATCAAGCTCAGCTCGACGAACTCAAGCTCAGCTCGACGAACATAAGTTTAGCTCGACGAATTGTGTTCTTTGTTCGACGAATTCAGATTAGGTTTTCTTCAAGGTTCCCGTTCCGTTTCTTGGCGCTGATTCCTGAACATTTAATGCCAGATCTTCTCGGAATGTTACCGTTAGAACGTGCATTGACTATGGATGATTACATGCCGTTTTTCCATGGGACAGTTAGGAAAGTCATTGATTGCTGATTATTTACAAGGCCGACTGTAATTACTGTTCGACATTCAAAAGTTTGAACATTCCTCAGTCAGATATACACAGACACATATGAAGAGAACAGTGTGAAGTAGTGATAGAGTTCAAGAATTACAGTACATAAAATACTCTGAAGCTATAGAAGAACAAGGCATTCTCAAATCTAAAGTTCTTGACTGCAATCAGCCTTGACCAGAGAACTCTCTCAAGAAGAAGAAGAAGAACAACTAAATTCAATCAAGAGTCTTCTTCTCTCTATTCACAGGATAACTTCAAAGGACAACAATCAATCAATCTATCAAAGAAGTTCCTGAAGCAGTTCTGGTCCAGGCATTCTAGGTCATTGAAGGACTATCACCCTGAAGCAGTGCTCCAGCATTCCTGACCAATTCAAGAACTCAGGGGGAGCAAGAGCTGCTACATCAATCCACAAGTCTACTCTCTGACTGTTGACAGAGAAGACACTATCACCATCTCTCTAATTCCAGTACAGGGTTTTAAATCCCTTCAAAATTATTCTGGTTGCAAGTCTCCTTCCAAAAGACTTGAGGGTTTGGTTTTTGGGGACCTGATCAAAACCCATTGGTGCCCAGGACACCTGATCAACTCATCTTGTAGTAGATTCCTACCTAGGGTGGTAGAAGAGTGGATGTACCTAGATTGATTGGGGAACCACTATAGCTCCTTGTGTCTTCTGGTTGCTTATTTTCTTTTGTTTTCTGGCTGTGGTCTGTGATTGCTCTGTGTTTAGTTAGTTGTTGTGTTTACTTTATGTTATTTGCTTCCCTGTTCACTTAGGTATACAACAACAGTTGTAAAAAGTTTTTAGTAAACACCATACTCTATTCACCCCCTCTAGAGTATATCAGATCTAACATGTACTTTCAATGCGCAACTCTGGTATCATTCCCTAACTTCGTCGTCTGTTTTGTGGTATATACTGTGGGGCCCCAGCCGGATCTTCTAGTATATACTATGTGAACGGATGGAGTTGTTACATCTTGAATGGCACGAAGTGAGCATACTTCGTCAGTCTGTCCACTATAACCCTAACTGAATCGTATTCTTGGGGATATCTCGACAATCCAGTAATAAAATCCATCGAAAAACTCTCCCACTTTTAACTTGGAATTTCTAACGGTGTCAACTTTCCACCAGGCCTTCCATGATCAGCCTTAACTCACTTACAAGTAAAATATTCCTAGACAAACGTAGCTATATTGCCCTTGATACCATACCACCAAACGATCTGCTTTAGATCCTTATAAATTTTAGTAGAACCGAGGTGGTAGGCAATAATAAAACCATGCGCCTCTTTGCACAACTTAACTCGAATATATTCAACTGCGTGAATACAAAATCTACCGCAGTACTTCAAGGTACCCACATCATCAATCGAGAAGTCCGGTAATTCCCCTTTCGCAGTCCTACTATAAAGGTGCAACAAATTAGGATCATCCCTTTGATGCAGCCTTGTAAGCGTAATCCATGAACGCTCTATCACTTCCAAACTGCTGGGTGAGTCGCTACTCCCCGCTGATATATCCATCAAGAGAAATTCCTTAACCAACGAATCAACAAAAAGGTTAAAAATTTTCGCTGACTTCCTACTCAGGGCATCGACTTCCATATTAGCTTTTCCCGGATGGTATTGGATCTCAACATCATAATATGCAATATATTTTAACCATCTCCGCTGACACAAATTCCATTCCCATTGATCGAAGATGTACTTCAACCTCTTATGATCCGTATAAATCTTGCACAGAGCGCCACATACATATGTCTCCATAACTTCTAAATCATTGATGCGACCTCATGCATAACTGTACCTTTAACTGTCTTGACACGTACATGATCACTTTGCCCTCTTGCATCTACGTGTAACCAAGTTCAACATGCGATGCGTCCACATACACAACATACTCTATTCCTTCGGTAGGCAAGGCCAAAATCGGAGCAGTGCACAATCTCCTTTTTAATTCCAGAAAAGCCTCTTCGCACTTATCACTCCAAACGAAAGCTGTGTTCTTCTACGTCAATTTAGTCAATGGCGCGGACAACGAAGAGAAACCTTCCACAAATCTCCTATAATATCCTGCCAACCCTAGGAAACTTCTTATCTCTTTGGTTATTGTAGGTCTATTCCAATCCCTTACAGCAGTTATCTTCTCGTGGTACACAGAAATTCCATCCTTATTAACCACATGACCTAGAAAAGAAACTTGAGAAAACCAAAACTCACACTTGCTCAGCTTAGCATACAACTTATTCTCCCTCAAGGCAGACAAAACCAAACTCAAATATTGGGCATGCTCTTCAGCACTGCGGAAGAATACCAGAACATCATATATAAATATGACCACAAACAGTTAAGGAAATCCTTAAACACTTTGTTCATCATATCCATAAATGCAGAGAGTGCATTAGTCAATCCAAAAGACATCACCCAAAACTCGAAATGTCAATGCTGTGAACAAAAAGTAGTCCTTGGAATATCCGCCTCATGAATCCTCAACTGAAGGTAACCTGAACGAAGGTCAATTTTGACATCACAATGCTACCACACAACTGTTCAAACAAGTAATCCATCCTCGACAAGGGATACCTATTCTTGATGGTTACCTTATTCAATTCTCTTTAATCAATACACAGCCTCATAGATCCATCCTTTTTCTTCATGAACAGTACAGGAGCTCCCCACGGTGAAGAACTTGTTCTAATGAATCCATTCTACAACAACTCATCCAATTGAGTACGCAGCTCCACCAGCTCACGCATGGCCATACGATATGGCGCCGTTCCAATAGGATGGGTACTCGACTCCAAATCTATGAAAAACTCTACGTCTCTCTCGGGTGAAGACCAGAAAGGTTATCAGGAAAAACGTCAAGAAACTCGCGCACTACAAAAATCTCCTCTACACGCGGCAGACTACCACCGGTCGCCAACATCGATACCAAAAAGGCAAAACATTTAAAATTTACAAGCTTCCGAGCACGTGTCACAAAAATAATCGGAGAAACTTGGCACAAAAAACCATAAACACTCCTGGGTTGACCGTTGTCCATCTTGAAGTCCAAGCACTTGACCTTGCACTGGATAACTGCATAATACTTGGACAACCAGTTCATCCCCAAAATGACATCGAAATCTTCAAAGTCTATCACCTTCAGATCAGCAACAGTTAGAAAATCTCCTAACAGAATCAGACAACTATGAATGCCTTGGTCCAACACAACTGAATCACCAGAGGGAAACTTGACATGAAATGCGTCGCCAACAAGATCAAGGGTCAAATGGTGATGCCCTACGAAGGTCCTAGCCACGAACGAGTGGGAAGCACCGGAATCGAAAAGAACGCGCGCCCAGAGGTCCTTGACCTTAAACTTTCCTATAAAACCGTATACGCAATTAAGGGAACAAACATCAAAACTACAACTACAAATTAAAAGCTAGAACTGGGTTAGGATTTAAACTAAAATTACTTGAGTAGATGTCTGAGCTTCCTCCAAAGACATCACGTTCAGCTTGCCTTTCCACTCGTCCAATAGCTGCGGTGGCGGAAAGGACTGAAGTGAAACTGGTTGCAACAGAGGTTGAGCCTGCTGACACTTTGACTTGAAATGTCCTTTCTGTCCGCACTGGTAGCAGATCATCTCCTTTCCCCAACAATGGGCAGCGTCATGCCCCCTCCGCTTACACACAAAACAAACCAAATATCCTTTAGGAGCACTCTAAATCGCATGAACTTGCTCCTGCTTCTGGGTTCCTAACCTCTTGTAACACCTTTCAAATGGATTGCCTGACCGGCCACAGAAATTGCATATCTCTTTACTCCTTTTCCTCGAAGCAACACCAGATTCTTGGGAACTCTTACCCACACTAGTCTTCCTCTTATCTTTCCTCATTTATTGACCACGATTATTGGCATTATCAATCGCCTCAACCTTCAGAGAAGCCTCCACAACTTCAACATCGCTTTCGGATCCATAAGCACTAGCTAGCTGCTGGATGTCATTCTTCATATCACCCAGGAAATGTTTAACTCGACTAGACTCTGAAGACACTATGTCAGGGGGAAAATGGCACAGTTTGCTGAACTTCATCTCATTCTCTTTAACGGTGATCTGCCTTTGCTTAAGTTGTAGAAAATCATTCATCAAACGGTCCCTCTCGACCGACGACATAAACTTTTTAAGCAGCAATTCCTTAAAGGATTCCCATGAACACCCATCCTTAAGGTTCTCTTTTTCTCCCAGCCACCAACTCTTTGTAAGTCCCTTGAGCTGATACGCATCGACCATCACCCTCTGGTCTGCTGAATCTCCCGAGTAAGCGAACATCTCATCGATCGCTATAATCCAATCATCCAAAACCATAAAATCTGCTCTACCATCATAGGTAGGGGGTCCTAATATCTGGAAATGCAAAATAAACGTCATCTCAGGTGGCAACAAAACCGGGGGAACCAGAGGAGTAGGGGAAACAGGGACAGTTTGACCTATAGCCGGGTCCTGCACTCTAGGCGGCTGACTAGCAATAACTGACAACAACGCCCGGATCTGCGACTGCATCTCCATCATTTGCCTCGAAAGAGTCTCATTGCTCTACCGTAATACTTCTATCATGGCCTCACTTTGGGCACCAGACGATTCTCCCTCCGATTGGGGAGTCAACCTTATCACTGGACGCTAAGGAGACATCTAAACGAATCAACGAATATCTAATCAAAACATAGCTTAACCGCTAGAACCAAAAAACTTAGTTCAGACAATATATAATTAAATGCTTGCTCAAGCTGATAACTTGCTCTAGGATTTTCATTTATGATGTCATGCCTTAAATTAGGATGATATACCATCATCCTACTGATTTATGTGCCTAAACCCATGAATGCATGAATTCTCGTTCTGTTTGACTCAAAACCATGTGTGTTCGTATGTCATCATGTAAATCTTTATCTTGGCACGTGTGCTGATGCAATGTTATGTCAAGCATGTTGTGTTATGCAATCTAAAAGGGCCTTAATGCATGTTATAAGCGATGTACACATGAGATATTATGCATCATATACTACATAATATCGCATGAAACAAAAATCAAAATCTAATGTGCATTTATGTGATGATGTTATGCATCACATACTACATAACAGTCACATGTTGCCTCCTATGAGGATCCATATACAAACACATATTATGCATCTCATAATATATTATATGTCCCGTATGCTTTTTATCATGCTTATGAGTGTAGTGTTCATGCTTCAACCAAGACGTACTAATGACACATCAATGTGTGTATGAAATGAAACTAGACAACTAACACAAACCTGAGATAGTTGTTTAACCAATTGTCAAACAACCTATCCCTCTGATATCAACTGTCCATATTTTCTCCACATTTAATGATATATCAGAGTAAGGGAAAACGCACGTCATAATACTACGTTAGCAGGGGATAAATACAAACGCTCAGGCAAAACCCCAACATAACACCTTTATGAAAGATTTATAAGTTACTTTGAGATAATCCAGTTTAAGTTAAGCGGTTAGCCGTATCTCTCGACTCAGTGGCTCATCCAGTATACGAGAAAAAGATAGTTATACGATGCAGAAAATACCTTTTTTACAAGATTAGACGTCCTATATGAGTATAAACATCCCCAGGGGACAACTCATGGTATGCAAGACTCTAGATTAATAATAGTTACGAAAGTAGTTTTTACGACCGTTAAATATAGTGATTTAGATTTCAAATATGCATGTATGAAGTACTAATAGTAATTTTTATACTTTTAAATATCTAACATGCAACCTAACATAAAACCTTGCTAGATAGCAAGTACAACCAACCAAACAGGTAAACTAACAACTAGCAAAGTATTCAGTAATCCAAAAGAAAACTGCAGTGGGCGTCAACAACCCGACACAAACCCATTGAAAGCATGCAAGTCTGAACTAAAACTGAAAAGCAACAACTACCTCACGATAGTGAGGAAAACTACTGCAACAACTACAGTCCAAAAGCTACCACCCAGCATAGCTGCTCCACCGACTACAGCCCTGAACCTGAGGTATTCAAAAGAAGAACACCTTAGCAAGAAATATAAGTGACAAAAGAATCTGTCAGTAGATAAAAGATAAAATAGTAGAAGGGTTTCCACCCAAACAGGAAAAGAAAAACTGCATGGAGATCATCAATATTAAATCATAAGATCAGAGTGAGAAAGATCTCACAAGGATTAGACATTCAAAATATCTACACCAAGTGCATAAAAGAGCTAAGCTTCGATGACACATACAAAAGGGAGTACATAAATAAATATAGCAGGCCCACCGTAAAAATGAGCATAAATACCGGGAAAACATCGACACCGTAGGGGGAGAACCCTCCGTTAGCACACCCACAGTCACAAACCCAACAAGGTCAATAGGAGGTGACCTTATACCTTGACACACCCAAAACTGGGGAGAAACTAGCACCTGTGGGGGGAGAAACCTCCATCAGCACACCCACAATCACAAGTCCACCGAGGTCAAAATATTCATAGCCAAACATGGCCACACCAAAAGACCTTTAGAACATATAAAACCACAACCTAAACCATAAGACATCTCCAACGGAGGAAGAAAACCCCCAAATCACACTAAGGCCCAACTCTCCCATGACAAATACCCAAACAAAACACCCTAAGGCCCAAACTCAACGAATCAGACAAATTTGGCAAAAAATATTCCAAGTCCGAGCTAAATTCGACAAGTATACCCGACAAACTGCATGGATACTCGACGAATTGCATAACGATACTCAATGAAATGCTTCTATACTCGACGCCTCAACCCACGTTACTTGACGCTTCCTCCTGATACTCGACGAATCATCGAATATAGTAGATGAATTGTATAACGATACTCGACGATTACCCTTGATACACGCCGAATTTTCCTTGGCTTCACCGGTCACTCGACACTTATAAGCCTAGACTATATTCGTCGATTCTCACTTCACTCGACACTATGCCAGTCGATACTTGACGAAACAGTTTAAAAAAATGTACCTATACTCGACGAATAATGTTAAATTTTCTCAACGTGGTCAGCAAGATAGCCCAAACACCAAATTAATATCTTCGGAACTACCCAGTTCGCACGCTGAACCTGCGGAAACCCAAGGACTAGAGGTTGCACCCAACAAAACAATGGAAGCACAAGAAGATCTTATTATGCATTTACTTCTTTACAATCCGAGGCATACATAGCGAGACATGATTTCGCTAGTATTACAGCTGTAAAAAGAAGAAACCAAAAATCAAGCCAGGCGGACAGCACTCCAGTCCGCCGAGACCGCGAGGTCGCCGAGACCGCCGAGACCGCTGAGCTCGCCCAAGCTATGCTGCAATCCGCCGAATACCACGGAGTCCGCCGAAGCCGCGAGGCCGCGCGGACAGACCGTTATTCGCCTCCTGCTGAACCCGAACTGAGGAACTCCCCTACCCGCCTGAAGCCAGCGGACAGGTAATTGAAGCTGGGAAAGTTGAAACAGAACTGACAAGCCGCAGAGCGACCTCCTGCTGAGTCCGCAGAGACCACACACTTCCAAGCACTGACCGAAGTCACAGCCAAGCTCCTGGCTCCTTGAAGTTATCCGCGCGACCTGCACACAGCAAACCGTCAGCCTGAAACAATCCGCGCGGACTGAAAAACACAGACCGCAGCACTCGCCCAACCCAATTTACTGTTCACTCACGTTACTTAGGTTACTGTAGATGTGCCAGGGGGTCCTATTTATAGGCCGAATGAGGAGTGTGGTCACCGCCCATGAGATAGCGACACCGCCCCAGCCCGCGCGAATACAACCGACCGTCCGCTCAGTCCGCGAGGACTTAGCCAGTCACCAAGGGATACCGCCAGGAGCAAGACAACCAATGACGAACCCTCTCCAGTCCGCCCAAGCTAAGCGGACAAGGCACCAGCCCGCAAAGCTCCAACTGCTTCAGGACAGCACCCTCTTCAATGGCAGTCCGCACTAACCTGAGGCAGTCCGCAAGACTCACACCTCAATCCGCCACAAGTCCACGACCAAAGGCAAACAGCAACAGTCCGCCCGGTCACAGCGGACTTGGCGGATACGGCGGACACCATGAACTTGACACCAAGTGTGACCAAGTCCAAAACCATCAAGGGCCAGTGCGAGCATGGCGGACACAAAGTCCCGTCCGCCAAACACCCTAGCACAGACCGCAACCAGTCCGCGAGCTCCTCGCACGTCCAACACAGCAGCTACTTCCCGGACTCCAAACACCAGTCCGCCAACCGGTCTCCACAGCAAGACCTGCTGTAACACCTGAGCTCGACAAGGCCTCAGCCAAGCTCAAGGCCCAGTCCGCAACAGCCCAAACCGCGGACACACCAGTCCGCAAGGCTTTCCGCGAACATGAACCAACCCACCAACAGCGCAAGCATGCACCCGCGGCCACTGAGCAATGCACCAGTCCGCAAGCCTCTCTATCCGCAGATACCAGGCCGCACCAAACCGCGGACTCCATGCAACAACCCGCTCAGAACACAGCCGGCTTCCACCAGACTTCTCACCAGGCCGCAAACCTCAGTCCGCCCAGTCCGCCCAGTCCGCCAAAGCTGTCCGCACAGGCCGCGCGGCCTGTCCCGTCACCCACTTCCACTTCACAAATTTCAACACTCCCCCTTGAAGTGAGAAGTGGTGACCAAGCCCAGCAAGCTGCGCAAGCGTTCAAAGGGACCCTTCGACAGCGGCTTCGTGAAGATGTCAGCAAGATTATCTTCACTCCGAACATGCCCGACCAACAGAGACCCCTCCAACACCTTCTCCCTGATGAAGTGGTGATCAATCTCTATATGCTTGGTCCTGGCGTGACACACTGGATTGTTTACCAGTTTGAGAGCACTCTCATTGTCACCCCGGAGTAAAGTAGGCCCTTGCACTTCTTCATGAACATCCTCTATGAGTCTCCTCAACCAAACGGCTTCCCGAGCAGCCAAGGTCGAAGCCTTATACTCCGCCTCTGTGGTTGAAACCGACACCGAGTCCTGCTTCTTGCTACACCACGAGATGCTAGCTGAACCGCAAGTGAACACATAACCTGAAGTAGACCTTCGATCATCCGAATCACCGCCATAGTCAGCATCCGTGTACTCGAGCAACGCAAACTCCGCATCCCTTCCATAGAGGAGTCCCATCTCAGAAGTCACCTTGACATACTTCAGAATCCCCTTCGCCGTCACTAGATGAGATTGCCTTGGTTCAGCCATATACCGACTTACTCGGCCAACAGCATAAGCTATATCCGGCCTTGTAATTGTCAGATAGATCAAGCTCCCAACAAGAGCCCTGAACACCAAGGGATCATTAAGCACCCTTCCCTCATCTCGTCGAAGCTTTAGCCCAGGTTCCAGTGGAGTAGAGCACTTCTTCCCTTCGCCCATGCCAAACCGCTTCACAATGCGATCAGCATACCCTTTCTAGCTAATGAGAACCCCGCACTCCTTCCTCTCCACTTCCAGACCAAGAAAGTGATGCAACTCTCCCAAGTCTTTCATCTCGAAGCGTATAGCAAGCTCTCCCCTGAGCCTTGCTACTTCCTCCTCCGAGTTTCCTGTGATGATAATATCATCCACATACAGCAGGACCAAGACTCTTAGCTCTCCCTTCTTCTTGACGAACAAGCTAGAATCCGAGTTAGAAGCCAGGTATCCACAGAACTGCAGGTACTCTGCAATCTTCCCATACCACGCTCGAGGAGCTTGCTTCAACCCATAGAGAGCCTTCCTGAGTTTGTAGACATAGTCCGGATGCTTCTCAGAGACGAAACCAAGCGGCTGATCCATGAAGATGTCCTTGTCAATCTCTCCGTAAAGAAAGGCATTCTTCACATCGAGTTGCCACAACCTCCATCCCTTGCTAGCAGCCAAGGCGATCACCACTCTTACAGACGTCATCTTCGCAACTGGACTGAATGTCTCCTCATAGTCTTCTCCATACTGCTGTGAGAAACCTCTTGCGACTAGGCGAGCCTTGAACCGATCAATGCTCCCATCAGCCTTCTTCTTCAACTTATACACCCACTTGCAAGTAACCGGAGTAATGCCATCAACCTTGGGCACGAGGTCCCAGGTTTCATTCTTCTTCAGAGCATCAATCTCTTCCTTCATGGCACCATCCCACTCCTTTACTCCAGTGGCCTCGTTGAAGTTTGCAGGCTCTCGCTCATCCAGAGGACCTGCAAAGAAGCAGGAGACAAAGCTCACTGCATTCCCATCACAGTACCGAGCCGGTGGCTTAACCACCCTCTTCGATCTCCGAAGACACGGCTCCTTGCTCACGGCTTCCGTTGCTTCTTCAGGCTCCACTCCTACCTGGGGCAAGCATTGAGCAGTGCTCCCCCTGCTTCCTGAGCCAGAAGGCTCAGCCTCGGAGTTCGAAGCAACAGGAGCTGCTGGTGAAACAGCAAGCTCCTCTTCCAAGCCTTCAGCAGCCTCCACCGGTGCTTCCTCAACCTTGCTACTTCCGGTAGGCTCCACCGAGCCACCTCCATATGACGTCAGCTCGTCAAAGACAACGTCTCTTGACACCACGAACTTCTTCGTCACAGGGTCCATGCACTTCCATCCCTTCTTCCGCTCATCATAGCCAACAAAGACAAGTTTCCTTGCCTTTGCATCCAGCTTTGTCCGTGAAGCATCCGGGACATGCACGTAGCAAGTTGAACCGAACACCCGAAGGTGTCCAACACTCGGCTTCTCCTTCAGCAACAGCTCAATAGGAGTCTTCATGTTGATAGGGCTGAGTGGCATCCGGTTGATAACATAAGTAGCACAAGACATTCCCTCCGCCCAAAAGGACCTTGGGATATCTTTCGCATGCAGCCAGCATTTGCAGGTTTCCGTCAAATGACGGATCTTCCGCTCCGCTACCCCATTTTGTTGTGGAGTGTGAGAACAAGTAAGCTCCCGTTGGATCCCGTGCTTCCTGCAGAAGTTAGAAAACTCGGAAGAGACAAACTCCCCCCCGTTATCAGTTCTAAACTTCTTAATCCGCAAGACAAGCCGGCCTTCTACCAACTCCTTGAACTCCACGAACAAATGGAAGGCTTCCGACTTCTCCTTTAAGAAGTACACCCAAGTATACCTTGAGTAGTCATCAACCAAGACAAGCATGTATTTGCTTCCACCAAGGCTGGCAGTAACAGTCGGTCCCATCAGGTCGCCATGAATACACTCCAATGGTTTCTTGCTCCTTGTTTGAGATTTATCAAACGGAAGGCGATGTGCCTTACCGTATTGACAGCCCGCACAAACATGCCCATCACCAAAGGAGGACAACATCGGCAACCCCCTCACCAGACTTCTACTCGCCATTGCCTTTAGCTTGTCTATGCCAACATGCCCCAGCCTCTCATGCCAGATAGCCGCACTATCATTGGCCCTCATCTTATCAACATAGGCATTGGTGGAAAGAACAAACAAGTTCTTCACCCTCCTCCCAACATGAGCAACATCAGCCTTTACCGCTGATACGTTGCGAAGGAACCTCACTTCTGTTGGCCCAAACAGAACGTGATACCCAGCGTCCACCGCGTTGGTCACCGAGAAGAGGTTCTTCTTCATGCCCGGCACGTGATACACACTCCTTAACGTGAGTGGCCCCTGATCACTACCCAAAGACACGACCCCCTCCTTCTCTACTGCATAAACAGTATTATCAGCAGTGATAATAGCTTCATTACCTGAGTAAGCCTGCATGGAGGTGAACTTCGACTTGTCTCCGGTGAGGTGATGACCACACCCGGAGTCGACGATCCACTCGCTGTTGAAGTCCTCAGCAGATAAGGCCCGGACACAAGTGCCCGTCATGAAAGCTCCTCCCCATTCTGCTTCTTCACTTCGCGAGCAAGCTTCCTCCTTTCCCGCAGCATGCCCAGGCTGCAGTTTGACCTTGCAGTCCCGCTTGAAGTGCCCTCGCTGATGACACCGGTAGCACTTCAGATTCTTCTTCAAGTCCTTAGGAGCATTGCTCCTCTCCGGCGGATACGAAGTTGAAGTCTCCTTCTCACCAGCGGCCTGCACCTTCTTCTTC
The DNA here is from genome assembly GCA_039583875.1 of Platanthera guangdongensis. Lineage (NCBI taxonomy): Eukaryota > Viridiplantae > Streptophyta > Magnoliopsida > Asparagales > Orchidaceae > Platanthera > Platanthera guangdongensis. The sequence continues at coordinate 136,747,283 of CM077148.1, forward strand.
TTCTTCCCTTCCCATCCCTTCTTCTTGCCTGAGAAGAGAGCCTCGCTGCCTTCCTGATTCAGATTCACTCCAGCCATCTGCCTTGCTAAGCTCTCCTGTGAGGCAAGCAGATTCTCCAGCTCCAGCAGAGACGGCTGAGTAGCCCACCCTTGAACAGACGTAACAAAGGCCACATACTCCTTCCGCAAGCCGCGGAAAATGTGCCTTTTCATCTTTGCCTCAGAGATAGGCTCATCAGGATCCAGTGCCGACAGCTCAGCACACAAGCTCTTCATCTTTAAGAAGTACCTGGAGATGGAAAGGTCTCCCTGAGTTGCCCTGGCCAACTCATTCTCCAGGAACTGAAGCCGCGCCACATTCTTCCTATTGAACAACTCATCAATGGTTGTCCAAATATCAGCAGCCGACTCACACCCAATGATGTGATCAAACAGTTCCGGAGAGACAGCTCTCTTCAGAACGAACTCTGCCTTAGCATTAGTTCTTCTCCAGAGCCTCACCTGTTCAGCAGTACCGAAAGCAGCAGTTACTTCCTGTCTGTCGTCTCCACCGACGACTTCCCACAGCTCCTCGCCTAGAAGATAACTCTTCATGCACGACTTCCACTTTTTATAGTTAGTCGGCGTTAAGAGTTCAATGCCCAGACCTCTTGCTAAGCTTCCTTCCATTGCAACCACCTGTTGGTACCCTTCAGCAGCTCCGAGCAACAACACAGGTTGATCACCACTCAATCACTGAGTAACAACACTGGCTGACCTCCGCTCACGCAACTGAACCTCCGCAACCTCAGAAACCTCGCTCTGATACCATGTTAAATTTTCTCAACGTGGTCAGCAAGATAGCCCAAACACCAAATTAATATCTTCAGAACTACCCAGTTCGCACGCTGAACCTGCGGAAACCTAAGGACTAGAGGTTGCACCCAACAAAACAATGGAAGCACAAAAAGATCTTATTATGCATTTACTTCTTTACAATCCGAGGCATACATAGCGAGACATGATTTCGCTAGTATTACAGCTGTAAACAGAAGAAACCAAAAATCAAGCCGGCCGGACAGCACTCCAGTCCGCCGAGACCGCGAGGTTGCCGAGACCGCCGAGACCGCTGAGCTCGCCCAAGCTATGCTGCAATCCGCCGAATACCACGGAGTCCGCCGAAGCCGCGAGGCCGCGCGGACAGACCATTATTCGCCTCCTGCTGTGTAACGTCCCGAATCGCTCTAGGCCCCTAGTGTGTGTGTTTTGAGTCAGGAGGGTTGACTTGAGTCCTGAGAGTGCAGGGAATTGGACTGCACTTGTGGAGAAGTGGAGAATCAGTGTAAAAAGGAAGTGACACGGGTAGGGAAACGGCCGTGTGCCTACCCGTGTGCGTCGAGTTGAGCTCGACGACCCGTGTCGAGATCGTCGAGCAGTGTCGACACCTAGGGACACGGGTAGGGACACGGCCGTGTGCCTACCCGTGTGCGTCGAGTTGAGCTCGACGACCCGTGTCGAGATCGTCGAGCAGTGTCGACACCTAGGGACACGGGTAGGGACACGGCCGTGTGCCTACCCGTGTGCGTCGAGTTGAGCTCGACGACCCGTGTCGAGATCGTCGAGCAGTGTCGACAACTAGGGACACGGGTAGGGACACGACCGTGTGCCTACCCGTGTGCGTCGAGTTGAGCTCGACGACCCGTGTCGAGATCGTCGAGCAGTGTCGACAACTAGGGACACGGGTAGGGACACGGCCGTGTGCCTACCCGTGTGCGTCGAGTTGAGCTCGACGCCCGTGTCGAGATCGTCGAGCTGTGTCGACACCAAGGGACATGGGTAGTGACACGGCCGTGTCCCTACCCGTGTGCGTCGAGTTGAGCTCGACGAGAAGTGTCGAGATGCAACCCGAGAAGTACACGGCCAATGACACGGCCAGGCACACGGCCGTGTCATGTGAACACGGGTTGGGACACGGGCGTGTCCCTACCCGTGTCAAGCATTGAATCGACATGGAAACCGCCACAGCCGTTTCGCGGAAGCGGGACACGGGTACGGACACGGCCGTGTCCCTACCCGTGTCATATTTTATTTATATAAGGGACAGAAAACCATAGCCGTTTTCATGCTCTTTTCATCCCCTATTTCCAGTGAGAACTCCTGTGAGAGGGAAAACTGCAGGAGCAAGTCCTACCGAAGGAGATCCGCCATCGCCGTGAAAGAGAAGATGCCGCCGAGGAGAACTACGCGATCCATGGCGAGAAATGGTGGTACCGCTGGAGCCAATGTGAGTTTCCTACCCTCTCCCTTGGTGCTAGATCTTAGGTATTTAGGAGAGACATCGGTTCAAGAGAACTTGATGGAGAGGAGAAGATTCTAGGTTTGGCCATGCTAGGATTTGAATCCTAGATTTTAGATCTCTTCAACCCTTCCCCTTTTCTTCAATACGATGATGGGTGAATGGTTTCGTGAGGAGTTTATGGCCTTTGAGGTTGAATAAGGGAGGAGAATACTTCTGGAAAATTTAGGAACGATCGCCTTGACGAGGAAGACGAACCGATGCCGTTCATTTTCCTTTAAGATGCGCGCAGAATCTGTATTCTGCGCGCAGCGATCTTCTAGGCCATTTTCCCTATGGATAAGGCCAGATCTGGGCTTTCGGCTAAACACGAAAGTTGAATCCCTTGGCAATACCTTTCCAACGAGTGGTTGCACGACTTCAGGTGATGTCTGTAGCCACGGGAAAGTCTAAACGAAAATGGGGTTTTACAAATCCTGCATGCAGAAACTGTGTTCTGTACGCAGCGGACTTCAAGTCCGATTTCAAGTAGGATAATGTCAAATCTGGGTTGAGCTCTGAATATGAAAGATGTAGTCCATGGAAATACCTTTCCATCGAGGGGTTACACGACTTCACCGGATTCCTGTAGCCTCGGGAATCTCCGGTCGAAGTTGCTGACCAGATTCAACCTGCGCCTAAATTCTGGGCTTAATGGAAAAATGGATTTTGTTTCGGTGAAATTATTAATGCAAGATACTTGCCTTGGATGAACCCTTATGATTAATCATTTGTTGTGTGATTGAAGTATCTTATTAATCATATTTCATATTACCAAATTGTGAAACAAACTTGTTTAAAAGAATTGAACTGGTAGGAATTGAAAGATTGAATATGGTACACTTCATGTTTAAGTTATGATATTACAAAAAAGGATGATGTGATAGATCTTATATGCGCATTACGTTACTTTACATTGTCATCATTTGGGAAGTCATATAGATGAATAGACCATGGCCATGGATATGTTTGACTAATGAATGAGTCTAGTGGACCAATACTTAGAGCGTTGTCTCCCTACGGGTAGTATTGTGTAAGTTCGTAAGTGCGGTGTTGACCGCCACTTGTTTTGGTTGTGTTGAGATAGGGTGCGGATGGATGGTTGGGCTGTGCCCTCGTGTTTACTTCCGAGGCCCTTCCATGTTGTGTTGATATGGTGTTTGCATGTGGTGTGAGTCGACACGCGGTGTCGTAATCCCGGGTTAAGGATAGTGTGGTAGGTCTACGGGCTCGCCAGTCGTCACACCGACGGGAGTTGACAGTTAGACTTGGTCGGTTTGGGCTGTGTCCTCGGTGTTCACGTCCCGAGGCCCTCCGGCCATGTGAACGGTTGGGCTGTGTCCTCGTGCTTTCTTCCGAGGCCCTTCCGGGTCACGCAAGGCCAGTTCGGGCTGTGTTCTTGGTGCACATCTACCCAAGACCCCGCTGGGCCATAGTACGCAGGGGCTCCGCTGTTGTGTTCTTAGCGTTGAGGCGTACGGAGGCCTAGGTGAAGTAGTGTGATACCCGCCTAGTAGTAGAAGTGCCCGTTCTACTGTCACCGCCTGGCCACGGCGGCTGATGCCTGAGAGGTTAGCTACCTGCTCGAAAAGTGGGAACTACAGTCTGTGTCGACATAGCAATTGCATGGGTGAGTCATTGCATAGCATTCATAGCATTTCATATCATTGCACAACAAGATCCTCATCGTATAAGTTTGTATGGGCACTCTTATACGATGAGTTACTTTATGTAACCCGATCCTTAACTTATAAGTTTGTATGAGCATTCTTATAAGTTAAGTTACTTTCCTGCTGAAGCTTTCTTACACTTGTTATTATACCTTGATGGCTCTTGTAGAATTGTTAGTTTACATATTGATAGCTTTTGTAGAACTGCTAGTTATACATTGATACTCATGTACCATGTCACCTGCTTGTACTTCCTTTACTTGCTTACTTGTTACATATACTATACTCTTGTTCTTTTTCTCCGCCCGGTGCCGAGGAGTCGCCGGGGGAGCGGATGTGAAACCACTTAGTCGTTTCGACTAACGGTTGCTACGTCTCCCTTTTTAGGAGGTCACGCCGCAGGTAGAGCAGCCGCAGACTACGCAGCAGGACAGCCAGGCCAGGACGACAGGGCCTGATGTGACGGTGCCGTCGATACCGTCTGTTACTGATGTTAGTGTTTTGCTTACTCTGATGTAGCCCGTTTGGGCAATGATTAGCTGTACTCTGATATTTTGTAGAAGCATGTTTAGCTTCTCTTTATTGATGTTTTGGACTTTATATACTTAGTGTGGATTTTGACTTCTCATGTTTATTTATTTGGTTGGGTTGGCATGATTTATTGATATTGTTGTAGCCGGCGGGATAGGCGTCTTGTGGTACAGGTTAGCCCGTGTGCTAATGCTACCGCAAGGCGGCTGTTCCGGGCATAAGACTCCCTCTTCGTGCCGTGTTTTGGGATCCGGGAGGAGGGGTCTTACAAATGGTATCAGTTTGCCACGATCCTCAACTACGAAGTCATTCAACAATGGTGCCACCCCCGTTTGGTTAGTCAGTTTGGGGACAAACTGACTTAGCGGAAGCAGTGGTGTGCCCATATGTAATTCACATTAAGTTTGTCCAACTTTGACCTTAAGTTTAGCCAACCTGACCACAAATTTGTCGTGTACGTGTAGGTTCCACTGCATGTTGAGCCGATGAGGGGTACTCCTACCCCTCCCATACCCACTCAGTTCCAACAGTCTGAGTTGGGGCAAACACTCACCGCCATTCTTGATGCTTTTAAGGCACAGCAGGCTCCGGTGCAACAACAGGCCCCGAGCTCCAACTGGCTGAGCACCTTTCGGGCTCTCTCCCCTCCCGTCTACCTTGGGACGGAGTCAGCCGTACGTACAGAGGAATGGCTAGACACGATACAAGAGTTGTTGGCTGGAATCCGTTGCCCGGCCAACATGGCAGTAACATTGGCAGTGTCTGTCTTGGACTTACATGCGAAGAGGTGGTGGAAGTCCCTCATGGGCTCTACCTTCCAAGGCCGGATCTACACAGAGATAAGTTGGAGTGAATTCTCGGATGTTTTCTTGGAGCACTTTATCCTACATCGGCCCGAGATGAGCTTGAGCAGAGGTTCCTTCTACTAAAGCAGGGATCAAAGTCGGTTACAGAATACCAGCGGGAATTCCAGCATCTCGCAAGGTTTGCGGACTCTTATGAGTTGGATGACAGAGGTTATGCCAAGCGCTTCTATAAAGGGCTGCGAGATCCCCTAAGGCAGTCCCTTTTGTTTATAGCGGATGGTAGCTTGGCGGAGATCATTGATATGGCGAAAAGATTGGAGGCGGACCACATGGGATGTAGTAAGAGGCCTGCGGAGGACGTAATGGAAGCCGGCCCAAGTAATAGAAGGAGACGGGACTTCAGAGGAGGAAGAGGTTATCAAAGAGGTGGAGGGCGTGTCCACCGAAACTATAGGGTGGAGCATCCAGTTCCGCAGCCGCCTGCGTTGCCTCCACCCCCACAGCCTCAGCGATTTCAACAACCTGAAGGGCGTCGTGGTCTGGTGTGCTTCGAATGCAACCAGCCGGGCCACATCCGGCGTTTCTGCCCGCAGCTATATGGGAACGCCCCTCTTGCTCTCCCTCCTGCTCTCCCTCCACCAGCTCCACGAGGACGGGGATATATGCGTGGTCGAGGACGAGGACCGCCAAGAGGAAACCCCGGACCGGTCCGGGATCAAGTGTACGCGCTTGATATGGCGCAGGAACGGAACCCACAAGATGTGATTGCAGGTATGATTTAATTAGTTTACATACTTGCATGGTTTAACATGAATTGCTTAGAACTTATTAGACACTAGCAATAAGTTTTGGTCGTTGGCACTTAGGCACCGTGATTATTGGCGGGAAGACGGCCTATGCGCTGTTCGATACCGGTGCCTCACACTCTTTTGTGTCCGAAGATTTCATAAAAGACGTGGGTGATGTTCATTACTTCACGGGAATAGCCCGACGTGTACGCCTTCCGGACGGCTCGGAGATGATCGCGACCGCCAAGTGCGAGTTGGAGTTATTTATTGATGGGAAGGCCTTTGATACACCGGCCACGGTTCTGAGAATGCCGGAGTTTGACATCATTTTGGGCATGGCATGGCTGGACTGGCACTTCGCGAGGATCGACTGCGCGGAGAAGCGGATCTATTTGAGGCATGGAGACTCTGACGTCATCTTCCAAGGTATTGGCTTCGCGCCACGTATGATATTATCTTCTATCCAGGTTGTAAAAGCTCATATGAAGGGGGACGAGGTCTTCATGATCTGGTTCGAGTTAAAGGAGGAAGCGTTGGAATTAAAGGATGTACGGGTTGTGCGGGACTTTCCCGAGGTATTTCCTGAGAAGCTACCAGGATTACCGCCGCATAGGGAGGTCGATTTCCAGATTAATTTAGTACCAGGTGCCAAGCCTGTATCTAAGGCTCCGTACAGAATGGCCCGAAAGAACTCGCGGAGTTTAGAGTTCAATTGCAAGAACTAGTAGATTCAGGGTTCGTTCGCCCCAGTTCATCACCATGGGTGCCCCGGTGCTGTTCGTGAAGAAGAAGGATGGAACCCTGCGATTGTGCATAGATTATCGGGAACTCAATCGATTAACGGTGCGGAACACTTATCCGCTACCTCGGATCGACGAGTTGTTCGATCAATTAGTGGAGCACACTGGTTCTCTAAACTAGACTTGCGCTCTGGATACTATCAGTTGAGGATACAAGAGGGGGATATTCAGAAAACAGCCTTCAGTTCGAGATATGGTTTGTATGAGTTCACAGTGAATGCCGTTTGGGCTCACAAATGCACCTTCGGCCTTCATGAGCCTGATGAACAAGGTGTTTGAACCATATCTGGACATCTTCGTCATTGTTTTCATCGACGACATCTTGGTCTACTCAAAGACGGAGGTGGAGCATGTCGAGCACCTGACCTTAGGTTTTGAAGAAATTAAAGGAGCACGCCTTGTATGCCAAGTTTAGCAAGTGTGAATTCTGGCTTAAGGAGGTTGCCTTCTTGGGGCATGTGATCAGTGGGGCAGGATTAGCTGTGGACCCAGCTAAGGTGCGGGCCGTGAAGGAGTGGTCGCCCTTGAAGTCGGCGGCCGATGTACGAAGCTTTCTTGGACTTGCTGGCTACTACCGCAAGTTCGTGAAAGGATTCTCCAAGATTGCCCTTCCTCTTACCTCCTTGACGAAGAAGGGTGTGCCATTTGAGTGGACACCTAAATGTGAAGCAGCATTTCAAGAGTTGAAGGATAGGCTTACCTCCGCCCCCATCCTTGCACTTCCGTCTGGGAAGGAAGGATTTCAGGTTTACACAGACGCATCATATCAAGGGATGGGAGCGGTGCTGATGCAGCACGGGCATGTGATCGCTTATGCTTCAAGGCAGTTAAAGAAACATGAAATCAATTACCCGGTTCATGATTTGGAGTTAGGAGCAGTGGTGTTCGCTTTGAAGGTCTGGAGGCATTATTTATATGGCGTCCACTGCGAGATCTTTTCCGATCACAAAAACTTGAAGTATGTTCACACTCAGAAGGAGTTGAACCTGAGACAACGGCGGTGGTTGGAATTTCTATGCGACTATGAGTTCACCATGAACTACCACCCCGGGAAAGCGAACTCGGTAGCCGATGCCTTGAGTAGAAAAGTGCCAGGCTCTAGCCCAGAGTCTCGGCTGATGAGTATGGACTTGACTCGGATGATCGAGAAGATGGAAATTACTCTAGTATTCAAGGATCCTTCGGCGGAATATGCGGAGTATTTGGCCAACATGAGCATAGTTTGTGATATCCGAGACCGGATTCGGGTGGAGCAAGGAATGGATGCGTCCTTGGCCCCGGCAATCAAGGCAATTGAAGATAGGACCACCGATGAGTACACACTCAAAGACGGCCTCGTTTATTTTCGTGGCCGACATTATATTCCCAAGGGCGGCAAAATTCGGGAAGATATATTGAGAGAGGCGCATTCCTCTCAATATTCAGTGCATCCGGGTATTGCTAAGATGTACGCCGGACTGCGGAAGACCATGTGTTGGCCGGGAATGAAGAAGGATGTTCGCTACTATGTTACACATTGCGAAGCGTTGTCAAAGAGTGAAGGCTGAATGCAGGAGTCCCGGTGGTTTGTTGCAGTCGCTGCCCATCCCCGAATGGAAGTTCGAGGATATCTCCATGGACTTTGTTCATGGGTTACCTCGTTCCCGCTCCGGGAATGATTCGGTGTGGGTTATTGTGGATCGACTGACAAAGGTGGCCCGGTTCATTCCAATGAAGAAGGAAGCACACGTGGATGTTTTGGTACGCCTTTTTGTGGAGCAATTTGTACGGTATCATGGCGTGCCCAAGACAATTGTTTCGGATAGGGATGGTCGGTTTACATCAAATGAGTGGAAGGCGGTGCAGGCGTATTTGGGCTCACGCCTAACCTTTAGTACCGCTTTTCACCCTCAGACTGACGGACAGTCAGAGCGGACAATCAGAACGCTGGAGGATTTGTTGAGGCTATGTGTGTTGGACAGAGGAGAGCCATGGGAAAGACTCTTGCCCCTGGTGGAATTCTCCTACAACAATAGTCATCAAGCGAGCATCGGTAAGGCGCCCCATGAAGCCCTTTATGGAAGAAGGTGCAGGACTCCCTTGTCTTGGGTACAAGATGAAGATCCGAAGGCATTGGGAAACGAATACATAGATGATACTGATGCGGCGGTCAGATTGATACGGGATCGCATGTTGGAGGCTCAAAGTCGACAGACGAAGTATTACAATAAAAAGCACCGGATGGTGGAGTTCCAAGTGGGCGAAAAAGTGTTCCTTAAGATTCGGCCGATGCATGGAGTTTCGCGGGTGCGTGGAGTGAAAAAGCTCAGCCCGAAGGTATGTTGGGCCTTATACTATATTGGAAAGGATTGGCCCGTTGGCCTATCGGTTGGAGTTACCACCGGAACTGGAAAATCTTCACGACGTGTTCCATGTATCGTCGCTTCGAAAAGCACTGTTGCGGCCCGACCAGTATATTCCCACTACTGATGGTGCGGTGGCATCAGATAGGACTGTGCGACTAGAGCCGGTACGAATTGTTGACAGCGAGACAAGAACATTACGCCGCAAAAGTGTTCCCTTAGTGAAGGTGCAATGGATGAATCATGGGAAGGAGGAGTACACTTGGGAGCCAATGGATTTAATGCGGCAACGCTACCCGGAGTTGTTTGCTCAAGGTAATTTTATTTAAAAGCATATGTTAAATTTCCTGTTATACACTTCTCCCCACAACCTAAACCTGATTTCGGGGACGAAATCTTTTATTTTGTTTATAGGATTTGTAACGTCCCGAATCGCTCTAGGCCCCTAGTGTGTGTGTTTTGAGTCAGGAGGGTTGACTTGAGTCCTGAGAGTGCAGGGAATTGGACTGCACTTGTGGAGAAGTGGAGAATCAGTGTAAAAAGGAAGTGACACGGGTAGGGACACGGCCGTGTGCCTACCCGTGTGCGTCGAGTTGAGCTCGACGACCCGTGTCGAGATCGTCGAGCAGTGTCGACACCTAGGGACACGGGTAGGGACACGGCCGTGTGCCTACCCGTGTGCGTCGAGTTGAGCTCGACGACCCGTGTCGAGATCGTCGAGCAGTGTCGACACCTAGGGACACGGGTAGGGACACGGCCGTGTGCCTACCCGTGTGCGTCGAGTTGAGCTCGACGACCCGTGTCGAGATCGTCGAGCAGTGTCGACAACTAGGGACACGGGTAGGGACACGGCCGTGTGCCTACCCGTGTGCGTCGAGTTGAGCTCGACGACCCGTGTCGAGATCGTCGAGCAGTGTCGACAACTAGGGACACGGTAGGGACACGGCCGTGTGCCTACCCGTGTGCGTCGAGTTGAGCTCGACGCCCGTGTCGAGATCGTCGAGCTGTGTCGACACCAAGGGACACGGGTAGTGACACGGCCGTGTCCCTACCCGTGTGCGTCGAGTTGAGCTCGACGAGAAGTGTCGAGATGCAACCCGAGAAGTACACGGCCAATGACACGGCCAGGCACACGGCCGTGTCATGTGAACACGGGTTGGGACACGGGCGTGTCCCTACCCGTGTCAAGCATTGAATCGACATGGAAACCGCCACAGCCGTTTCGCGGAAGCGGGACACGGGTACGGACACGGCCGTGTCCCTACCCGTGTCATATTTTATTTATATAAGGGACAGAAAACCCTAGCCGTTTTCATGCTCTTTTCATCCCCTATTTCCAGTGAGAACTCCTGTGAGAGGGAAAACTGCAGGAGCAAGTCCTACCGAAGGAGATCCGCCATCGCCGTGAAAGAGAAGATGCCGCCGAGGAGAACTACGCGATCCATGGCGAGAAATGGTGGTACCGCTGGAGCCAATGTGAGTTTCCTACCCTCTCCCTTGGTGCTAGATCTTAGGTATTTAGGAGAGACATCGGTTCAAGAGAACTTGATGGAGAGGAGAAGATTCTAGGTTTGGCCATGCTAGGATTTGAATTCTAGATTTTAGATCTCTTCAACCCTTCCCCTTTTCTTCAATACGATGATGGGTGAATGGTTTCGTGAGGAGTTTATGGCCTTTGAGGTTGAATAAGGGAGGAGAATACTTCTGGAAAATTTAGGAACGATCGCCTTGACGAGGAAGACGAACCGATGCCGTTCATTTTCCTTTAAGATGCGCGCAGAATCTGTATTCTGCGCGCAGCGATCTTCTAGGCCATTTTCCCTATGGATAATGGCCAGATCTGGGCTTTCGGCTAAACACGAAAGTTGAAGCCCTTGGCAAATACCTTTCCAACGAGTGGTTGCACGACTTCAGGTGATGTCTGTAGCTACGGGAAAGTCTAAACGAAAATGGGGTTTTACAAATCCTGCATGCAGAAACTGTGTTCTGTACGCAGCGGACTTCAAGTCCGATTTCAAGTAGGATAATGTCAAATCTGGGTTGAGCTCTGAATATGAAAGATGTAGTCCATGGAAATACCTTTCCATCGAGGGGTTACACGACTTCACCGGATTCCTGTAGCCTCGGGAATCTCCGGTCGAAGTTGCTGACCAGATTCAACCTGCGCCTAAATTCTGGGCTTAATGGAAAAATGGATTTTGTTTCGGTGAAATTATTAATGCAAGATACTTGCCTTGGATGAACCCTTATGATTAATCATTTGTTGTGTGATTGAAGTATCTTATTAATCATATTTCATATTACCAAATTGTGAAACAAACTTGTTTAAAAGAATTGAACTGGTAGGAATTGAAAGATTGAATATGGTACACTTCATGTTTAAGTTATGATATTACTAAAAGGATGATGTGATAGATCTTATATGCGCATTACGTTACTTTACATTGTCATCATTTGGGAAGTCATATAGATGAATAGACCATGGCCATGGATATGTTTGACTAATGAAATGAGTCTAGTGGACCAATACTTAGAGCGTTGTCTCCCTACGGGTAGTATTGTGTAAGTTCGTAAGTGCGGTGTTGACCGCCACTTGTTTTGGTTGTGTTGAGATAGGGTGCGGATGGATGGTTGGGCTGTGCCCTCGTGTTTACTTCCGAGGCCCCTTCCATGTTGTGTTGATATGGTGTTTGCATGTGGTGTGAGTCGACACGCGGTGTCGTAATCCCGGGTTAAGGATAGTGTGGCAGGTCTACGGGCTCGCCAGTCGTCACACCGACGGGAGTTGACAGTTAGACTTGGTCGGTTTGGGCTGTGTCCTCGGTGTTCACGTCCCGAGGCCCCTCCGGCCATGTGAACGGTTGGGCTGTGTCCTCGTGCTTTCTTCCGAGGCCCCTTCCGGGTCACGCAAGGCCAGTTCGGGCTGTGTTCTTGGTGCACATCTACCCAAGACCCCGCTGGGCCATAGTACGCAGGGGCTCCGCTGTTGTGTTCTTAGCGTTGAGGCGTACGGAGGCCTAGGTGAAGTAGTGTGATACCCGCCTAGTAGTAGAAGTGCCCGTTCTACTGTCACCGCCTGGCCACGGCGGCTGATGCCTGAGAGGTTAGCTACCTGCTCGAAAAGTGGGAACTACAGTCTGTGTCGACATAGCAATTGCATGGGTGAGTCATTGCATAGCATTCATAGCATTTCATATCATTGCACAACAAGATCCTCATCGTATAAGTTTGTATGGGCACTCTTATACGATGAGTTACTTTATGTAACCCGATCCTTAACTTATAAGTTTGTATGGGCATTCTTATAAGTTAAGTTACTTTCCTGCTGAAGCTTTCTTACACTTGTTATTATACCTTGATGGCTCTTGTAGAATTGTTAGTTTACATATTGATAGCTTTTGTAGAACTGCTAGTTATACATTGATACTCATGTACCATGTCACCTGCTTGTACTTCCTTTACTTGCTTACTTGTTACATATACTATACTCTTGTTCTTTTTCTCCGCCCGGTGCCGAGGAGTCGCCGGGGGAGCGGATGTGAAACCACTTAGTCGTTTCGACTAACGGTTGCTACGTCTCCCTTTTTAGGAGGTCACGCCGCAGGTAGAGCAGCCGCAGACTACGCAGCAGGACAGCCAGGCCAGGACGACAGGGCCTGATGTGACGGTGCCGTCGATACCGTCTGTTACTGATGTTAGTGTTTTGCTTACTCTGATGTAGCCCGTTTGGGCAATGATTAGCTGTACTCTGATATTTTGTAGAAGCATGTTTAGCTTCTCTTTATTGATGTTTTGGACTTTATATACTTAGTGTGGATTTTGACTTCTCATGTTTATTTATTTGGTTGGGTTGGCATGATTTATTGATATTGTTGTAGCCGGCGGGATAGGCGTCTTGTGGTACAGGTTAGCCCGTGTGCTAATGCTACCGCAAGGCGGCTGTTCCGGGCATAAGACTCCCTCTTCGTGCCGTGTTTTGGGATCCGGGAGGAGGGGTCTTACATGCTGAACCCGAACTGAGGAACTCCCCTACCCGCCTGAAGCCAGCGGACAGGTAATTGAAGCTGGGAAAGTTGAAACAGAACTGACAAGCCGCAGAGCGACCTCCTGCTGAGTCCGCAGAGACCGCACACTTCCAAGCACTGACCGAAGTCACAGCCAAGCTCCTGGCTCCTTGAAGTTATCCGCGCGACCTGCACACAGCAAACCGTCAGCCTGAAACAATCCGCGCGGACTGAAAAACACAGACCGTAGCACTCGCCCAACCCAATTTACTGTTCACTCACGTTACTTAGGTTACTGTAGATGTGCCAGGGGGGTCCTATTTATAGGCCGAATGAGGAGTGTGGTCACCGCCCATGAGATAGCGACACCGCCCCAGCCCGCGCGAATACAACCGACCGTCCGCTCAGTCCGCGAGGACTTAGCCAGTCACCAAGGGAAACCGCCAGGAGCAAGACAACCAATGACGAACCCTCTCCAGTCCGCCCAAGCTAAGCGGACAAGGCACCAGCCCGCAAAGCTCCAACTGCTTCAGGACAGCACCCTCTTCAATGGCAGTCCGCACCAACCCGAGGCAGTCCGCAAGACTCACACCTCAATCCGCCACAAGTCCACGACCAAAGGCAAACAGCAACAGTCCGCCCGGTCACAGCGGACTTGGCGGATACGGCGGACACCATGAACTTGACACCAAGTGTGACCAAGTCCAAAACCATCAAGGGCCAGTGCGAGCATGGCGGACACAAAGTCCCGTCCGTCAAACAACCTAGCACAGACCGCAACCAGTCCGCGAGCTCCTCGCACGTCCAACACAGCAGCTACTTCCCGGACTCCAAACACCAGTCCGCCAACCGGTCTCCACAGCAAGACCTGCTGTAACACCTGAGCTCGACAAGGCCTCAGCCAAGCTCAAGGCCCAGTCCGCAACAGCCCAAACCGCGGACACACCAGTCCGCAAGGCTTTCCGCGAACATGAACCAACCCACCAACAGCGCAAGCATGCACCCGCGGCCACTGAGCAATGCACCAGTCCGCAAGCCTCTCTATCCGCAGATACCAGGCCGCACCAAACCGCGGACTCCATGCAACAACCCGCTCAGAACACAGCCGGCTTCCACCAGACTTCTCACCAGGCCGCAAACCTCAGTCCGCCCAGTCCGCCCAGTCCGCCAAAGCTGTCCGCACAGGCCGCGCGGCCTGTCCCGTCACCCACTTCCACTTCACAAATTTCAACAAATAAGACTCGTGATACTCGATGAATAATCTTTAGACTAAATCCCTCCATACCCGACAAATTCTACCGTCGATACTTGACGAATCCTGCCTACCTAAACTCGACGAACTCAGCTACGATACTAGACAAATTTCTAACGTAAACCCGCCGAACTCTACCTAGCGATATAGGTCAAATCCTACTTGACCCATAAACCTATTTTCAATGTCTTTGGCCGAAAACTTACCCTAAACTAGGGGTTCCTTTGTAGCTCAATCTATGCTAATCCCACTCTCTAAGGGAGGAGGAAAGGAAGGGAAATAAAACAAAAAATGGACATGCAAGGGGGTAAAATCCACTTGCCTTGAAACTACGAAAAAATGCCTCCTGCTCACACCGCGATAAGGATCGGCCGCCAAATGACCTTAGAAACTTTCCTGAAACTTTTAGAGGAAGGAGGCCAAAATCACTAACCCTAACGCCTAAAAATCGAGGAATCGGGAAAAGCTTACCACGATTGGGTAGATCTCGGCGAGAGCTTTCCAAATCTCTACTCCGGCGACAAAAACGGCTACCAGATCTCACCCTATTGCCGGCAGAAACGCACGTGACACCCGTCGTTACTCCTCTCGCGAAAATGGCCGTCACTCGGGTTCGGGAAGAAGACGAATAAGAATAGGGTTTGACACGATGAATTTCCTATTTATACTTATATTTATATATATATATATAATATAATATTAATTATTTAAATAATATCAAAATGACCCAAAATCCAAACCAACTCGAGATCTTACAAAAATCGCACAGTAGCTAAATACTGATGCTACGAATCTAATGGCGAAGTTGAAATCGAAATCCAAAAAACCAAACTCGGGTAAAACACCATTCGAATATAAAACGCTACCACATCCCTATAAAATTCTCCACCGAGTCACCAAAACAGACCCGGCTCGCGAGGGAAGGTGCATATTGAGTACATTGGTCTCAATGTACTTGTTTTGAAGAAGTCTTCTCAACTCATTGATATACACATTGTTGTATTTGATGGATGTTAAGTTCATGTGTGCAGGTAAATAAAGCTAAGTACAAAGTGTCGAGACAAAGATAAGCTGTGTCGACACTAAGGACAACTGTGTTGACACACTGTGTCGAGACTAAAGACAACTGTGTTGACACTCATGACTAGTGTCAACACACTATCGACACTCAGGACTAGTGTTAACACACTCTATTCAAGCTGTGTCGAGACAGAAGACAACTGTGTCGACACTCAAGACTAGTATCAACACACTCTATTCAATCTGTGTCGAGACTGAAGACAATTGTGTCAACACACAGGACTTATGTCGACACATTCCACATAAGTTGTGTCGAGACAAGTTGAAGAGCTATGTCGATACATTTAGAAGTTTGTCGACACCACTACAACAGCAGTGTCGACACCCAGGACTTGTGTCGACACATTTAACAGTCAAGGTTCAACATTTCGGCAGACATGTTTCCTAAGTACAAAAATCAAGACAGAGGTACTAACAACTGTCAGAACTGTTAGATGTCAGTTATTAACTGGATCAGCCAGTTACTCCTATCAGAGCCTATTTAAAGGAATCTAGTCCTCAATTAAATAAGTCAGTTGAAAGAGTTGAAAAAAGAGGAAGAAACAACATAATTTTGTGAAGACAAAAGTCTGAAGCATCAACTACAATTTAGAAGGTGGAGAGAGGTCTGATCAAGAATCATCTTCAACATCTCTCCAGCCTAGATCAACCCAAATTTCTACTTCAAGAATCTTTGAAAAGCTAAGAAGGGTTTGATTAGATCTATCTTGACAAAGATCAAAGGAAGCACATTCATCACGATCAGATCAAGAAGCTGTTACTCAGATCTCTCTTGTTGGGTGACATTTTATAATTCAAATTTTCTTTTACCTACTCTTATTGTGTAAGATCTACCTGTAGATCTGAGTGGAGGAGAACTATTCTCGTTTATTTTTTTTGTAAGCCTGTGTTATAAAGGCTGAGGTAGGGCTGAGATTTCCTGAGGTAGGAGAAGTTAAAGATTCTCTGAGATATAGGGCAGGTGTTGCCTGAGAAGTAGGAGTGTGGATTCATTCTGAGGTAGAGTTCTTGGGAAGAACTTGAGGTGTATGATCTTGGTGATCTGAGTGGTAAGACTTGTAAAGTCTGAGTTGTAGGAGCCGGATGGGCTCTGAGCTATAAGATCTAAGGATCTGAGTAAAGGAAAGAGGAGTTTGGCTGAATCTAGTTCATTGCAAGATAGGCGAATGGGGAAAGTGGATGTACCCATAATTTGGGGAACCATTATAAATCTGTGTGTATTGTGCTGTGTGTGCTGAATTGTTGTATTGAGTTTATTTTCCTAATTACTATTAAGTATAACTTGATTATCTGACTGAATTAAAAGAAGTAGTACTCTGATTTTTTTAAAAAGGGGTGTCATAATTTAAATTAGACCTATTCACCACCATCTAGGTCATTAGCAATCCTAATGTAAACATTTACAATTGGTATCAGAGGGAGGTTCATTGAAAAAGGCATAACAGCCTAGTGAGAATACAAAAGATTACAGAGAAAGATATATCATGGCCCAGAGGGAAAACAATTCCATTAAGCTCCCTGTCTGCTCCAAAGAAAACTTTGGAATATGGAAAGAAAGAGTCAGATTATTCATGGAGGCAACATATCCAAGAATATACATCACAGTGATTGAAGGACCTTTCATTCCCATGAAAGTGTCAGTTCTTGATGCAAACATCAAGACACACAAGGCTTACATGAAAATGGATAAGGATGAAATCATTCTGGCCTCTATAGGCAAGAGGGCTCAAAATATTATAGTAATTGCAATAGATGATTCCACTTTTCATAATCTGATTCATTGCAAGACAGCCAAAGAAATGTTGGTGTCTTTGATAGTTTACATGGAAGGAACTAAAGAGGTCAGAGATGATAGAAAAATCTCTGCTAAATCAACAGTATGAAGCCTTCAGACAAGATAAAAAATATTGAGTGGCTGACTGTTTTGAAAAGTTCTTCAGAATTGTAAACAACATGAGAACTTATGACTGAAGTTTTACTAATTATGAACTTAATGACAAGTTATTGAGGTCCCTGAACAAGGAATGTGACATTAAGATCTGTGTCATAAGTGAAATGGGAAACTTAGCTAACATAGACCCCTAGGCCCTATTTGGAAAGTTGTTATCTCATGAGTTACAGCTCAATCTCAGAAATTCTGAAGAAGAATCAGCCATAACACAAAATAGAGAAAAGACTTTGTCTCTAAAGGCTGAGTCATTCAGAAAAGTTAGAGAGAAGCCAACTCTCTTAGAAAAACTAGAAACTGCTTCTGAGTGTTCATAATCATCCTCAATAGATGGGGAACTAACTGAGGAGGAATTGTCTCTCTTCTCTAGACAGTTTAAGAAGATGTTAAGGAGAAGAAAACAAGGCAAGTGGAAGGGTCAAGCTGGAGACTGTTCTCACAAAAAGATCGATCATCCAGAGAAACCCAGGAAGAAGAATTCTGGGGACAGGTATGGCTCTTCTCAGAACAAATACATTAAAACTAATATCGTGTGTTATTGTTGCAACAAAAAAGGGCATGTCATAGCCGACTGCCCAGCAAAAAGAAAGGAGAAAAAGTCAGAGAAATTAAAGGATGGACAACACAAGAAGGCTGACAAATGCTTCTTGGCAAAAAGATAGTTGACACTGTCTGACAGTGAGTCTGGTTCATCAGGATCAGAAGAGGAGGCTCTCATAGGCCTGATGGATATTGAGGAAACTCAACCTGGAGAAGAAGATCAGGATTATTCAGATCCTGCTATGGTAAAATCAATCTCTCATAGTTTAGGCTCAGATTCTTTTTCTCTATCAGAAAATGAATCATGTTCACACTCTTATAACAGTAAAGAACATGATTCAGACATTGAAGCAGATTTTAACTCTCTTATCAATAGATATGGGAAGTTACTAAAAGCCTTGATTACAAGCAGACAACTTGCTAAGGATCAGGCCACAGAATTAGAATCCTTGAGAGGAGTATCTTCTCAGTTGATGAGTGCCAACACAAAGTTGGACCTACAAAAACTGAAACTTATAGAATTAACTAACAGGATAGATAGCCAGATAGAGGTGATATTAGAAAAGTTCAAGACCTGGAAGCAAAGCTTGCTCAGGAAAGACAGCTCTTGACTCAATTCTCAAAACCTATGTCAGTGTTACCTATCATAGATACCTTTTTTTGCATCATTTAGAAGTGGTGTAGGGTATAATAAGAATAAAAAGTTTAAAAAGAAGTCTGTACCCAAGATTAAAATTCCAAGTGGTTCAGATAGGCAACCAGTCAAGTATCTGCCTTCTAACAGATGTTTGAGATCATGTGTTCCTGGACACATGATGTCTGTGTTCTCTACCAGTAAGGTCAATAAAGAGCCTTGCTGGAAGGATCAGATATCAGAAGGCAATATAGGCCAAGAAACACTACAAAAGGTGATAAATCCAAGAAGCCAAGGAACTCTTGGAGCTGATCCCAGTGTATCTCACCTAAATCTGAAAGGTAAGGGTGTGAATTTTGTACCTCTACCTTGGAAATTGGATGACAATTCTGTGTTACTCAAAAGAACAACTTCAAATGTGCAACCAAAGAAAAGATACAACAAATTTGAGTGTTGGTGTTATGGGAAGGTTGGGCATTTTGCCCTAGATTGTTGGTATAATCCAACAGCTCCT
This sequence comes from Platanthera guangdongensis, assembly GCA_039583875.1. Classification (NCBI taxonomy): domain Eukaryota; kingdom Viridiplantae; phylum Streptophyta; class Magnoliopsida; order Asparagales; family Orchidaceae; genus Platanthera; species Platanthera guangdongensis. The sequence goes on from CM077148.1 coordinate 136,766,505, forward strand.
TCATATAAGTTTCAACCATCTTTATTTAGAAAGACTGCTGTGTTTCGCACAACAAATTCTAACAGGAACCAAGTCCCCAAAACTTGTTGGGTGCGTAAGGTGAACTAAATTTTTGCTTGCAGGTGGAGCCAAGTACCACTAATAGGCCAGTATGGTACTTGGATAGTGGGTGTTCCAGGCATATGACTGGATCAAGGAGTTTACTAAGAGATTACACTCTAGTTAAGACTGGACCAAAAATCATCTTTGGTGGGTCAAAGAAAGGACTCACCAAGGGATATGGTAACATTTCTAAGGCCTAGTTACCATCACTAAAGTGACATATGTGGAAGGATTGAACCACAATCTGATAAGCATAAGTCATCTTTGTGATATATGACATGAAATTATTTTCCACAATGACAAGTGTTTGATAAGGAATTCAAGTGAACAAGATATAATCTTGTTAGGCACTAGGAGTGGGAACATTTATTTTCTAAATTTCCTTAGTATTAATGAACAATCATATGCATGTCTTGTAGCTAGTGAGAAAGACACTTTGTGTGTACAGTGGAATAAGAGGTTGGCTCACTTAAACTACAAAGCTATGAGTAAACTATTCTCTATAGATTTAGTTAGAAATAGTCCACAACTAAAATGCTCCAAAGAAGGCTTATGTCCTGCATGTCAAAAATGCAAACAAACAAAAGTCTCCTTTAAGAGCATTCAGTCCAAAGACACTAAGAGGTGTCTGTACTTACTTCATATGGATATATTTGGTCCTATGCAAGTTCTTAGTTTGGGTAGAAAGTCCTATACCTATGTGATTGTGGATGATATCTCCAGGTTTGCTTGGGTATTCTTCTTAAGGAGAAAGTCTGAAACACTAGACATCCTTGCTGACTTTGTCAAATAAATTCAAAATGAGATGGAATGTTCTGTGGTCAATCTTAGAAGTGACCATGGTACAGAATTTCAATCTGAAAGGATGACAAATTTTTGTAAGGACCTAGCAATCTTTCAGGAGTTCTCCTCTCCAAGAACACCACAACAAAATAGAAGTGCTGAGAGGAAAAATAGAACTTTTATTGAGGAAACCAGAACAATGCTGAGTGATTCGTCTCTCCCTGAATATTTCTGGCCTGAGGCTGTAAACACAGCAAGAAATGTTCAAAATAGAGCATTGATCAACAAGTATCACAACAAGACTCCCTATGAACTAATGAAGGCAGAAAACCAAACCTATCCTACTTTTAAATTTTTGGTAGTAAGTGTTATGTTCTGGACAATAGGAAAATTTATCTAACCAAGTTCTCAGAGAAATCCTATGAAGGAATCTTTGTAGGGTATAGTCTTCATAGCAAAGCACACATGATCTACAACTTGAAGCATCCGGTTGTACAAAAATCTATTAATGTAGTGTTTGATGAATCATCTGGTTTATTTAATAAGATCTCTAACAGCTATAGTCTAGGTGTTTTAAATTCTAGAATGAAAAAGCTAAAAATAAGTGACTCTCCTAACATAGAGTTAGACATTAGAGACAATATAGAAATTCCCATAGAAGGTACTGCAACTGCTCAGGGGGAGGAAGAGAATCACCCTAATCCTCATGCAGTACTAGGTGATGTTAGACACCTTCTAGTAGTAGTTAGACACTTTAGAGATCATCCTATAGATCAAATAATAGGTGATGCCAGATTAGGAGTGACTACTAGAAGTAGACATCACAATGAGGTTCTATACTCTAGTTTTCTCTCTCAGGTAAAACCTAAAAGGTTTGAAGAAGCCAATTCAGATTCCAACTGGATTATGGCTATACAAGAAGAGCTAAATTAATTTGAGAGATATAAAGTCTGGAGTGTAGTTTTTAGACCTTGTGATCATAATATCATAGACACTAAGTGGATTTATAGAAATAAATTAGATGAATATGGGGTTATAGTTAAGAACAAAGCAAGATTAGTGGCTAAAGGATATAGACAAGAGGAAAGGTTAGATTATGACCAAACCTTTGCACCTGTAGCTAGGATAGAAGCCATAAGATTGTTTTTAGCCCATGCAGTATTCAAAGGATACAAGGTCTACCAGATGGATGTAAAGTCAGTATTCCTAAATGGTACACTAAAGGAGGAAGTCTATGTAAAGCAGCCACCAAGTTTTGTTGACCCTAAACACAAAAACTATGTTTTCAGATTGCACAAGGCCTTGTATGGGTTAAAATAGGCACCTAGAGCCTGGTATGAGACCCTGTCTACCTTTCTTATAGAGAACAAGTTTTCTAGAGGAAAGATAGACAAGACACTATTCCATAGGAACATCAAAAAAATCAAGCATCTTAGTCCAGATTTATGTAGATGACATAATCTTTGGGTCTACTAATGAGATGTTGTGTAGCAAATTTGCAAGGCTTATGCAAGGCAAGTTTGAAATGAGCAGCATGAGTGAGCTAAAGTTCTTCTTAGGATTTCAAGTTAGACAATCTGAGGATGGAATATCCATATCTCAATCTAAGTTCACAAAGGAGTTGATTAAGAGATATGGTATGGAGAATTCTTCTACCATGAGAACTCTAATGGGTTCTACAGTGTCACTACACAAGGATGAATCTAGAAAACCAGTTGATGAAACCTTGTATAGAGGCATCATTGGATCACTCCTGTATTTAACTGCAAGTAGGCCATATATTATGTTCTCAACATGTGTCTATGCAAGGTACCAAGAATGCCCCAAAGAGTCTCATTATACTGCTGTTAAGAGAATACTGACATATCTTAAGGGCACACCCAATCTTGGGATTTGGTATCCTAGGGATAGTGATTTTGAACTTACTGGGTACAAAGATGCAGATTTTACAGGGTGTAAAGAAGACAGAAAAAGTACTTCTGGAACTTGCCAGTTTCTAAGGAAAAGACTTATCAGTTGGAGTAGTAAGAAACAAATAAGTGTTGCTATCTCTACAGCAGAATTAGAGTACATATCTGCTGGGGTATGTTGTGCACCATTGTTGTGGATTCAACATCAACTACTGGATTACAGTATACAGCTAAGTAAATCTATTATGTTTTGTGATTCTACTAGTGTAATTTCTATTGCTAATAATCATGTTTCTCACAGTAAAACTAAAAATATAAAAATTAGATATCACTTTCTCAGAGAGAATGTTGAAAAAGAAAATATAAGCATACAATATACTCTAACAGAAAGACAAGTTGCTGACATTTTTACAAAACCATTAGTTGAAAGTAAGTTCAATCATTTTAAATTTGAACTAGGCATGTTGAATATTGAATAATTACTTCCAATTAATTGTAATAAAAGTTTGTACAGTTCTTAAAAAGATGACGAATTAGGTATACAAATATAAAAAACAACAAAAAAACTTTAGTTAGTCAAGAAATATTATTCAAAACACAAAATTTGTCTAAGTCAAAGATTTGTGTCGAGACACCAAAGTGTGTGTCGACACTATTAGTACAAGTGTGTCGAGACACCAGAGTGTGTGTCGACACTATTAAAAAAGGTGTGTCGAGACACGAGACAGTGTGTTGACACTGATTAACGGATATGTGTCGAGACATTAAAAATTTAGTGTCGAGACCTTTAGGTCTGTGTCAAGAAACATAAATCTTGTGTCGACTTAAGTCGACACATCACGAAAGATTAGGTCTTTTTTGTCAACACCAGATATTTCCAAATAATGAGAAAATTACTAAATGCAACGCGCCTTTTCACTTTCAAAATACTGATACTATAAATAGGTGGTATTAGGTTTTGTCGACTTCATTCGCCAGAAATCTTGAGAGACTGATCACTGTGTGTCGAGACCTAGAAATCCATAGTCGACACCTCCCAGACTCAAGTTCTTTCAACAAGAATGGCACCAAAGATGGACGACAACATCAACGAGGGATACGAGCTGGTGTGCAAAGGACAATTCGGGCTGTGTTCTTGGTTCACATCTACCCAAGACCTCGCTGGGCCATAACACGCATGGGCTCCGCTGTTGTGTTCTTAGCGTTGAGGCGTACGGAGGCCTAGGTGAAGTAGTGTGGATACCCGCCTAGTAGTTGAAGTGCTCATTCTACTGTCACTGCCTGGCCACGACGGCTGATGCCTGAGAGGTTAGCTACCTGCTCGAAAAGTGGGAACTATAGTCTGTGTCGACATAGCAATTGCATGTGTGCGATCATGGGCGAGTCATTGCATAGCATACATAACATTTCATATCATTGCACAGCAAGATCCTCATCGTATAAGTTTGTATGGGCACTCCTATACGATGAGTTACTTTATGTAACCCGATCCTTAACTTATAAGCTTGTATGAGCATCCTTATAAGAAAAGTTACTTTCCTGCTACTGATACCTTACTTGTTAATTTGTTATAGCTCTTATATAACTGCTAGATTATGATACTATAACTCTTACACTATTGCCACCTACTTGTTCTTCTTTTATTACTTTCATATATGTAAAAAGTAGCAAACATGCAAGAACAAACAGATAGACTTTTGAATAATTGAAATTTTATTATCCAAAAAAGATATCATTTACAAATGTATGACCTCCCTTTTATAGAATAGAGGGGATATGGGAGAGTACAAACAAACAATGTGGGACTAAATATTTACAGTACTGAGCGGCTAGAAATAAAGGAGACCGCATAGGCCGCGCGGTTAGACAAATGAGTTAACCGCTCGGCAACTCCAGCAGGATGAGAACAGGTCGCAATGGGAGACCGATAGACCGCCCGGTCTCCAGGCTTCTGAGTGAGACCGCCAGACCGCTCGGTCAAAAAACCGCTGGACAAGACCGCAAGGCCGCCCGGTCTAATACTTCAACACTCCCCCTCAAGCTGGAGCATAAATATCAATCATGCCCAGCTTGTCACAAACGTAGAAGAAGGAAGTAGAGATCGGTTTTGTGAAGATATCTGCCAATTATTTGTCAGAGGTGACAAACGGTGTACAGATCTGTTTCTTCAAAATCTCTTCCCGAATGAAGTGGCAGTCAACCTCTATATGCTTTGTTCTCTCATGGAAGACCAGATTTCTGGATATGTATATGGCGGCCTTGTTGTCACAGAACATAGGAAGAGGATAGTCATAGACCTCCCCTAGGTCAAGCATGAGAGCCCGCAACCACTTTAACTCACACGTGGTTGATGCCATACTCCGTTATTCGGCTTCTGCACTGGATCTGGAGACAACAAACTGTTTCTTGCTCTTCCAACTCACAAGATTTCCTCCAACAAAGGTACAAAAACCTGATGTGGATTTACGATCGCCTTTGTCATCCGCGTAACTTGAATCTGAGTAGGCCTCAACCCTCAGATGACCATTCTTCTGAAAGATTAGCCCTTTGCCTGGTGCTGCTTTGATATACTCTAAAATCTTCAGGGCAGACTGAAGATGGCACTCCCTGGGAGCTTGCATAAACTGACTGACCTTGCCGACAGCATAGGCGATGTCGGGTCTAGTCACCGTGAGATAGATGAGTTTGTCTACCAAACGTCTGTACCTTGTGACATCAGATAGAAGAGGCGAGTCATCCGTCCACGTTTTGTCTTCTCCAATAGCCATGGAAAACCGAGCCGGTTTGGCACCTGTCAATCCTGCTTCTTGTAGAAGATCAAGGGCATACTTCCGTTGGGAGAGAACCAACGAGTCAAGTTTCTGAGATATTTCTATCCCCAAAAAGTATTTCGGGGAGCCCATATCCTTCGTGACCAAGTGTTGACGGAGGTGCTTCTTCGTCAAGTCCACCCCATCTCGGTCATTGCCAGTAAGAAGAATATCATCCACATATACTGCCAAAACCACCAGTCCCGAGGCCGTTTTGCGAATGAATAAGGAGTGATCAGCCGAACTCCTTTTAAAGCCGATGGTAGCCACAATGCCACTGAATTTGTCGAGCCACGCCCGAGGGCTCTACTTTAGGCCATAAATGGCCTTCTTCAAATGGCATACACGTGTCTCCCCCTAAGCAACATACCCAGGAGGTTGCTCCATGTAGACGTCCTCATGAAGATCGCCATAGAGAAAGGCATTCTTCACATCAAGCTGGAAAATAGCCCAATCCCGGTTAACAGCCACAGAGAGAAGAACCCGGATGGTGCTGAGGCGAGCAACCAGAGAAAAAGTGTCAAAGTAATCAATGTCGTAAGTCTGAGTGAAGCCCTTGGCCACCAGCCGGGCCTTGTAGCGATCCACAGTGCCGTCGGGGCGAAATTTCACTACGAAGACCCAGCGACAGCCAACCACATCAGTGCCCACGGGAGGAGGAACAAGGGTCCAGGTACCCCTTTCAGTAAGAGTAGCCATCTCTTCATCCATGGCAGACTTCCAATGAGGGAGAGCAAGAGCCTCCTGGTAGGTGCGGGGAGTAGAAGTGGCGGAGATAGCCAAGGCAAAACACCTACGAGAAGGAGAAAGCCGATCATAGGAAACAACTGCCGCAAGCGGGTGTTGAGTACACGCCCGCACCCCTTTGCGAAGAGCAATGGGAAGATCCAGGTCGACGGGTGCGTCAGCGACCGGAGCGTCCGTGGCGGAGAAGGCTGGCCCGGGACTAGAGAGAGACGACGTCGGAGAGGAGGGAGGAGGGGTGGGTGGGGAGATGGATAGGGAAGGAGACGGTGGAGGAGGAGATGGAGGTGGGGAGACGGCGAGAGGCGTGGAGGGAACAGAGAGATCAGAAGGAAGAGAGGAGGTAGGAGAGAAGTAGGAAGCATTCTCGAAAAATGTCACATCCACGGAGACAAATTGCTTGCGTAGAAGGGGGGTCAAAACAACAATAACCTTTTTGAGTGGTAGAGTACCCCAAAAAGACACACTTGGTGGAACGGGGGGAAAACTTGTCGCGGGTAGCGGAGGGAGCGTGAACAAAGGCCGTACAACCAAAGACACGGAGAGGGAGAGGAAAATGTTCCTTGTGGGGGTAGAGAATGGAGAAGGGGGTCTGGCCGTGGAGAACTGTGGAGGGAAGGCAATTGATGAGATAGCAGGCGAGGAGCACAGCGTAGCCCCAGTAGGAGCGAGGTACGTGCATCTGCGTCATGAGAGTTCGAGCAACATCAAGCAGATGATGGTTTTTACGCTCCGCCACCCCATTCTGTTGGGAGGTGTAAGCACAAGTAGTTTGATGAAGAAGACCATGTTGGTGAAAGAAAGAGGAGAACTCATGATTAAGATATTCCTTGGCATTATCAGAACGTAAAACTTTAATAGAAATGTCAAACTGATTCTGAATCATAAAATAAAATGATTGCCAAACAGAAAAGAGTTCAGAGCGATCTTTTAATATATACACCCATGTACATCGTGAAAAATCATCTATAAAAGTGACAAAATAGGAACTACCCCGACCAACAGTGAGGGTAGGAGCCGGACCCCAGACATCAGAATAAATAAGATCAAACGGGCGAGAGGAGCCACGACCTTGCTTCGGTGGGAAGGAGGAGCGATGATGTTTGCCAAGCTGACACGCATCACAGTTGAGCGGAGAACTGGTAGGAGGTAAGTGGGGCAGAAGCTGTCGAAGAATCCAAGGAGGAGGATGTCCAAGGCGAAGATGCCATTGAAGGAGATCTGTAGAGGAGGAGTAGGCGGACAGAGCGGAAACATCGTCGAGGAAGTAGAGGCCGCCGCTCTGAGTCCCAGTAGTAATTGTCCGCTGGGTCCTCGGGTCCTGAAAAGAACAAGTAGTTGGAGTGAATAAGATGGAGCACTGAAGTTGCCGGCATAAAGTAGTAACAGATAATAAATTGCACGGGAACTTCGAGACATAGAGAGTGTCCTCCAAGCAAAGTGATGGGGTGAGTTGAACCATGCCCGTCCCATGAACCGGGGACGGTGAACCATCAGCCACACGAACCGGGGGTAAGCGGTCATGTGTCTCAGGACGGGAGAAGCAATGAGGGTTGCCAGTCATATGATTTGTAGCACCGGAGTCAATCAGCCATTTACCTTGGGTAACGACGTGGGCACTACCTGACGTCGTGGCCACAGAGGCAGACAGCCGAGAAGAGGTGAAGGCCAAAGAAGGAGCATCACCGGAAGGGCGAAGATGAGGATGTTTCTGCCAGCAGCGGTCAACAGAATGGCCGGTACGACCACAGTGAGAGCAGAAGAACCGGGACGAACCCCGTCCGCCGGAGTGGCCGCGGCCACTAGGTCCCCCCTTCTGAGCTTGATGAGCAAAGGAGTCTTGGGAAGGGGGGAGGCCAACAGAGGCCGCTGGAGCAGCGAAGTAACAGCGGCAATGCGAGCCGCGGTGGCATCCAAAGTAGGAGATTCCGCCTCACCCAGGATCTGCTGGCGGATCATATAATAGGAATCGGGAAGACGGAGAAGATAACAAACAACCAGGAGTTCCTGGAAGTGTTTGTGCTGTTCGGCCAAGTCCGCGGAGAAGGGGCAATTCTGGAGGATTTCAGCACCAAGAGCCTGAACCTGCTGATAAGCTGCAGCAGGAGACATGGAAGGGCGGGCGAAGAGGTTCGCATAGAGAGTATAAATGCGGGACGTCTGTCCCCCCTTCGAATAGAGAGCAGCGAGGTGAAGCCAGACGGCCTTGACCGTCTCATCATGGCGAATGACGGGAAGGCACTCATCAGAAAGGCTGTTGGCCAGCCAAGTGCAGACAAGAGCATCACTCGCATCCCAGTCATCAAACTCAGGAGAGTTACGAGGAGGAGGGTCATCGGTGAGGTGATGACGCTTGCGCTGAGAGCGAAGAAGAAAGGTGAAAGAAACGCTCCAATCGGGATAGTTGGAGCCAACAAGTTTAGAAAGTGTGCCAAGGTTACCCGAAGGAGGAGGTGGAGAAGGAGCTGCAGGCGTGGTGGAGATAACGAGGGTGGTGAGACTGAAAGTAGTCATAGAACACAGCAAGAAACCGCGCATGAAGAAGCGAAGCCGCAGGGAGAGGAAAAAGGGGGCAACTCGCGCGAAACCGCAGCGGTTTAAAAGGAAGAAGCCGCGCGAACACAAGCGGCCAGGAAGCAGACAAAGGCACAGTGGGGAAGAGGTCGCACGAACTGAAAAGTCCGAGCGAACAAAAGAGAAGAGGAAGAAATAAGCAGCGACAACAACAAGTCGCAAGCCGGGCGAACAGAAGAAGGCCGCAACGAATAGGAAGCCGGAGAGGCAAGAAGGAACCAGGGTGCGGCGACAACTAAACAAGTCGCGGCGACGAATAACAGCAGGAGAAGAGAACCAAGGAGAAACAAGTCGCGCGAACAGGGCAGCGGACAGAAGAGAAGGCAAGCCGCGAAGACAGGTCGCGTAAAGCAGAAAACAAGCCGCGAGAATCAGAGAGCGCACACAATCAGGAGGAAAAGACAGTGTCCTCTGATACCATGTAAAAAGTAGCGAACATGCAAGAACAAACGGATAGACTTTTGAATAATTGAAATTTTATTATCCAAAAAAGATATCATTTACAAAGGTATGACCTCCCTTTTATAGAATGGAGGGGATATGGGAGAGTACAAACAAATAATGTGGGACTAAACATTTACAGTACTGAGCGGCTAGAAATAAAGGAGACCGCATAGGCCGCACGGTTAGACAAATGAGTTAACCGCTCGGCAAATCCAGCAGGATAAGAACAGGTCGCAATGGGAGACCGATAGACCACCCGGTCTCCAAGCTTCTGAGTGAGACCGCCAGACCGCTCGATCAACAAACCGCTGGACAAGACCGCAAGGCCTCCTGGTCTAATACTTCAACAATATATATATTACCCTTGTTCCTTATCTACGCCCGGTGCCATGGAGTCGTCAGGGGAGCGGATGTGAAGCCACTTAGTCATTTCGACTAACGGTTGCTACGTCTTCCTTTGTAGGAGGTCACACCACAGTTAGAGCAGCCGCAGACTACGCAGCAGGGCAGCCATGCTAGGACGATAGGGCCTAGAGTTACAGTGTCATCGATACCGTCGGTCACAAATGTGAGTGTTGAGAGGTTTTGATGTAGCCCCTTTTTGGGCAATTTCTATAGCTGTACTCTGATTTGTAGAAGCATGTTTTAGCTTCTATATTTTGATGTACTATTTGGATATTATTACTTAGTGTGGATTTGACTTCTTTTACATTTGTTTTGGTTGGGTTGGCATGTTCTATTGATATTGGTTGTAGCCGGCGGAATGAGCATCTTGTGGTACAGGTTAGCCTGTGCGCTAATGCTACAACAAGGCGGCTGTTCCGGGCATAATACCCCCCTTCGTGCCGTGTTTTGGGATCCGGGAGGGGGGGGGGGGTCTTACAGAAGAACCGGTGGAAAAGTTAGCCAAACTCTATGTGGATAATATTGTGCAGTTGCATGGTGTGCCCCGCAGCATTGTTAGTGACCGAGATGGACGCTTCACGTCGAAGGACTGGAGGCTGGTGTATAGTTTGTTGGGAACAAAGCTGAGTTTCAGCACATCCTTCCTTCCACAGACGGATGGTCAGACCGAGAGGGTCAACAGGATGATGGAGGACATGCTTCACATGTGCATCCTAGATTTTGGAAAGCATTGGGAGGATCACCTGTACATGGTGGAGTTTGCATATAACAACATCTTTCAAGCGAGTATTGGAATGGCACCTTTTGAGGCATTGTATGGGAGGTTGGAAGAGGGTGTCGAAGTACGTCGTAGGGTGTCTTGGTTGGAGACGGGTGAGTCGAAGTTATATAAATGTCAAGCGGTGGAAGACGCCACTTCAATGGTACGTACAATTAAGGAAAGGTTGATGATCGCTCAGTATAGGCAAGCAAAGAACTATAACGCCCAGCATAGGAACATGGAGTTCGGTGTTGGCGACTGGGTGTATTTAAAAATCAAGCCATTCAAGAGTGTTTCGCGGGTTCGACGCTTGAAGAAGCTGAGTCCGAGATACCTTGGACCATTTGAAATCCTGAAGCATGTTGGTGAAGCAGCGTATAGATTGAAGCTGTCGATGGAATTGAGTGGGCTACACGATGTGTTCCACGTATCAGTGTTGCGTAAGGCGGTGCAGGAACCTTCGCAGATAGTTGCGATCGATCAAGTGCCGGTTGATTACGAGTTGATGACAAAGGTCAAGACTATACGTATAGAAGACGTTGAAGTCAAACGACTCCATAACAAAGAAATCTGAATGGTTAAGGTCCGTTGGGATAACTGTGGACGTGAGGAGCTTTCATGGGAGAGAGCAAACTATGTTGGAGGAATTTCTCGAGTTATTCCACTCAGGTAACATTTAGTTTTGTGTACCTTTACTTAATTTCGGGACAAAATTCCTTAAGGGGGGGAGATTTGTAATGCCCCAAAAATCGTTTTTGAGCTGATCGCGTCCAAAAGAAATTTTGGTGCCTGTATAGCGGTATACGGCCTAGGACATGGGCGTGTCCAAGGCTGTGTCTTTCCTTGTGTGTTGGCCGGCTGTTTCCGGAGATGAACAAGGCAGGAAACACTGGTTGTGCACAGTTTTGACACGGGCGTGTCAGGGGTGACACGGGCGTGTTCATACCTGTGTCCCCACCCGTGTTTAGGAGGGTCGTGTTGGTTGGCGTGGTGGTTATATGTGACACGCCCTAGTCACGGGTGTGTCGAGGACCCTACACGGGCGTGTCAAGTTGAGACACGAGCGTGTCTTGGCCGTGTGGTTTTTCTGCATTCGACGATCGTGCCTAGATCGAGGCACATGGCCTGGGACACGGCCGTGTGCGAGGCCATGTTCGGCCCAGGTTTGTGGATTTTTGAGCGGATCTGAGCCGTTCGATTTCTTTAATTAAGATCTGACGGCCCAGATGAGTCCCTGCTCTGTTAAGGTCAGAAATAGAGGATCAATTCCTCATTTCTCTCTTAAGCACTCTCTTTCAAGGAGTTAGAGAGAGGAGGAAGAAGGAGGAGGAGCGGAGCACCGTTTAGAGAACCGAGAGCGGATCCGTGGAGGAAATTCCGTTGCGAAGACTTTTATCCTGATAGTTTTTCATGGCGCAAAAGCGTACTACAAGGGTAACGATTCTCTACTTGAGCATGTGAAGCTCTCTTCCTTTTGCATAGGGAGACCCGCTCCCGCGAGTGTGCGGCGAGTGTGCGGTGTTCCCTGGTGTTGATGTGAATAGTCCCCCTTGTGTTGCATATAGAGTCCAGGATCGAAGTACGGACATATTCATTGTGTGTCAAGCCTACCCGAACATGTTGGTTTGGATCAGTGATGTTGAATTTGTTATGGTTTGTCGGAGAAGACTCCGTGCTTTGGGTTTTTGGGTTTCTACGTGGTAGATTGCAGCAGGGATCCTTGGGGATTAACTCCAAGTCGCACTCGGAAAACTGAGCGGAATCGTTGTTCTGCTACCTTGGCGGTCAGGGAACCAGCCTTGAACATAACTGGGTTATGTGATTGTTTAGAAATGTTAGGATCCGAGAGAAGCTTGGCCCGCGCGTAGGTCTTAAGATGACTAGGCGGTGTGAGCAACAGGCAACTGGAATCGGACCTGGGCTATGTGGTTCGGTGCGAGAGACCCATTGATGGGGACTGGCCGTTGGCATAGTCGGGAGCCTTAGACAGCGGTCAGAAAGGTTAAAATGCTCATGTTATTGCCATCCCGGGGATGGTGGTGAAGCCATGGAATTGACGGGATTCACCGTTAATGTGCCCTGAGTGCCCGGGGTGTTTGGCTGTGCGAGCCTACACCTATGGTGAAATATATTTATACTTAATTGTTTAGCTGGGCTAATGAAATGCAAGGAAGGAGCACCGCCGTCCCGAGAAAGGGGTGAGGTCGTTATAATTTGGTCGGCTTTGGCTGACCGTTGCTTTGTTTGCCACCGTGCGGTGGAATGTTGCTTGCAGGTGTTGCGGAGCCAGGTACCAAATAGCGGGCTGGCGCACATGTTGTTGAGCTGGCCCTCGAAGGCCCAAGCGAATAGTTGTACTTTAGTTTGTCATGTGTGGCAGGCCTACGAGCCGATGTATGGAAAACATTATTTTGCTAAGTGAACTCTTGTAAGGCCATAAAGCCAATTGTCTTTCAGTGTATTTGTATTTCATTCCAGTTGTAGTGGTTGTGGACATTCATGATTATTGGATTACTGTTATGAGTTCTTTCAACTGTTTAAAAACTTCGCTAGAATGCTCTGTGTTAGGACGAGTAGTCTTAATTGGATGGTTTGGTTATTCATACATAACCCTTCTGACTATCCGTGGTATATGGCGTCGGGTTCCAGCTGGACCTTCTGTTATATGTCATGTGACAGATGGGGGTGTTACATTCCTCCCCTATGGTATGAGGGTGATCAAACTGCTGAATCTGGTTGTCAACCACCACCAGAACTTGAAGCACATCCTGCTGAATTCTTACATCCTGAAGCACCGACCAATTTTGAATCTATTCATGCAGCTGTCCAACACATGTACAGTCCTCCTCAAGGCTTAGATAAGAATGTAATACATGAGAAAGTGGAAAAGTCTTCTCCTGCTCCAGAGACAGAAGCTCAGTTATCAAAGAAAAGGTTTAGAGAACTAGCTGAGACTAAACCTGATTTTGAGCAATGGAGTCCAACCTCCAGATCCATAATTCTTACTGTATGGAAGGCTGTAAATACTAATATCACAGACAAATGGAAATGGTATTCAGAATAGGAGTGGGCCAAACACTTGAAGTACTAAGAAGTTATTCAAAAATCCAGACAAGATACAAAGAGAGGAAAGCTTCCTGCTAAGTTTATAGAGCCCAACAAATATTTCCCAAAGTCATATCATTACTTTGAGAGGCAAAGGCTGAAAGAAGAAGCTATTGCAAAAACTACAGCTAAGAATGACAAAGGAAAGACAGTTGCTGAGGACAAAGAGCCTGAAGTTAAAGCCAAGATACACTCTGGGAAAGACATAGTTATCAAGGAACCTTAGCTGCCTTAGGATATTTTTAGTTTTCTATTTCTTATGTTCAACTTGATCTGTAAAAAGCTTGTATCAGAAAACTTTATAAAAAACATTTAATGGAAATCCTGATTTATTCAACATTTTATGTGTTGTTAATTAGGACTGAAATTGTTTGTTTTATCTTCTGTTCACTATTATTGTTAAATACCTGTGATTATATATGTTATTTCACATATTGAACTACACTGAATGTTTAAATGTCTTTATCATTATTTTTGTGGTATCATGTTGTATATCATTGAATTGGGGTTATGACTTCTCCAAATAGGGGGAGATTTTTGAGTACATTGGTCTCAATGTACTTGTTTTGAAGAAGTCTTCTCAGCTCAATGATATACACATTGTTGTATTTGATGGATGTTAAGTTCATGTGTGCAGGTAAATAAAGCTAAGTACAAAGTGTCGAGACAAAGAGAAGCTGTGTCGACACTAAGGACAACTGTGTCGACACACTGTGTCGAGACTAAGTACAATTATGTCGACACTCAGGACTAGTGTCGACACACACTAATCAAACTGTGTTAACACTCAGGACTAGTGTCAACAAACTCTATTCAAGCTGTGTCGAGACTGAAGACAACTGTGTCGACACTCAGGACTAGTGTCGACACACTCTATTTAAGCTGTGTCGAGACTGAAGATAACTTTGTCGACACATTCCACATAAGTTGTGTCGAGACAAGTTGAAGAGCTATGTCGACACATTCAGAAGTTTGTCTACACCACTACAAGAGCAGTGTCGACACCTAGGACTTGTGTCGACACATTTAACAGTCAATGTTCAATATTTCAGCAGACATGTTTCCTAAGTATAGAAATTAAGACGGAGGTACTGACAACTGTCAGATGTCAGTTACTAACCGGATTAGTCGGTTACTCCTATCAGAGCCTATTTAAAGGAATATAGTCCTCAATTAAATAAGTCAGTTGAAAGAGTTGAAAAAAGATGAATAAGCAGCACAATTTTGTGAAGACAAAAGTCTGAAGCATCAACTACAATTTAGAAGGTGGAAAGAGGTCTGATCAAGAATAATCTTCAACATCTCTCCAGCCTAGATCAACCCTGATTTCTACTTCAAGAAGCTTTGAAAAGCTAAGAAGGGTTTGATCAGATCTATCTTGACAAAGATCAAAGGAAGCACATTCATCAAGATTAGATCAAGAAGCTGTTACTCAGATCTCTCTTGCTAGATGACATTTTATAATTCAATTTTTCTTTTACCTACTCTTATTGTGTAAGATCTACCTTTAGATCTGAGTGGAGGAGAACTATTCTCATTTTTTTGTAAGCCTGTGTTATAAAGGCCGAGGTAGGGCTGGGATTGCCCGAGGTAGGAGAAGTTGAAAATTCTCTGAGGTATAGGACAGGTGTTGCCTGAGAAGTAGGAGTGTGGATTCATTCTGAGGTAGAGTTCTTGGGAAGAACTTGAGGTGTAGCATCTTGGTGATCTGAGTGGTAAGACTTGTAAAGTCTGAGTTGTAGGAGCTGGGTGGGCTCTGAGCTGTAAGATCTAAGAATCTGAGTAAAGGAAAGAGAAGGAGTTTGGCCGAATTTAGTTCATTTCTAGATAGGCGAAGGGGGAAAGTGGATGTACCCATAACTTGGGGAACCATTATAAATCTGTGTGCGTTTTGCTGTGTGTACTGAATTATTGTGCTGAGTTTATTTTACTAATTGCTGTTAAGTATAACTTGATTATCTGACTGAATTAAAAGAAGTAGTACTCTGATTTTTTTAAAAAGGGGTGCCATAATTTAAATTGGACCTATTCACCCCCCTTTAGGTCATTAGCAATCCTAAAGTAAACATTTACAGTGCACAACCAAACAAAAACCAACCACACAGGAAAACCCACTGAGCAAACCCATGCTCCAACAAACGACACTGGTTAACTATGCGTCAACATAACACCCTGACATCAAAAATACGTCACTACGGGAATTAAAATACACACCAAAAAATCAGGGGTGTTACATCTAATAAAGTAAATTTTGTTTTGCTCCTCCTCTCCAGCTGAAAACGATCTTCGAAGACTAATTCTGAGCAGAGCACACCAAGATAATGGCCTTCTCCCTTTGGTTATAAGGGGAATGATATTGATCCAAAAGTTTCTTGCTTCTTGTCACCGCAGGTAGAGATTCAATACACCAGAGATTTAATTAGGCTCTTCATTCTGATTAAGATCTAGCAATCAACTGAAATCCGCCTCTTCAATCCACAGAGATTGACTCCCTCAACCACCTCTACAACTAACAAAGATGGAGCGACAGACCAAAGACCATAATCAATAGGAGTGATAGTCAACCAAAATCCTCCTTCTATAGATCTATACTTATAGGAACTTCCTCCAAGAGGGGGAGAGAGAGCAAATAAGATCAAGGAATGAAGAGATACCTGAAATTTTTACGGCAAAGAACAAGTAGATCTGTGACAAATAGAACAAGCAGATCCCTAGAATGGAGCATGTTGGATCTTACAGCGCCCTAAGAGGGGGGGGGGGTGAATAAGGGTTAATTAATTTTTCTTAAGCTAAACAAACTTTACTTGATGAATAAAACAATGCTAGTAGAAATTATGGAATGAAGACTAATTTTTCATAAGCAAACTTAAACACTCTGAAATATATAAAAGTTAAAATAATAACAATTTATTTCAAAAGTGTTAAAAGTGAATACAAGGTGTCTCTATAGAGCTAGAGACCAAGGCTTATGAAAAATACAATATATTTTGTTTTCGCCGGTCCTTCTACCAAGAACCGACGGGCTAAAGCGTATCTCTCCCAAGATCTTGCTACTAGCCTCCCCTAGATCTACCTCGATCTAGACACTACACACAAGCCAACGATTTCTCTCTAAGCCACACAAGAACTTGGACGCCACGTACAAGGCGGCGATGTTACCCAAAGCCACACAAGGACTTAGACGCCACACACAAGGCTGCGATTTCCCCTAAGCCACGCAAGGACTTAGACGCCACGCACAAGGCGATGATTTCTCCTCTCGATTACAATAGATTTACAATAGGAATAAGAACAAAACAAATTAAAAACTTCTGAATAAAAACTCCCTTCAAACAAAGTGCTGAAGATGACGATGAATCCTAGTCAGGGTTGCTTTGAATGTTGCGTACGTGCCGTCAATCTTTTGCGCTTCGTCCTTCTTGAGAGTATGGAGTAAATCTGTAATCTGGAGCTCTCTAGTTCATCTAAATAGGGAGGTGTACTCTAGGTAATGAAAATTCGTGATCTCCTTAGAAAATTAAATGCCTTTTATACTTTGGCGATATCGCCTGGCGACACTAGGTATCGCCACCTGGCAATATCGGTAACAGCTGCCACGTGTCCCACGAACTCCTCATTTTCGCATCGCAGATCCGTCGATCGTCAAACATGCGCTGTCGCCTGGAAACACAGGGTATCGCCACCTGGAGATAGAGATAATGGATCCCATGTGGCCCACGAACTCCTAATTTTCACATTTGCAAATTCGTCAAACGCAATTCGTCAATCGCCGCTGTCGCCTACCGGCGATACTCAATATCTCCCGGTGATATCTCCAACACTCATCTATTCAGACCCGAAACATCACCCAAAAGCCATTAGAGCTTGACTTGTGATATATGCACATCATAAACACCCACAGATCAAATACAAATGAGATTTGTTATTAGCAAACCAAAGAAGCATGAAACGCATGCTCCAACAATCTCCTCCTTTTGATAATAACAAATCAACTGAGAAATAAATCATGAATGAACTAAGAAGTGTTTGAAACGCTGAGTACTATGAGTATCAAGACTAAGCATTTGTAAGTGCACAAATGTCTCTTGGATGAAATACCCCCTACAGGTGTACTCCCCCTAAATCTGAGCATAGTTTTTAATTTCAATTTCCTTAATAAATAATGTTGAATTCTTAGAGTATGAATGATTTCCTAAGTAAATTCTCTCCCTTTGGTATTGTTAAACGAGAGAGCAGCGTGGTGCGAAAGCTAAAGAGGAAAAAACACAAAGGAGAAATGAAGGATAGAGCGTGTGAATGAATGTATAGTAAAGAAGTAAATGACTAAACACAAACAGGGGCAACGTTCATCCATCCATATCACAGACACATACACATGTGAAGGCTATATTGGAAACTTTTTCGGTCTAATTCTCATAAGAAGAAATTTTAGAGAACACAATGTTGTGTATATGTGATAAATTGAAGAAAAATACATATGAGAGGCCTTACGACTACATGAACACGTGGAATGTGAAAAAATAACATAACATATAGGTATCTAGATATAAAGTTGCACAAGACACTTTACAATTCTTTCCAAGGTGCTCAACCTCACAATGCATATTAAAACTTATCAAGAGGGTAAATAGTGTTTGGTGGAGGTTCCTTATCAGCCCCTTTTTATTTTAATTTTGAAAGACATCAACAAAGGTGTCGAATTTTTGGGTTTGGAATTTTTATTGAACATGTTTTGTTTGACATGACAAAGGAGTCCGAATTCACTTGTGAGCATACATGATAACCAAATATGAGCTGTGCAAGGAATAAACTATGATAAAGCATTAGCGACAATATGCAATTCTAGTGGTTACGATAGAACATTCACAATTTATATATGCAGTAAGGTGAATCCATATGAAGGTTTTCACTAGTGTGAGTGAAAGAACATTATCAGAACTAAAACATTTCTCATACTCAGAGACATGCAAAAATAATTTCACAAGTATATAAACACTAGGACTTATATAAAAAAAAGATATGTGATGGTTGAACAATTGAACTATCCTGCTGGGAACCCAAAATCAAAGAATATACATTAAACCATGCCTAATCCTAAGAAATTAAGGAAAAATTGGCGTAAAAGTGAATTTTCACTGTCACCTGTCGATATTGGATATCGCTAGTCGGCGACTGTGAAAATATAAAAAGGGTCGTATGAGGTTAATAATCATCACTTTCTTGTTAAATAAAGTTTTTTTGTTTGTTTATTATGTCAATTCATTAGCTTGTAATGTCGAGGATTCTTAGTTCTAATCTTAATAATGAAAAACGAGAATCTGGAAGTAATTTTGTGAAAATATCAGCAAGCTGTAAATCAGTGCCTATAAAACTGACTTTAATTGTATCTTGCTTTATGTGGTCTCTAAAGAAGTGATGACGCACATAAATGTGTTGGGACCTAAAATGATGAACTGGATTATATGTTAAGTCAATTGCACTTTTATTATCACATTTTAATTCAATTGTTTCATGAATAATTCCAAAGTCCTCTAAAGTTTTCTTCATCCAAAGAGTCTGTGCACAACAACTACCTAGTGCAATGTACTCGGCCTCGGTGGTGGATACGACAACAGAATTCTGTTTCCTACTCGACCACAAAATTAGCGAAGGGCTTCGAAAGTGACATGTGTCACTCGTGCTCTTACGGTCTAATGAACAACCAGCATAATCAGAATCAGAAAAGCCATATAAAATAAAAGCAATGTTGTCAGGA
This sequence comes from Platanthera guangdongensis, assembly GCA_039583875.1. NCBI lineage: Eukaryota > Viridiplantae > Streptophyta > Magnoliopsida > Asparagales > Orchidaceae > Platanthera > Platanthera guangdongensis. The sequence goes on from CM077148.1 coordinate 136,785,897, forward strand.
TACCACAAATCTAACTTAGATGTGACAATAAGATATCTAAAAATACGTTTAACCGCTTTTAAATGAGATTCTTTGAGATTAGCTTGAAATCTAGCACACATACATACAACAAACATAATATCAGGTCTGGATGCAGTCAAATATAACAGTGAACCTATCATTCCTCTATATAACGTTTGATCTATAGAGATACCACTTTCATCCTTTCCTAATTTCAATGAGACACTCATGGGGGTATTTGATTTCATTATATTTTCAAATCCAAACCTTTTTAACATATCATGAATATATTTAGATTGACAAATAAATATTTTATCATGCTTTTGAGTAATTTGAAAACTAAGAAAATAAGTGAGTTCGCCTACCATGCTCATTTCAAATTCATTTTTCATAATGTTTATAAAACTATCACACAATTGTTCATTAGTGGACCCAAAAATAATATCATCAACATGTATTTGTAAAACTATAAGGTCATCATGAACATGTTTAATAAATAGAGTGCAATCAACACTACTCATTTTGTAATCATTATTTAATAAATAAACAGTCAATTTATCGTACCATGCTCAGGGTGCTTGTTTCAAACCATAAAGGGCTTTTTATAATTTAAAAACATGATTAGGAAACTTAACATCAACAAAGCCCGGAGGTTGTTCTAAATAAACCTCTTCCTTAATACACCCGTTAAGAAAAACAGTTTTAACATCCATTTGAAATAGTTTAAATCTTTTAAAACTAGTAAATGCAAGAAATATTCTAACTGCTTCTAACCGTGCTACGGGTGCAAAGGTTTCATCAAAATCTATTCCTTCAACTTGTGAATAACCTTTTGCTACAAGTCTCACTTTGTTCTTAGTGACTCTAGATTCACTATCCATTTTATTCTTGAAGATTCACTTAACACCTACAACAAGATGATTTGGTGGTCTTTCTACTAATGTCCAAACCTTATTACGTTCAAATTAATTAAGCTCTTCAGTCATAGTTAGAAATCAAGAATTATCATTCAAAGTGGTTTCAACATTTTTAGGTTCTATATCAGAAATAAAACACATTTGAAAATAAATAATGTAATGATGAACAGGTACTTACCCCTCTTGACGGTTCTCCATTAACTAAATCTTGTGGATGATCTTTTGAGAATCTTAGCTCGCTTGGAGGCACATATTCTTGCATTTCTTCTTCTTCTTCTTGTTCATCTTCTTTTTCTTCTTCTTCTTCTTTCTCTTCTTCTTTGTCTCCAAGGATTTCATCATCATCCGACCTTTGTAGGGGGAAGGGCTCTTCATCTTGACCTATATTATTAGTTTCTACACAAGGAAAGAGCTCATTAAATTTAACATGAATAGTTTCTTCAACCATTTTAGTCTGTTTGTTATAAACTCTATAAGCCTTACTAGTCGAAGAATAGCCAACAAAAATGCCTTCATCACACTTTTCATCAAATCTGTCTAAATTATCCTTAGTGTTCAAAATAAAACATCCACAACCAAAAACTTTAAAATAAGATACATTCGGTTTCTTTTGGAAGTATACTTCATAAGGTGTTAATTTCAAAAAAGGTCTAAGCATTACGCGATTAATAACATAACAAGCAGTACTAATAGCTTCTGTCTAAAATGATTTAGGTAATTTACATTCTGATAACATAATACGAGCTAGTTCTTGCAAAGTTCTATTTGTCCTGTCTACCACACCATTTTATTGCGGTGTGCAAAGAGCGGAAAATTCACGTTTAATACCTAACTCATTGCAAAAAGATACAAATTTTCCATTATCAAATTCACCTCCATAATCATAATGAATGCATTTTATTTTTAAATCTAGTTCATTTTGAACACGAAGACATAATTTGGAAGATTTTAAAAATGCATCATACTTGGATGATAAGAAAATTGTCCAACATAAACGAGAATAATTATCAATTAAAACAAAAGTGTATTTTCTACCACCTACACTTAGTGTATTAACAAGACCAAACAAATCCATATGAACCAATTGTAAAAGGCCTAGTAGTGAAAACAACATTTTTGCTCTTAAATGAAGATTTTGAAAATTTTCTTTTTTGACATGGTGAACATAAAGAAGATAGATTTCCATGCAAAATAGGTAAACCTTTAACTAGTTTATTTTGAGACAATTTTACAATTAGCTTGGAACTAGAATGTCCAAGGCACCTATGCAACAAATCTAATTCATCATTTTTAGAAATAAAACATTTTAAAGAAGATTGTGACAAATCATTAAATTTAATCATGTAAACATTTTGAAATCTAGGAGCAGTAAGAACAGTATTGTTAGTTTTAGAATCAATAAATTTACATAAGTTTGAAGATGAATTAAATAAGACATTTAAGCCAACATCACATAATTGACTTATAGAAATTAAATTATGCTTCAAACCTTTAACATACAAAACATTTGAGATAGTAAATGATTTGTTACATACTACTCCGATGCCGATGATCTTTCCTTTTTCGTTATCACTAAACGTAACTACTCCTCCTTTCTTCATCTCTAGGCTAAGGAACTTTGATTTGTTGCTCATCATGTGCTTGGAACACCCTGAGTCCAAGTACCACATGTCTTCTTTATCCTTAGCCTGCCAGCACACCTAGAAAGATGATGAGAGAAAAGATCCGATTACCCAAGTGGTTCCTCCAATAACATAGGTGGAAACCTTAGGTACCCAAATTTGTTTAATAGAACAATGTCCCGCCTTCTTACAAGTGTGCATTGTGTGACCAAACTTATTACATTTGGCACACGAGATGAAAGAAGTCGACGGGTTTTTCAAAATAAGATTTAAATTCTTTCTGGAAGCAACATTGATAATAGATTTATTATTTTTAATTTTAAAAAATGATTTTCTGGACTATTCCTTATCGTCGACGATAGTGGATGTCGCCGGACGATAGTGTTCTGGAGAGTACCCAAGTCCGAATCTTGCATAAACATAACACTGACTCCCCAAAATCATGTTCAGTGATTTTTGGCTCATTCCAAACTTGTTAGTGGTCATTTCTAGATCACAGACTCTTCCTCTCAATGCAGTATTCTCGGCAACTATGGTGCCGCATCGGTTTGCGAATGACTTTTTATTGTCTTTTACTTGAGATTGAGAAAGCTTTAGAGATATCTCTAAGGCCTCTTTCTCTCTTGTAAGAGATTCAACCCGAGACTGAGACAGAGAGATCTTTCTCAAGTTCTAGTATCCTTGTCGAATAGGGACAATGCTCTTGACAAGTTGCTTTCTCCTTCCCAAGTATTTTTACTTCATTTTTTAAAATTTTATTTTCTTTTATTAAATGTTTTTTTTTCAGATTTAAGTACTTGAATTTTATCCAATTTTTTATCAAAATATTTGCAGATTCTTAAAAACTCAGAATACAAATCATCATAAGATCAGGAGTTACCTCAGTGTCGCTCTGGACACTGCTCTCTTCATCATGCACTAAAATACTCTCTCCCATCAGGCACATGTTGGCCTCCTCTTCAGTTTCTAAACCTGAACCGCTTGACTCCTCAGAAGTAGTGTCATCCCATGTTTCTGCCTTCAGAACTTTCTTCTTGTCTTTCTTCTTGTGCTGCTTCTCCTTCGACTCTTTGAGATATTTTGGGCACTTGCTCTTAATGTGGCCAACTCTCCTGCAGTGATAACACTCAGGTGGTGATCTCTCTTCATCATCTTCTCCTTCAACTTGGGCATTGCCTTTCCTATATCCAGACTCTTGCTTCTTGAAGAATTTCCTGAACGAATTTCTCCTTTCAGGATTTCTCATGAACTTCCTGAATTTCTTTACGAACAGGCTCTCTTCATCTCCATCATCACTCTCATCGGACTCACTTTCCACTTCCTTCTTGGACTTCAACGTCAAAACTTTATTTCTTAGCTCTAGGCCATACTCCTGTTGTTGAATCCTCAACTCTACTTCATGGGTTTTCAGATTGCCTATCAGATTCTCAATTTGGAGAGACTTTAGATCGTATGACTCCGTGATGGCAGTCACTTTTGGATTGAACTTTGGGGGAAGCGATCTAAGTATTTTTCTCACCAAATCTCCGTTTGAGAGACTCTTTCCAAGGATCCTCGAGTCGTTCACTATCTTACTGAACCTTGTGTACATGGAGTATACATCCTCATCTACTTCCATCTTGAACTTCTGAAACTCTAACTCTAACTGGAATAGCTTCGAGTCTTTTACCTGCGATGTACCTTCATGAGTAACTTCAAGGAGATTTAATATATCATATGCAGTTTCACATGCACAAACACGATTAAATTCAGTCCTATCTAATGCACAAAATAAGACGTTCATTGCCTTAGCGTTATTCTTGCAGCGAAACTTATCCGCTTCATCCCATTTATGCTTGGGTTTTTCAATTGAGACACTTACTACTACAGTTATAGGAGAGGTGCAGCATGTTTATACCATGTCCCAAACGTCGGTATCTAGCGCTATTAGAAAGCATCTCATTTGAGCTTTCCAATAGTTGTAGTCAGCGCCCGTGAATAAGGGAGGTCTACTTATACCTTGCCCCTCAGAAAACGCGTGAGTGTTTCGCGCCATTACTGCCGGTGGTGAAACTGATTTCGGAGTAACTTACGCTCTAATACCAAGTGTTGGATCTTATGGCGCCCTTAGAGGGGAGGGGGTGAATAAGGGTTAGTTAGTTTTTTATTAAACTAAACAAACTTTACTTGATGAATAAAATAATGCTAGTAAAAATTGGAATGGAGACTAATTTTTCATAAGCAAAGTTAAACACTCTGAAATATAGAAAAGCTAAAATAATAACAATTTATTTCAAAAGTGTTAAAAGTGAATACACGGTGTCTCTATAGAGTTAGAGACCAAGGCTTATGAAAAATACAATATACTTTTGTTTTCGCCAGTCCTTCTACCAAGAACCGACAGACTAGAGCGTACATCTCCCTAGATCTTTCTACTAGCCTCCCCTAGATCTACCTCGATCTAGACACGGCGCATAAGGCAACGATTTCTCCCTAAGCCACACAAGGACTTGGACGCCACGCACAAGGAGGCAATTTTCCCCAAAGCCACACAAGGACTTAGACGCCACGCACAAGACAGCGATTTCCCCTAAGCCACGTAAGGATTTAGACGCAACGCACAAGGCAGTGATTTCTCCTCTCGATTACAATAAGTTCACAATAGAAATAAGAACAAAACAAATTAAAAACTTCTGAATAAAAACTCCCTTCAAACAAAGTGATGAAGATGACGACAAATCCTATCCAGGGTGTAACAGCCCAAAGTTCTGAAATAGGCAAATTTGGGTGACACGGCCTGGGACACGGGCGTGTCCCAGGGCGTGTCAGGTGACACGGCCTGCGACACGGGCGTGTCGCAGGGCGTGTCGAGTTGTGTCGACGATTGGGCTTTGTCTCGACGATTCTTTTTGGTCTCGACGATTCGTCGAGAGGAGGCACACGGCCCAGGACACGGGCGTGTCCAAGGCCGTGTCGCATGCTCGACGATTTTTACTCGACGATCGTCGAGTGTCGAGAAGTGCGTGTCGAGTGTTGAACACGGCCTGTGACACGGGCGTGTCACAGGGCATGTCAAATCAGGCGACGAACTCAGCCCGCCGAAAGAATTCGACAGGGCGTGTCTTTGTGCCGTGTCTGGGCACACGGCCTGGGACACGGGCGTGTCACAGGCCGTGTGAAGTCTCGGGATGATTTGGGATTTTTTCACCCAGGTACACGGCCACAGACACGGGCGTGTCTGAAGGCGTGTTGGTGACACGGCCAATGACACGGGCGTGTCCCGTGGGCGTGTCACTGGTTTGGATAAGTCGGTTGACCAGCGCTTGAGGCACACGGCCAGGCACACGGCCGTGTTCGAGGCCGTGTCGGGTCAAAATGTGTGTTTTTGGCAGAATCGTGGCCGTCCATTTCTTCAGTCTGGATCCAAGGGCTGAAAGCTCTTCTTCTTTTTCCTTAAGGGCCGAAATCAGAAAAGAATCCTCACTTTGAATTGGCCTTCATCTTTCTTCAAGAGAGAGAGAAAGAGAGAGAGAAAGGAGGAGGAAGAAGGGAAGGGGGCTGCTGTTGGTGGTGCTGCGGTTTACCGACAAGAGATCTGAAGCCAGCGTTGCGGAGGAAACGCTCTTGCGAGTCTTGCAAGCAAGCTTTCAAGCCATGGCACCGAAGCGATCGTCAAGGGTAACGACTTTTCTTCCTAGCCATGTGAAGGCTTCTGTTTTGGCATATCTTTTGATTCCCCCACCAAGAGGTGGCTGCTTTTGGGAGTCATTTGGGTGGATGCTTGAAATCCCCTTGGTATTGCATATAGATCCGGAAATGAGTACGGAATAGGCATGCTGTGTGAAGCCCATCTGGACAGGTTGGTCTGGATTGGTGATGTTGCATACGAACCGGAGAAGACTCCGTGATAAACGTGTAGTGTAAGGAGTATATGGGTTATGCCTGCGAAAAGGAGTAGCAGGAAGTACTGGGGTGGTAGTCCAAGAAAATAGCCTTGTGGTGGTTTTGGGTCCAACCTGTGGTTGAGGCACAGGAAGTACTGGTGGGACCAGGAAAGGCCCTTTTTGTGATGCTTGATGTCATAGGGTGTCCACCTGTGAAGCGAGTCACAGGAAGTACTGGTGTGCCCAGGAAAGACCCCTGACATTTGTGCTTATGCGGTGTCCACCTGTGGAGAGAATCACAGGAAGTACTGGTGCGCCCAGGAAAGACCCGTTGTTGCTGTGAGGAAATGGGTATAGTGACATACCCAGGCTTGAATTCCAGGAACAGGATTGGTGAGACCGACCCGCGCCTTTGATATAGCCGTGAGTACGCTGTACTCGGAGAAGGCAAGGCGATTTGAGCAACGGGGGGTGGAGGATCCGACCTGCGCTATGTCCGTCCGACGTGAGACCAAAAAGTGCGGTCTGTTGGAGCGCATAGCAAGAGTCTTCGGCCTGCGCGCCATGACACAAAGGGGGGCTACGGGCCATCCCGGTGTCCGAGGACTAACTCCGGCTGCACGCCATGGAGTAAATGCTCAAGAGTGTTACCGTTGGGTGATAACCCTGATACGGTGGTGGGCAAGAGGTTGCCAGAACACCAAGAATGTGCCCTGAGTGCACGGACCGTTGGGCCGGGCGGCGAACGGTTGTGATGGCTTGTGTGCGTGAAAGCACCTTTGATGATATAGCTTGCCATACTTGTGATATGATATGCCTGCAGGGAAAATACCGCTGCCCCGAGAGGAGGGGTAGGGTCGTTATAATTTGGTCAGCTGAACGCTGACCGTTGCTTTTGTTTGCCACCGTTGGGTGGATTGTCCTTGCACAGGTGCTGGAGAGCCGAGCGGGTCGCATAGAGGTTGATGCTCCTGCTGGTGTTGCTGCTGCTGCTAGCCCTCGAAGGCTAATGTTCTTTTGAGTGTTTTCTTTTTGTGGCCGGCCTGCGCGCCAATTTGTTTAGGCCACTGCATGAAAGCCCTGTAAGGCCATAAGGCCAATACTTTATACATGTTGTAAGACTTCCTATCTATATATAAAATGTGGAGTTTATATTTGGACATTCATGAGGAGTTCAAGTAGCTTAGGCTTCCGCTAGAATGCTTGGGATAGGTGCGATGCGCTGCTCTGGTATCATCCTGTACCTTCACCGACTGTTTTGTGGTATATCCTGTGGGGCCCCGGCCGGACCTTCTAGAATATATCATATGAACGGATGGGGTTGTTACACAGGGTTGCTTTGAATGTTGCGTACGTGCCGTCAATCTTTTACGCTTCGACCTTCTTGAGAATATGAAGTAAATCTGGAATTTGGAGCTCTCTGGTTCGTTTAAACAGGGAGGTGTACTCTGGGTAATGAAAATTCATGATCTCCTCAGAAAATTGAATGCCTTTTATACTTTGGCGATATCGCCTGGCGACACTGGGTATCGCCACCTGGCGATATCGGTAACAGCTGCGACGTATCCCACAAACTCCTCATTTTCGCATCGCGAATCCGTCGATCGTCGAACGTGCATTGTCGCCTGGCGACACTGGGTATCTCCACCTGGAGATAACGATAACGGATCCCACGTGGCCCACGAACTCCTAATTTTCGCGTTTGCAGATTCGTTAAACGTAATTCGTCGATCGTCGAACGCAGATTCGTCGATCGTCGCTGTCGCCTGCCGGCGATACGCAATATCGCCTGACGATATCTCCTTCACTCATCTATTCTGACCCGAAACATTACCCAAAAGCCATTAGAGCTAGACCTATGATATCTGCACATCATAAACACCCAAAGATCAAATACAAATGAGATTTGTTATTAGCAAACTAAAGAAGCGTAGAGCGCATGCTCCAGCAGAGCAGACCTACAACACCACGCATCAACTGAGAAAAATACAGTGCAAGTTGCATAGGAGATCAACAACCAGCAAACAATTCCACCACTGTGATCATCAACAGACTGAATCCAGGTGATAACCCTTCTTCTCGATCAACGGAGAGATAGGATCGTAAATCCTCTTTCGGTTTCAATCGGCCAGCAGCGCCAAAAAATTCTGATCTGCGAAAGGAGGCGCGACTCCAAGGACAACAGGGCCTGATAGAGCCCTCCTCCTTTTACGATCTGAACTGCGGCTGCACGCGAATGGGACGAGGGTCAGCGCAAAAATCAGGCTTCTTTCTTGTGATCGAACGACATCGGGAAACTTTTCCACCAACCTTCTTCCTGATCGGCCACCAAAAACTTGCGAGCCTTTAACAACGACAAGAATTTTTCCTTCACCTTCTAATCAGCAACGACAGAGAAATCTCAATCCTACAGAGACGGCAGTTTCTCCCATGCAATCTCGACGATGTTGCACTCAGAAATTACCGAAGAACAGAGAGCAGTCGGGATTTTCGTGAACGATGGCTACGGGAGAGGGGGTTAGGGAGCACAAATGTAAACTTCGAGAATGTTAGTGCACTCGAAGCATCCCGTGTGGCCGTCAAGTTTGGAACAACCTCCACGTTGCCCACGGCAAAGGTATTTATTGGCGTAATCCTAAATCTCCGACGGGTTATTGGATTCCTACCGGATCTTTAGCAAACCCAATACGGACCCATTATCATTCATATAAATATACCTCAACAACAACCCCAGCGACGATTACTCCCGCCGCCCATCCAAATGAAGCCTTAGTGTCAGCTGATTTATTTTGTTTGGGTAGCAACCGATATTAAATGTCATTTATTAATAAACGACGTTGTTGCGGCAAAACTTGAGGCTCTGGTAAACCGGTCTCAAATCGAACCGTCTTAGATCGGGGAGCGGTCGATCGCACAAACAGTTAATGTTAAATGAGAAGAACGTGGCAGCTGACAATACAATTTTTTAATGTGAAAAATCTCGGGGAGAGGTGAAAAATAATGTGGCCGGATTGGTGCCGATCAAACTCCAATATCTTCTTTGTGTTGTTAGAGGACTTTGCAACTTCCCTTTGATGACTTCCCTCCATCCAAGCATTCTACTTTTTCTGCAGCAAGCATGCAATGTAATATCACTATTTTTCAGGGAAGATAAAGAACTGAGTTATGGGAGGAGGCCCATGTCATGCATATAACGACAAAATCTACGGTTTCTATGAAATTTGGATTAAAAGAACGATATATATGAAATGTTAACCTTCATGTTCAAGCTTGTATCTGAATTGGAGAAAAGGGGAGCTCGAATCTAAACTGAAATGATGAGGATGAGAGAAAGAGGAGCAGCCTGATCCTCTCCAGTTGGAGTGAATTGGAGGGGATCCAGTTCACGGCGGGGATCATCTCGTTCAAATCGGAAGGTGTAAAAGCGCGAGTAACAAGCGAGTGGACCCCGCAAGTGGATTCCGCGATTGGACCCGCGAATGAAGTCTAACCCTTTTCGGCCGTCCAATTTAGGCGAGATGATTCCCGCCGTGAACTGGATCCCTCCAGTTCACTCCAACCGGAGAGGATCCGGATCCAAAAGTGAGAAGGGAGACTCATAGCTCGGTGGTTTTAAAAGTCACAACTCTAACCTATTGACAGAAGCGAACAACTGCTGAAATACGGTCATCCCGGGGCAGATTTTTCAATTTTCTGGCAGCCGGTGCTTCAGATTCAGGAGGAAAATGAGCTTCAGCTCCAGTAGTAACGGGACTTTCAGATCTAGGAGTAACGGGAGCTTCAGACCCGGGAGGAAAATGAGTTGGGAGGGGGCTTGCTGAGAGCGAGTGTGTGCGTCTTGCCACAGTTGTAGCTTCAAATGCGGAAGAAGTGTATGGAAGATATGTGCTAGAGGAGGTAGGAACTCGGCGATGATGCACTGCTTAGTGGAGCGATGGAAGAGGGAGGGGCGACATTGGTGAGAATCTATGGAGGAGACTTGCAAGAGGCTCTCTCGAGGAGGTATACCTACTGCTTTCAGCGGGGCCATGTCGATGGGACATGGGCGGAATTAGCCCTGGGCACGGTAGGGCACGTGCCCGGTCGGTTTTTGTGTTTTTTTATCGCTAAATTACCACTCTGTTGAAGTTGGTGACCGGGCGGTCTGTCTTGGCGGGTTGAAGACCGCGCGGTCTGGCGGTTTGACTCGCCGGCTTGTAAACCGGGCGGTCTAGCGATCTTCCCAGGCGACCTCTCTGCTTCTCTTGTTGTAGCCGTGCGGTTAGTCCTTCTGTCTAACCGCGCGGCTTGTGCGGTTTCCTTGTACAGTCCGCTTAGCTTGTAAATTTTTAGTCCCACATCTCTTATTTGTATTCTCTCATCTCTCCTCCATTCTATATAAGAGAGGGCATACCTTTGTAATAGTTATCTTTTTTGGATAATAAAGTTTCAATTATTCAAAAGCTTATCCGCTTGTTCTCTACTTTTCGCTTCTTTTCGCTAATTTCTAACATGGTATCAGAGGACACGGTCATTTCCTCCTGATTCTGTGCGCTCTCTGTTGTTCGCGGCCTGTTTTCCGCGTTCTGCGACTTGATTCGCGGCTTGCCTTCTCTTCTGTCCGCGCGGCTTGTTTCTATCCGCGCGGCTTGTTTCTGTCCGCTGCCCTGTTCGCGCGGCTTGCTTCTTCTTGGTTCTCTTCTCCTACTGCTATTCGTCGCAATGACCTGTTTTCTTGTCGCCGCGCTCCTTGTTCTTTCTTGCCTCTCCGACTTCCTAGTCGTTGCGGCCTTGTCTCTACCCGCTGCGGACTTCTTCTCCCTGTCCGCTTCTGCTTTCCCCTTTTCTGCTTGTCTCTATACTCGCGGTTTGCTGCTGTGATCTGACTGACCGTGCGGGTTGTTCCTATCTCACCTGCATCTTGGTCGCGGTCACCTGCTTTCTCCTCTCTTCTGTTCGCTCGGCCTTTTCAGTCCGCGCGACCTCTTCCCCGCTGTGTCTTGTTCTGCTTCCTAGCCGCTCGTGTTCGCACGGCTTCTTCCCTTTAACCCGCTACGGTTTCACGCGGGTTGCTCTCCTTTCCTCTCCCCGCGCCTTCCTCTCTGTTCACGCGGATTCTCCCTTGTTTGAGCGGCCTCTCTGCCTTTCTTCCTTTTGCCGCTCCTGCTTGTTAGTCGCCGCGACCTCCTGATTCAGTCGCGCGGCTTGTGCTCTGCACCTTGGTCGTGGCCCTTCTTGCCGCTGGTGTGCTGACACCGAGACCGCTGCAGTTTCTTCTTCCTCCCTTCATGGCTTTCATATCCTCCTCCAAGCCGTTCGCCTCGGTTGTCACGTCTTCTGGTCGTGCACACGTTGCTACTCAGGGCAAATGGCTGATCGACACTGTGCTACGAATCATATGACCGGCCATCTCCCGTGTTTCTCTCTCCTAGAAAAACATGCTCGCTTGCCCCCGGTTATTCTCGCTGACGGCTATTCATCACCAGTCCATGGAACAGGGCTAGTTCATGTCACTCCGTCTCTTCACTTGGCAGATACTCTATATGTGCCCCAGTTCCCGTGCAACTTATTATCTGTTACCTCTCTTTGCAAGCAATTACAGTGTTCCGTCACATTTACTTCTACTTCTTGCTCTTTTCAGGATCCGGACTCCCAACGGACGATTGCTACTGGGACTGAGAGTGGCGGCTTATACTTCCTGGACAACATTTCTGCTTTTTCCACCTTCTCCTCCACCTCCACAGATCTTCTCCAATGGCATCTCCGCCTTGGTCATGCTCCTCCCCGTCTTCTTCGTCAACTTCTGCCCCACCTTCCTCCTCAAAGTCCTCCGCTCAACTGTGAGGCCTGTCAGCTTGGCAAGCATCACCGCTCCTCCTTCCCTCCAAAGCACGTTCGTAGCTCTACCCGTCCGTTTGATCTTATCCACTCCGATATCTGGGGTCCTTCTCCTACACTTACCATTGGTCGGGGTAGTTCCTATTTTGTCACGTTCATTGCTGATTTCTCGCGCTGTACGTGGGTGTATCTATTAAAAGATCGCTCCGAATTATTCTCTGTCTGGACATCCTTCTATCTCATGATCAAAACTCAGTTTGGTGTTTCTATCCAAGTTTTTCGCTCTGATAATGCCCAAGAATATCTCAGTCGTGACTTCTCTACATTCTGAATGCAAAATGAGATTCTTCATCAAACTAGTTGTGTCTATACTTCACAACAAAATGGTGTGGCCGAACGCAAAAACCGTCACCTCCTCGATGTCGCTCGCACCTTGATGACCCAGATGCATGTTCCTCGCTCCTATTGGTGCTATGCTGTTCTCCTTGCCTGCTACCTCATCAATCGCATTCCCTCCACGGTTCTCCACGGCCAAACCCCGTTCTCCATTTTGTATCCGGGCAAGGAGCCGTTTCCTCTTCCTCTCCAAATCTTTGGATGCACTGCCTTTGTGCATACCCCTTCTGCCACCCGTGATAAGCTCTCCCCTCGCTCCACCAAATGTGTCTTTCTGGGGTACTCCACAACTCAGAAAGGCTACTGTTGCTTTGATCCCGTCCTTCGTAAGCAGTTCGTCTCTGCTGACGTCACCTTCTTCGAGAATACCTCCTACTTCTCGGATGACTCCTCTCCTCTTCTCCCCGCTTCTGATTCTCCTGTCGTTCCCTTCGTTCCCTCACCTCCTACTACACCGTCTCCACCCCCTCCTCTTCCTCCACCTCTCTCTCTCCCTTCTCCACCTCTCTCTCTCCCTTCTCCACCACCCTCTCCCTCATCTCCGCTGCCGTCGCTCTCTTCTCCCGGGCCAGCTTTCTCTACCACGGATGCTCCGGATGCCGCGGGCCCGGCTGACCTGGATCTTCCTATAGCTCTTCGCAAAGGGGTGCGGACGTGTACCCTACACCCCCTTGCTGCTGTTGTTTCCTATGATCGTCTTACCCCTTCTCGCAGGGCATTTGCACTGGCTATCTCTGCCACTGCCACACCCCGCTCCTATCAGGAGGCCCTTGTTATTCCTCACTGGAAAATGGCCATGGATGAGGAAATGGCGACCCTCACTGAGCGGGGTACCTGGACTCTCGTTCCTCCTCCCTTCGGTACTGATGTTGTTGGCTGTCGCTGGGTCTTTGTGGTCAAATTTAGCCCCGACGGCACTGTGGATCGGTATAAGGCTCGCCTTGTTGCTAAGGGCTTTACTCAGACCTATGAGGTTGATTACTTTGACACCTTCTCCCCTGTGGCTCGTCTCAGCACTATCCGGGTTCTTCTCTCTGTGGCCGTCAATCGGGATTGGCCGATTTCTCAGCTGGACGTCAAGAATGCCTTCCTTTATGGTGATCTTCATGAGGCCGTTTACATGGAGCAACCTCCTGGGTATGTTACTCAGGGGGAGACACGAGTATGCCGGCTGTAGAAGGCAATTTATGGCCTCAAGCAGAGTCCTCGAGCTTGGTTTGACAAGTTCAGCGGCATTGTGGCGGCTGTTGGTTTTGTGCGAAGCTCTGCTGATCACTCTCTCTTTATTCGCAAAACTCCTTCTGGGCTGGTTGTTCTTGCTGTGTACGTCGATGATATTCTTCTCACTGGCGATGACCAGGAAGGGGTAGCCCTGACAAAGCGACATCTTCGCCAACATCTGATCACTAAAGATATGGGCTCTCCAAAGTACTTTCTGGGGATCGAACTCTCTCGGAAGCCCGACTCCTTAGTTCTCTCTCAGCGTAAGTATGCCCTTGATCTTTTAAAAGAGGCAGGATTAACTGGAGCAAAACCTGCCCGATGCCCCATGGCTACTGGGGAGGACAAACCTGGACAGATGATTCGTCTCCTCTTTCAGATAGTTCGCGGTACAGGCGTCTGGTTGGTAAGCTCATATATCTCACAGTGACCAGACCCGACATTTCCTATGCTGTGGGCAAGGTGAGTCAATTCATGCAAGCGCCTAGGGAGTGTCATCTACAGTCCGCCTTGCGGATCTTGGAGTATGTCAAAGCAGCACCTGGGAAAGGATTACTTTTTCAGAAGAATGGTCATCTGAGGATTGAAGTCTACTCAGATGCAAGTTATGCTGATGACAAAGGGGATCGCAAGTCAACCTCAGGTTTTTGCACCTTTGTTGGGGGCAATCTGGTGAGCTGGAAGATCAAGAAGCAATCTGTTGTCTCCAGGTCTAGTGCAGAAGCTGAGTATCGAAGTATGACGTCAACCACTTGTGAGTTGAAATGGTTGCGGGCTCTCATGCTAGATTTAGGAGAGGTGTACAACCATCCTCTACCTATGTTCTGTGATATCAAGGCCGCCATATACATCTCCAAAAATCCGGTATTCCATGAAAGAACAAAGCACATTGAGGTTGACTGCCATTTCATTCGTGAAGAGATTTTAAAAGAACAAATTTGCACTCCGTTTGTCACGTCTGATAAAGAGCTGGCTGACATCTTCACCAAGCTAGTTTCCGCCTCGTTTCTGCATGTTTGCGACAAGCTGGGCATGATTGATATATATGCTCCAGCTTGAGGGGGAGTGTTGAAGTTGGTGACCAGGCGGTCTGTCTTGGCGGGTTGAAGACCGCGCGGTCTGGCGGTTTGACTCGCCGGCTTGTAAACCGGGCGGTCTAGCGATCTTCCCAGGCGACCTCTCTGCTTCTCTTGTTGTAGCCGTGCGGTTAGTCC
This sequence comes from Platanthera guangdongensis, assembly GCA_039583875.1. Taxonomy (NCBI): domain Eukaryota; kingdom Viridiplantae; phylum Streptophyta; class Magnoliopsida; order Asparagales; family Orchidaceae; genus Platanthera; species Platanthera guangdongensis. The sequence goes on from CM077148.1 coordinate 136,800,947, forward strand.
TTCTGTCTAACCGCGCGGCTTGTGTGGTTTCCTTGTACAGTCCGCTTAGCTTGTAAATTTTTAGTCCCACATCTCTTATTTGTATTCTCTCATCTCTCCTCCATTCTATATAAGGGAGGACATACCTTTGTAATAGTTATCTTTTTTGGATAATAAAGTTTCAATTATTCAAAAGCTTATCCGCTTGTTCTCTACTTTTCGCTTCTTTTCGCTACTTTCTAACACACTCCCTGCTCCTCCTGCTCCCGATCCGCGACGCCGCTCCCTGCTCCGGCTCCGGCTCCCGTCGGTACTACTACTACTTCTTCTTCTTCTCCTTCTTCTTTGCCTTCTTCTTCTTCTTCTTCTTCTTCTCCTTCTTCTTTGCCTTCTTCTTCTTCTTCTTCTTCTTTGTCTTCTTCTTCTTTGCAATTCCTGTTTTTTTTTCAATTTCTGTTTCCTGTTGTTGATTTCAGAACCAGATTTCAAATTTGTTTTCAATTCATATTTTTTTTTCAATTCCCGTTGCTCGTTTCAGAAACATATTCTAGATATTTTCAATTCCTAATTCAGATTTTTTTTTCAATTCATGTTTTTTATTCCTGATTTCAGAAACAGATTCTAATTTTTTCCAATTCCTTTTTCCATTTGTTGATTTCAATAACATATTGGAGGGGATACATGGACAAATACTTTATGCAATTATGCTTAATCTTTTTTTTTTGAGAACTATTATCCTTTCAGCCATAACAACCTTTGCCTTTATTTAAGTGTCAAAAAAATTTTAAACCAAGTGAAAGCTATAATAATCTGACATTTATCAAATGTATTTGCACAATTTCACTTTTTTGCGATGAGATGGAACCCATTATAATAATGAAACTGGTTTTGGTATGTGTAACACTTCTACTTCCCTCACCGCTTCATCGCGCGGCCAGGATTCCAGCTGGAGTAATTGACTAAGGGCATAGCTTCAGCTTACACCTTTCCGCGGAGGATTTTAACAGTAATCCGGTGAACGGATCAGAATTCTATTCCAGCGTAAAGAGTAAAGCAACAGTCGATACGTGGCAGAGAGAGGGCCAGCTCAGAAGGGACTCTTATTTCAACATAGCCATTAGGATTTTCCTATTTACAACTCATGTAATATATTTATAAATAGGATTAAGGCTGTAATCATGAGATTAAGAAATAAAGTTTGAACCAGTTCGTCTTCCTCCTGCCCTTCCTCTCTCTAACTCTGGCCACTCCCTGGGCCATTCTTCTTCCGCTTACATTCTACCACCAGTTATTACAGTATGCCCCACAAAATTTAGAAAATATACCACTTAGGTGAGTAGATATAATTAATTTAGAAGTATGATATATGTGAAGGAGTAGACCTAAGGTAATGTGGATAGAAGTTGTTCGAATTAATTTGTGTAATTTAGATTTAACACCTCTATCATTTAATGTGAATGAATGTAAAATGAAAATTCATAAAATTAACTCCAACTAGTTGAGACGAGATGATTGTTTATAATGATGATCAGTCCATGTGTATTCACCTTTCTGCTTTTCTTTTTTTAGCTGTTTATTACTGTTTTCTACATTAAAGCATTATGTATAACTGTAACACTCTTTTTATTGTAGTATTTTATTTTATTTATCGTGTTCTTTTTAGACAAAGATGTTCTTGCAAAAGCTAGGACAGGAACTAGCAAAATAGTAGTTTTCTTGGTAGCATTTCTCCTTCTTTTCTTTTGATGTTTTTATTACTATTAATTACTCAAACCTCCCTTAGGAGTTAGCATAATTACATGTTGCATCCCTCTATCTTTATAAATTACAACAGGTCATATCTTTGCTGATACTATTACAACAGAAACTATTATTTCACATTTCCAGAGCATGAAAAAAAAAACTTCCGGGGCGCTGCCCCCGAACCCCCGCTCATGGTACGCTGCCCCCCGAACCCCCAAAATTGACAGTACTTAGATTGTGCCCGTGTGACTTCAAAATCGTAGTTCCGCCACTGCGAAGGGAGGTTTGTGCTGCTTTTGGAGGGTGGCAGTGGAGGAACACAGGAGGAGCTGTAGTGCGGGTGGAGATTTGCAGTCTTGCTGGCATGGGGGCACACGTCAAATTCTGGCGGGAGGAGCTTGGGCTGACGGGTGAAATGTGAAATGCTGGCGGGAATGACCTAAAAACCAAAATTTAAGGTTGCAGGAAATATTTTTTTAAGGATATTTTGGGCTCCTAACTTTTACACCACGAGATGTTTCCGGGCAGTCGAGAAACGCGGGAGGAGGAGTTGCCGTGTGGAGGAACTGTCGTGCACAGAGGATCTTGTTTGGTGGCACTTAGAGGGCGACGTCAATTGTGGGCGGCATCATTCTGTGAGTGACAACATTTGGCGCGGGGATGACATTCGGCGAGAGGGGGGGGGGGGGGGAGTCGGTGGTGGAGGCGACACACGGACGGGGCGGCGACAATCAGCGGGGTAGGCAATATTCGGCGGGGGAGACGACATTCGGCGGGGGCAGCGACAATCAGCGGCAGAGGCGACAATCGGCGGCGCAGGTGATACTCGGCGGGGGAGGCGACATTCGGCGGAGGCGGCGACAATCGGCGGGGGAGGCGACACTCGGTGGGGGAAACGACATTCAGCGGGACGACGACATTTGATGGGGGAGACGACATTCAGCGGGTGAGGTGACAATCAGCGGGGACAGCAACAATTGACAGGGGAGGTGACACTCGGCGGAAGCGGCGGCATTCGATCAGGGAACATGATAACTTATACAGAATAGCTATGTGCATTATCATGTAGGCAATCTTTAAATAGAGGTGGCGACATTGCCTAGTATAGAAGTACATTACCACTTAGATGGTTCTGAAATTAATTTATTATCCAACCATATAACTTAGGGTTTAGCGGTGGCGGGAGGAGCAAGCGTGTTCAAACAGAGTTTTCGGGGGGGGGGGGGGGGAGATGAGGGTCGAAACGGAGCGGTGGGGTGATGTTTCCTTCTTGTTGCCGGTGCAAACGGAGATGAAGTTTCGTTTGGTTACCCTCCGTCCGTTGGCGTTTACTCCAAACGCCGCCCGAAAATGCTAAACCAAATAAATTCTTTGAATGTAAAGAAGATTTATCTGCATTGTAAAGCTGGAGAAAAATAGCTATTCAAGTAAATATTATAATAAAAAGCTAAAGCTAAACGAAAAGATTAAAGCTAACATTTCATGGAACATGCAAAGGACAGCCATTGCCACATTCTCATGTTGTTTTTGAGAGAGTAGCTCCGTAGTAAGAAACAAAGAAGCCATGAAAGAAGGTGGAGGTTCGTCCTAGGTAACTATATCAAGAGGACAATTTCATTAAACTAAAAACTATGCACACTCTGTGGCTCCGTTTGGGGACTTCTTTTCACCGGTCAAGTAGTTACAATCGCATGAAACAGACCTTAATTAGTGTTCTGTTCATGCGTTCGTAATCGCTTGATCGGTGTAAATAAGACCCCCCCTCCCCCCCTAAACGGAGCCTAAGTCATGCATACAATTTCAAATTCAATTCACTGAACGGTATGGAAAAATCCTAAAAAACTAATTCATGGGTACCATTTCAATTTCATCATACAATTGTTTTTACTACCATAATATATCAATTCACAATGAATTAACAACACCATTCATAGTTTAATTAACAGTGACAATAAACAAATAAAATCAACTTGCATGATTCATCAAACAGAATATTGCGGGTTTCATGAAATAGAATAAAATAATAATCTTCCTGCTGCCATATATCTTCTTGATGCCATATATCTTTGTTGCGGCCAAACTCGATGCTCCAGTCGAACCATAGTAATTTAGATCGTCTTAGCTCACAGAGCGGTCGAGCGCGAAAACAGTCCTAACGTGGAATAACCCGTCAACTGAGTAAAAAATCACGTGATCGGATCTGTGTCGGTCGAACTCCACTATCTGCTCTCAGTTACTACTCGCTTGGAGAATCGAGGGAGACATGTCGCTGCTCGTTACACTTTGTAGATGAGAGAGAGAGTTTTCAGGCTCACGGAGGGCAACAGGCTGCTCCGCGTGGGACTACTTGCTGGGACGTTGTGGACGAACGAGCACTTGCTGTAGCAGGAATCTCCTTCTCGCCACTCTCTCGTGGACTTAGGCGGATTTTCGGTGGTGAGGCGGTGGCTCGCCGGTGGTTCGTGTTAAAATTCAACAAACCGCAGACGCCCCCTTGGATACCCTGTTGAAAACTCAACAAACCGAAGGAGAATACGCCCACTTATAATGTTGAAAGTTTTCCCGGATCGTGGAGTTAGCAGGGGTTATCTCAACAAAGCAGTAACAACCAGCAACACATGCAGCACAAGCTTCTTTATTGATCAAGAGCAAACTTCTTTACACAGCGAGACATACATGGCGAGACATGCTTCACCAAAACCCAACACCGGGAGAGCAGAAACAGTTACAAAGACAAGAACAAAAAATAAGCCGCGCGAACTCAATCAACAAGCCGCCGACCTACTGCTGTGGAGTCCGCTCAGTCCGCCAGGTCGCCAGACCGCAACCCAAGCCGCACGGACTCACCCTTATTCCAATGCTTAGCTCTTCACCGCCGGTCTGCACGCCGCCAGACCGCACAGCTGCGTCACCGAATGGAACAGTCCGCCTGAAGCAGGCGACTTCCTGAACCCCGAACCAAGTCGCCAAATAGAAGACCGCCTGGTCGCTATCCGCGACCTGCTGTTTACCGCCTGTTGCTTAACCGCAGAGTCCGCACTGTCCCTGACCGCAATCAGAGCCAAGTGCTGGCTTTCCAGCGCTATCCGCACAACCTGCACAGCACAACCGGGTCAACCCTCTATCCGCGCGGACACAAAGTCCAGACCGCAGCAACTTACGCGAGCTCAAATACTGTTCACTTACTTCGGTCTAGGTTCCTTGTTCCTGATGTGATATGGGTCCTATTTATAGGCACGACGATGAGTATGGTCACCGCCCTAGCCGATAGGATCACCGCCACAACCCGCAGCTAGAACAAGTGTGTCCGCCAGCCCGCGGACACACATTCCAGTTCGCCGCTCCTGTGCAAATAGCCAGTCCGCCCCAGCTTATCCAAGGCCGGACTCCAATATCCAGCCTGCCTTGCCGCCAGAGACCAAGCCAGGACCACCACAGCCGGACTCCACAACAGTCGTGTCCGCCATTCTGCGGACAAGGCATCAGCCCGCAAACCCGAGCCCGCAGCCTCGCCATCAAGGCACCCCCCGGACCTGCCGGACTCAGCGAACACCCGACTTCCGTCCGCATATCCCAAGTCCATTACCTCATTGCCAAGGCACCTCCGGACTTAGCGGACACGCCAATCCAGTCCGCTAACAGCAGACTCCAGTCCGCAACTCCTGAGTCCACAACCTCATCACAAGGCTAAACCGGACTCAGCGGACTCCGGCTCCAGTCCGCACGCTCTTGCACAAGCAATTCTCCAGTCCGCATTTCCCCAAGCTAGCAAACAAGGCAAAGCACTTCTACTATGCTTGACGGACTGAGAAACCAGCCCGCGCTCCACTGCGCGATCTCCCCGGACTGAGCCATCCTGGACTTGGTTCAATTCCCACCAAGTCTAGTCCGCTGGCCACAAGGGCCAGTCCGCACTTACTGGCGGACACTGGATCTAGCCCGCCATACCGGGCGACCTCCAATTCCTGTCCGCGCTGACCGGCGGTCTCCGCGGCTTCCACTTGCCGCTTCACTAGAGCAAGACCAAGGCAACTGCCAAACCGGTCTGCCGAGCTCCAGTTCTTCAGTCCGCTTCAAGCCGGACTCCGCGGATAACATTTCTATCCGCCCGGTTACTTCCTGGGAGTCAACCGCCTGCTGAGCATACACTGGCCTGTCAGACCGCCGCTGCTGTCCGCGTAGTCCGCGTGAACAGACCGCCCAGGCCGCCACAGAGCAAACCGCCTGCAACATCCCTGCCGACCTAGTAGTCCGCCAACCCAGTCCGCGTAGTCCACGCGGATAGGTTTCCCAAGCCTTCCATTCACCCACTTTCACTTCACAGAATTCAACAGTTTGAAGGTGGCTTGAAGATGGCTTGAATGTGCCTCGAAGGAGAAATCTGACAGAGCTCTGACCTGAGGAGGAAGAAAGCAGACGAGGAAAGATGAGAAGTGAGGTGACCTGGAGGTCTTTTTATAGCCTCCAGGAGGTGGTTACGATGGTTATGTGGCTATCTGCACGCCGTAACCACCGATATCATAATTATGAGTATAATTTTGAGGGAATATTAATCGTATATTTAAATTTACTAAATACAGCCCCTTACTAGAAATGTCTCCCCCACCACCGAAGGTGATTGTGCGGGTAGTTACTCACGCATCAGACGACTGTGATCGTCGCGGAACCATCAGACAACGGGTAAGGCGCCGAAAGAGCGAAAGAGAGGCGGTCAGCCACCAACTTAAGGGTGGCTGGCCCCAGCGAAGGGAGCGGGCCGCCGCTGTGGCGCCGGTCGAGAGTGTGGCCGACCGGACAGAGAGGGCAGGTCGACCACTCTCGGGCGGTATGCCAGGTCCGACCCCGACAGCGGCCATCGGATGCGACCCCGTCGCCTGCCACTGGGCGCGACTCCAGCATCGGGCGTCAGCCGCGGGGCGCGACGCCGGCACCCTGGCGTCGGCCACGGGGCGCGACCGGCTAGAGCCGGCCCGTGCGGGAGAGAGGCGGCCAATCGAACGCTACCGGACGGAGGGCGGAGGGCAGAGGGCGGAGCATGGTCGGTTGCCCCGTCAGCTCCCAAGGAGGCCGCGAGAGGGGAGGCTCCCGCTGGCCGGGATGGTCGGCGGGATCGCCGCGCCTCGTGGCCACAGGCGTGCGACCATAGGGCACAACCCTCCGACCGACCGGAAGCCGGACTGGCTTGAGCCGGCCCGTCCGCAGTGGGAAAGTGGGGTCGACCACCTTGGCCGGCCACGGGTGGCTCGAGGAGGGAGACTCCGGGCTCGTGGATCACGCACAATTATGTGTGCCAATAGTGCGTGCGGCGGTTCCCCCATGATCTCCATGATGGGACTATGGGGAGTGGGCTAACCGCACCCCCAATATTTTATAAATAGGTTTGTCCTCATTAATTGCCCCCCGAAATACTCGATATTAGAAAACATTTGAGAAGTGCGAGGATTTTTCCATATTCTACGAGGGATTCTTTTGGCGACGACAATGGTGATGGCGAATGGAGAGGTCCCAGAGGAGGTGGACGGAGGCACTTCATGGGCCAAGGTAAGTCGTTAGAAAGGCGGAAAACGAAGAAGACGTATAGACGAGGGAGGTCGGAGCGCGAATCCGACGAGAGCCGACCATCGATGCGAGGGTGGCCTCACTAACCGAGGAACCCTCTGGCGCGGGCGCTCCCTATGTGCGCGAGCACTCCCCTGGGTGTGCGGGTGCGTACCTTGGGTGCATGCTGGCGGGTGCGCACCTTGGGAGGGCGCACACACCATGGCGCGCGCGGGCGCACTGCACCCGGGCGCGCGTGGGTGCATCGCACCTGGGCGTGAGCGAGTGCGCGCGCACCCCTGTGCGCTTTAGGCATGTGTGTGCGCATAGCTGGGTGTACACCACACGCACTACAGGTGCGTGCAGCTCGCCACTTTGCTCACGTGGGCGCTCATGCTCTTTTTTTGGGTATGCGAGACCCATGGACATTTTTAGTTTTTGTGTTGATCGCGGACTTGCGTACATCGACGTTCAATTTAACATTCTTAGCCGGTTGTTTGCTTTTTTTTTCAGGCTTCGAAGCATCCTACGAGGTTTATGTTGTTGTGCTCTATGTTCACTACTTAACAAGTTGCAGTTTGGAGGAAGAGGTACGAGTTACTTGTTGATCTTGATGTGAAGATACCTTGTCTTGAAGAGGGAGTTCAAAACCCACCTAGGGATTGGTTGATAATTTTTGAGATTACTTTGAAGTCCGGCTTCCACTTTCTATTGTGGAGATGATGGATATACTGAAGTTTTGTGGCGTCCCGATATCCCATTTCACTCCACTAGGGATGACTCTCATTATGGGGACTAGTGACTTTCTTCAGGGAGCATGACTCGAAATTCTCTTTGGAGTTGTTGAAGGATTGGTGCGATGTTCGTGTCGACGGTGGCGACTGTGCCGAGATTTGCAGCAACAAAATTTGGAATTATTTTGATATTCACGACATTTTGTAAAAAAACGTGGCTATTGGCATATTTTTTAAAAGAAAAACAAATAAATTGTGATCAGCGATTCAACGGCATAGCAAGAGGCGAGAATTTTTTTTCATTTAGCGGCAAAGGCCCTTCTTAATAAAAAAATTTTGACTAAAAAGTTTCATTTCCTCTCCTCTGTGAAGTTTTCTAACCCTAAACCCTCGGCCATTCTCCCCCATTTCTGCCGACTACAAGATCGACTCGCCTTTTCTGCCGACCGCCGACCGCCGACTGACAGCCCCGCATCTCTGCTTTTTTGTCGACCGACAGCCCCTTGCAACTTTGCCATTTATTCCGACCACCAGCCATCTCCCTCACGATCGCTCGGCCTCGACGTGCAACTTCTCGGCATGCAAATTCCTCGGCCTGCAAGTTCCTCACCAGCCTGGCCACTTGTCTCACTAGGGTTTTGAAGATTTTTTTCTCCCTTCAACGACATGCAAGTTTCTCACCTCTCCCTTCCTCGAAAGGCCCTGATCCATTTGTAAGTAAATTGATCTCTTTTTCTTCGTGACAGGGAGAAAATATACACATGGATCTTGAATGGCTCAAGTATGGCTTCCTTTTTTTAAATAAAAGTTTCCACCCATTTTGATGATGACTTAACATTGTTTTTTTTATAGTTAGATGTTTTATATTTCCTCTTCGAAGAAATTAAAACTCTGACCTTCTACTTGCACAATTTAATTGGGATAATTAGGAACCACAAGCAAGGTTGTGAAATTGTATATTACACCACAAAAATTGCAACAACAGAATCGACCCAAACCCAAATTGCACCACACTTTTTTGGACCATCTCCACGTACGACTTTATTTTGATAGGTTTGAGATTAAATTGACCCAAATCGCACATGTAGGTGTTATGGGCTTCACCCCCAATTATTATGTTTTTCTTTTATTTATTAGTTGTTTGCATTTATAGAGTTTGTAGTTGTCATTATGCATGAGTTTTGCAAGTCTACTTACTTAAAGACCTGTCGGAATGAAGTAGTCTCTCCTATTGCCCCTTTTAAAGAGATTGTGGTAGTTTGTTTTTGAGCACATCGCGCTTACGCTTAGACAACCACAAATCCGAATTTATAGTATCTCCCTCTTTAGCTCATGCTCATCCTTGTCTGTGTGCTGCATCGATCAGTAAAGTCATGAAGAACAGCTCTCGGGGAAAATGAATGCTACTGAATTTCAAAAGATCCCCTTTTTAATAAGGAAAGCAAATGGTAGCTAAATAAGGCAGGGTGGTTGCCTGCTTTCAGAATCAAGCTGATTGAGGAATGATTTTTGCATTCATTTCTGTTGTTTCTTACTGTTCATTGTATGCAACTACGAATGAATGCCTGGTTATTTTGTTCTCTCTCTATATATGTATAAATTAAGTTTGTTGTTGATCATCACCATCACCATTTCCATGTTATTTATGAATGCTCATCTCCATTGAGAGATACATAAGATGGTATTTTATTTTGCATAAAACTTTCATACAGTTCATAGCCAATTGACATATTCTAATTAATATAATCAATTGCCCTTTCATCCTTTTTATTTTTTCCCAAAACAATATTTCATTTTCATTCCTTATTTCTCATTTCTGCCACACAAAACTATAAATTGATTTATGAATGAAAACATCATTTTCCGCGTTATTGTTTCAGTTTTTTTAAAAAAAATTAAACAAAATTCCGTCACACTTAGGAATAATTGTATCAAAGAAAAATAGAAAGTGGAGGGTCGTTTTATTAAAGATTTCCAACTTTTGTTTAGCTATTTGTTTTGAAGTTGATAGTGGGAGTCACCTATAGTTCGGCCTAATTTTTTATATCATGCTTATGTGACACATTTCTCTTAAATGTGTAGATTCACATACAAACAATTTATCAATGGACAAAAAATGGATGCACGATCCACGACATTCAAAGACTTATGTAGAAGACATGAAATATTTGCTAGATTTATTCTATGCACATACACCAACTGGGGAAAAATGTCCATGTCCTTGTAAAACATGTGTAAATATAAAGATTTTGGATCGAGATGAGGTTGAGGGACGTCTTGTATGGAACGGTATTATGGAAAATTAAACCAAATGGCTTTATCATGATGGACGACTATCTAGTAATGGGGACTGGCCTAATGACATATCTTCTTTCACTACAAACTCAATTTCCAATAATGAAAACTTGTTGATCCCATGGATGAATTGTTGCGTGCAGCTATTCCTAACATAAGACATGAGGAGAAAATAGAAGAACAAGAATTATTGAATGATCATCATGGTGAAGATGAGACATTTGATTGTCCTCAAGATCATATTAATATGAATGCTAATGATTTATACACATCTCTTTTAGAGGAAAACAAACCATTGTGGGAAAGATGTCAAGAATACACCAAACTTTCATTTTTATTAAAACTCCTTCATATTAAGACTCTCGGTAATTGGAGTAATACACATTTTAGTATGTCGTTGAAAGCTTTGCAGGGTGCGGTGCCAGGTGGATATGAAACGATCCCCGCAAATTATCGTGAGGCCAAAAAAATAAGTTCAAAGTTAGGTCACAATTATATTAAGATTGATGCTTGTGAAGATGATTGTTCATTATTTTGGGGAATACACAAAAATGATAATGTATGTTATGTGTGTGGGAATCCGCGATGTCTTGAAAGCAATGAAGAATAATTTAATCACAAGTCGAGGAAACGTAAACAACATGACATCAATAGTATAAAGAAGATCCCTAAAAAAGTTTTTCGATATTTCTCGTTGAAGGAACGCTTAGAGAGATTATTTCTTTGTAAACATACTGCTGAGATGATGCAATGAGATGTCAAAGAGCCCAATCATGATAATTTAATGCACCACCCTAGAGATGGTTTGGCATGAAAAGAGTTTGATCGCAATCACAAGGAGTTCTCCAATGATCCTAGAAATATTCGCCTCGGCCTGGCCACCGATGGTTTCAATCCTTTTGGGGATCTAAGCAGTCCACACATCACATGGCCAATTATGTTGGTAGTGTATAACAGGCCACCTTTGGAGTGCATGAAGAAAAGATCTATAATCATGTCGGGTCTGATACCTCATCCAAAAATGGTTTGTAATAACATTGATATTTATCTGCAACCATTAATAAAAGAGTTGATGAAATTATGGGTTGAGGGAGTTGAAGTGTGTAACGCCCCAAAACTCGAATATGTATGGGTAGTGTTTTTAAGGACTTTTAAAGCCCTTGAAGTTTCACGGCCTGTGACACGGACGTGTCCAGGGCGGACAAAGGCGTGTCCAAAGCCGTGTCCTGCTCTGTGTTTGTCGGGCTGTGTCGAGTGAGCAACACAGCCTGAGACAGGGGCGTATCCAAAGCTGTATCCTATTCGGGCTTGACGGTTTCAACATCGTTTGAGGCACACGGCCTGTGACACGGGCATGTTCAGGGTTGACACGGGCGTGTCCAGGGTTAACACGGGCGTGTCAGGGGCCGTATCCTGTTCTGAGATCGACAATTTCTCTTACAATTGTGAGACACGGCCTGTGACACGGGCATGTCACAAGCCGTGTACGGGCCTAGGAAGATAATTTTAAAGGCAAATCAGGGCCTTTCATTTCATGTAAGTAGGATCCGACGGTCCGGAATCCTCCCTGATGGTATAAGTTCGGGAAATGAGGGTTTAAACCTCATTTCCTTTGGCCCATTCTCTTTCTAAGAGGTAGAGAGAGGGGACATCAAAAGGAGAAGAAGAAGGAGGAATCCATCCATTGTGGGAGCTTTGGAGCTCCGAATCGCGAGCCAAGCCCAGATCCGTGGAGGCGAGTCCGTTGCAGTGGTTTTCATTCGGCTAGTTTTCCATGGCGCTGAAGCGAACCTCTAGGGTAACGATTCTCTACTTGGACATGTGAAGTCCTCTTCCTTTTACATAGGAAACTCTCTCCCATGAGTGGGCGGTGAGCGTGAGATATTCCTTCGGGTAGATATGGTTTATCCCCGTAATCTTGCATTTAGAGTTTGGAATCGAAGTACGGGCATATGCATGGTGTGTGATGCCTATCCGGACATGTTGGTCTGGATCGGTGATGTTTTAATTATGCATGTATTGTCAGAGAAGACTCCATGTCGTTTTGTTTTTCGGGATTCTACGCGGTAGATTGCAGCAGGGAGCCCTGGGGAATAACCCTAAGGAGCACTCGGAAAACTGGGCAGAAATGTATTTCTGCCAGGTACCGCGCGTTGTTAGTAATACCGCCGGCGGTAACTTTGTTATTGTAAGGCATGTCTCTTTGAGACCTGGGGGGCAGTGTTGTGAGGCTGTGTGCTATGGGAGCCCAGTTTGTTTGGTCTGCGAGCCAACCTTGTGCATAACCGGGTTATGTACTATTGTATGATCGATACTTCGGGATTCGGGGAAGCTTGACCCACGCCGATGACTTAAATTGACATGGCGATGTGAGCAATGGGTTGAGTGGAACCATACCCGCTCTATACGGTTAGGTTAAAGAGACCTAATGTATGTGGCACTTACCAATGACATAGAGGGCGGGTCTTAGGCTTCAGCCGGAAAGATTAAAATGCTCACGATGTTTGCCGTCCTGGGGGCGGTGGTGAAGCCTCGGAATGGACCAGATTCACCGAGAATATGCCATGAGTGCACGGGGTTTGTGGTCGTGCGTGCCTACGCCTGTGGTGAAGTGTGCTTAAATTGTACTTTCACTATCATGTTTGATTATACTAATGAAATGTAGGAGGGAAGTAGCACCGCCGCCCCGATAAAGGGGTGGGGTCGTTATAATTTGGTTAGCTTTAGCTGACCGTTGCCTTGTTTTACCATCATTTAGTGGATTATTTGTATGAAGGAACAGGTGAGACTAATGACAAGTAGCGGGCTGAAGCCCTTGATGCTGTGCTGGCTGAAGTGTTAGTTGTCTTACCTAAATCACCTAGGGGGGGTGAATATGTGAGTTTTGCGTCTATTATGGAATAAATATTTTAGAGATCTAAGCACAGAAAATAACAACCATCAAGCAATCACAGAGGACACAAAGATTTATAATGGTTCCCCAATCTTTGGTACATCCACTTTCCACTCAAAGATCTAGCAAAGTACTAGACTCGGCTACTCCACTATCTCGGATTAAAACCAATCCTACGCCTCGGAACAACGTTCCTACGACTCGATCCAAAAAACAGATCTATACTCAGAAGATGAAAACTTCCTACAACTCGGAGAACAACGCTCCTACACTCGGAGTATAATCTCCTACAAGAATAGATTGAAAATAGGAAATACAAACATTTTATTTTTCTCAGATCTGGAAATTTCTGCCTAGGTCTTCCTTCTTAAAATATTACGGCACTGTCAGAAAGCTTTGAAGAAGACACGGCAAGATCTGATCTGAAGATTCCTGACTCACACGATACGAGAGAAGATGAAGAAGTTGAAGAACAATCTCGATCTGCAAGTCAACTGATCTGAATCTTCTTCAACGAAAGCCCTTGGCGATTTTCACGATGAGGAGCGGCGGCGGCTTCCGTTTTAGGAAAGAGAAGATTGATTCAGAAATTCTTAGAATATTTCTTTACAGTGCTTGTTAGGGTTAGTCGGAATGACAAGACCTTATATAAGATCTCCATAACGGTCATAATTAGCATTAATGACGGCCACGTGGACCAATCATGTCAAATCATTTGAAAATCCCGTCAGTTTAGGTCTTAGCGAAATTTTCTGGAAAAATGACTGAATTACTCGAGTGAAATAAGAACTACTCAAGTACAATGATGAGTACTCGAGAGGACAATGTCAAACAACTCGAGAAGAAGTCCTTCAGGAAATCTAGAACAAAATTCATTATCACTCGAGTGGAAAAAGGTTACTCGAGTGCTAGAAGTATTACTCGAGAGGTGGAAATGAAATTCTTGAGAAAAGGACTTAGAAAAAAATTCTGGAAGATAATACTGATCACTCGTGTACTGGATCAATACTACTCGAGAAGAAAGCAGACTTCTCGAGTACATAAACTTCACTACTCGAGTGGGGTTGATTCTCACGAGAACTTTCCTTCTGTAATTCGAGTCAAAGGGCTTATCTACTCGAGTGGTGAACTTGATTATTCGAGTATAATACTTAGAATATTTCTCAGAGTGAAAATCTGTTAACTCGAGAAAGAGAAGAAGTCTACTTGAGTAATGGACTTGACCAATCGAGAACTAGATTCAAGTATCTCGAGTACCACTTCCTTTACTCGAAATCCAGACTAGGCTTACTCGAGTACGACTAAGGTTCAACTCGAGTACTTGGAATTCTACTCGCGTGAAACACTTAAAAAAATTTAGTTAATGGAGATTTTCCTTCCTTCAATGAAATCAGCAACATGTCTTTGTCTAACAATCCTAGTGCTTGAAAAATGAAGTGTATCCAAATAGAGAGGTTACACATGAGTCAACACCATGGATCACACAATGATGGATTATATTATATGGTCCTGTGTTTGGTGACCCATTGTAGACTGACATTGGTCTATACTTGGCAATTTAGTCCTACAAACACATAACTCAAACAATACATCAAATACAACTTAATTCATCTTAGTTCAAGGGTGACTTCACCAAATCTAGGTTATTGTTCATACAATACCCAACAATCTCCCCCTATTTGTAGAAGTCAGAACCTTCTATATTAAGGTGAATTATATAGACAAATAAAGAGCTAGATATGCAAGAGAGAAAACAGAGTAATAAGCACAAAGATTATAAATAATGAGTAGATTATCAAAATTAAGGATATATATAAATAGAATTGTCCAAAATCATTTCTACGCAATTCCCATCCACACTCTTATAACTTTCTTCAATCTTTGGTTTGATGTTATTGTTGTTGTTGTTGTTGTTGCTGTCTGTCCTTCTTTTCTTATTGCCTTCTTTGATAGCTGAAAGGCTTTGGATAGTACTTGGGAGGTTTTGGAGGTGCAGCAGGATTGTTCCTTCCATGCTCTCGATCATAGAGTTTTCTTTTGGTCATAGACTTCTCATACAAGTCCCACTCTTGGGAGCTGTAATGATCATGTCTATTCCCATTAAAATCCAAAACTAACTTGAGAGTATCAAGTATTAGTGACTTTGATGTAGGACTCCAGATCTCTGCAAATTCAGGAGCTTTCCTTTTCTCTGCCTCTGGAACTAGAATGGATCTGCTGGCAGAAGCTCCATTACCATATTTCCTTTTCTTTGGGATGTGAATCTCAAGAGGAGATTGAAGAAATATATCTGCTGGATCTGATTCCCAAACCTGAGAATAAGTTTCTGGAGGAGGAACTTCAGAGCCTTCAGGTCTTGGAGAAAAGATAGGCTGGGGAACTGGAGCTGGAGCTAGAGGAGCTAGGGGATTCATTTAATGAGGAATTATATTTGGATCTGCTTGAAAATCAGGGAAGATCTGGTTGTGCATCCATACAGATGTATAATAGGTATGAAATTTTACACTGTGGATCTGATTCTGCTCATCATCATGAATTTCCTTTAGCTTTGCTTCCCAGAGAGTTTGCTTGGCAGCATCTGAAGTTTTTAAATATCCTTTGACTAATGTCTCCTCCTTTCTGACTTCTACAATGAGTTCATCTATGGCAGTTTCTTTGAAAGTACCCACTTCGTCACAGATTTTGAAAGTGTGCTCTTGGGCCAGCTTTTCTAACTGAATCTGATTATTAGATAGAGTAATAGATTGTTCCATCACTTTGCCAACACTGGTAATGGTGTGATCCAATGCTTTTCCACCTATCTTGAATAACTATCTGAGCTCATCAGTATTGTAACGCCCCGAAACTCAAAAGAGAGACGGGAGGCGTTTTGGGCCAAATCTGGAATTTGGCAGGGGGCACACGGCCTGGGACACGGGCGTGTCAGGCTTGAGTCGACGATTTGGCCGGGAGGTCGACGGTTTTCGCTCGACGATGTGTCGAGACAGGGCACACGACCTGAGACACGGGCGTGTCTCAGGGCGTGTCGAGCCCGTGTCGACGATCGGCACGGGGAGTCGACGAATTTCCCTCGACGAAGTGTCGAGACAAGGCACACGGCCTAGGACACGGGCGTGTCCAAGGCCGTGTCAGGCAGTCGACGAACTTCGCTCGACGAAGTGTCGAGACAGTGAACACGGCCTGAAGCCCAGGCGTGTTCGAGTAAACACGGGTTAGGACACGGGCGTGTCCAATACCCGTGTGAGTCTAGGGTTGTTTTCGTGCTGTGTCGATGGAGGCACACAGTCGGCCACACGGCCGTGTCGGTTGGAACACGGGCGTGTCAGGTCGAACACGGGCATGTTGGATGCCCGTGTGTTGGTCCAGGCGCGTCGATTTTGACGACAAATGGGGGACACGGCCCTGGACACGGGCGTGTGCCAGGCCGTGTTCGGCCCAGATTCTGCAGTTTAGATTTGGATCGTGGCCGTTCGTTTCTTTAATTCAGGATCCGATGGCTGGGGGCTGTTAGTACTTGGATATACACGAGATTAGACCCTAAAAACCCTCATTTTTACTTGAGTGGTTCTCTTTCTAAGTCAAGAGAGAGGTGAGAGCAAAGGAGGAAGAAGAAGCTAGATCCGGCCATTGGAGGAGCTTCGAAGCTCCAAATTACGAGCCGACTTCAGATCTATGGAGGCAAAGAGAGTGCGGTGCTTTTAATCCGCTTACATTTCCATGGCGCCAAGGAAGAACGCTAGGGTAACAATTCTCTACTTGAGCATGTGAAGCTCTACTTCTTTTGCAAAAGGGAAGCCCGCTCTCGCGAGTTTGCGGTGAGTTTGAGGCGTTCCTTCGGGTAGACATGAATAGTTCCCGCTGTGTAGAGTCCGTAAGCGAGAATGGACATAGGCATGATGTGTGAAGCCTACCCGGACATGTTGGTCTGGATCGGTGATGTTGCATTGCATAAATGCCGGAGAAGACTCCGTGCGATTGTTTGTTTTTCGGGTTTTCTACGTGGTAGATTGCAACAGGGAGCCTTGGGGATTAACCCAAAGGTGCACCCGGAAAACTGGACAGATGCGTGATCTTGCCAACTTGGAGGCCTGAGAGCCAACTTGAACATAACCGAGTTATGTGAAATGTGTGACGGAAACGGTACTCGGGAGAAGTTTGACCTGCGCATATGGTTTAAATTACCGTTGCGATGTGAGCACGGGTTTGATGGAACCGTACCCATTCTATGTCGTTCGGTTAAAGAGACCTAAGGTTACGTGGCACTTGCTGTTGGCGTAGATGAGGGTCTTCGGCGGTCTATATTTTTAATTACCGTGACCCATGCCGGGAAGACAAATTGCTCATTATTTGGCCGTCCAAAGGGATGGTGGTGAGTCGACAGACTTAGACTGTGTTCACCGAGAATGTACCCTGAGTGCACGGGGTGTGTGGCCGTGTGAGCCTACGCCTGTGATGAAATGAATATTTATACACTGCTCGCTTATGCTAATAAAATGCAGGGAAGGAGCATCACCGCCCCGAGTTGGGGGCGAAATCGTTATAATTTGGTCAGCATTGCTGACCGTTGCTTTTGTTTGCCACCGTGCGGTGGTTTGTTGCTTGCAGGTGCTGCTGGACTAAGCGGTCATTAGCGGGCTAGAGCCCAAATTGCGAAGCCGGCCCTCGAAGGCCTAATTGGAGTGTTTACTGCTTTTATTCATGTATGACCGGCCTGCGTGCCGTGGTTTGCAAATCATGTAGTATTAAGTAAACAATTTTGTAAGGCCTTAAGGCCAGTACTTGTGTATGTACTACATTCCTATTTGGTATATTTATTGGACATTCGTGCTCTTTGTGCTGGGTTCTTTAATTGCAACTTATAAAACTGCTTCCGCCAGAATGCTTTGTGTAGGACGTTGGATTGGTTGGATGGTTTCATTTGAGTAACCACCTGGTCTGTCTGTGGTATATGACGTCGGGCCCCGACCGGACCTACTGCTATATGCTATGCGGCGGATAGGGGGTGTTACAATTTGGTATCAGAGCCAGGTTTCGGTCCGACTTAAAATGAATTCGTGGACGAATTCTTTTTAAGGGGTGGTGAGCACATGTGTGTGCGTCATCGTTATAACAACAAAAGAACCCATGAATATCCGCTTAGGAATGAAAATACACGTGTTTGGGGAACCTGCGTGTTCCTATAATTGCTGTTTGCAATTTTATTTGGTCGCTTAACGGTGTTTTGTACCACTATAGGTGACCGGAAGCGGTGCTGGACCGCCAGAATGTCCGGTTTCTGAGGAGTATAGTGCGCCCGTTGAGGTGTTTGAGACCCCTCCTTCGTATGAAACCGTAAGAACGATCATTGAAGCGGTGTTCGCTGTGTCGGGTGCACAGCTTGGAAGAAATGTACAACCCTACGCCCCTGTTGTGGCTTCAACGCCGGTTGGCGTGATGGAGCAGATGACTTTTGTTAGACCATCGGGGCAGCAACTGAATATGCATTTAGTGCAGGGAGCGCACACAGTTGAGGAATATTTGCAAGCATTTCTTATGATAAGCCGCTACCCAAGCTTCGAGTTGGATAATGAGCAAGCTACAGTCGATAGATTTTATAATGGCCTGCACGCCGAGTTACGAGTTCTACTGCTAGGACCAAAGTTATTGGGATTCCGAGCCTTGGTGGAATCAGCTAGATCTTTGGAGGCTGATTTGAGGAAGACTCTCCCGATGCCAGTGACCATGGTATCGAACTATGCAAGCCCCATAAGAGTTGCATCCGGCGGAATTCTGGAGAAAGGGGCTACGACATCGACTAGCAAAGATACTTACACATGTTTTACTTGTGGAAAGAAAGGGCACTTTGCCCGAGACTGTTGGAAAGGTGCTCAGAAGGCCAAGAAAGCTATGTCAGGAGCAGTCGAGGACTTTAGTGCAAAGGAGACGACATTTAAAGTGCCGAACACCTCAAAGTCTGTATATCGAAAATGGTATAAGAAGGCTAGGACTTTGGGTCTAGTCCCTCCTTTCGGTGCTTCGGGGGCAACTATAGGCCAAACCCCGGGCGCATGTTTCAACTGTGGGGAGCCGGGGCATTATGCCCGTGAGTTCCTAAAGCCCTAGAGGAAGCACACCGTCGTGAGGACAAGTATGGTTTAAAGATAGTTTTGCCTTAAATACTTGTTGCCCTTGTGCATGTTAGCTTAGAACTACTTGTGCTAAGCTTTGTTCTGATTTTAGTGTTCTGGCGAGAGCACCGTTCTTTTAGGGAGCTTCGCATTCCTTTATTAGGAATTATATTGTGCGTCGGAGTACCTCCTTCGATGATAAGAGACAAATTGGATGCGTTATGGTCCAATGGTACTCATGTGCGCGGGTAGTATTAGTTGCGCTTAAGTTTGTATTGGGAGTCAGGAGTTCCATTTGCTAACGTCTCTACCGCCGCTGGAGGGGTTCGACGTAGTAATTTGGCATGGACTGGCTCTCGGAGCGGCAAGCCTATATCGATTGCGGTAGCAAGGAAGTCAAGCTGGAAGCAAGTCGTGAGATGACTTTTACGGGCTTGAAGGGAGGTCGAGCAAGACGTTGATGTCTGCTCTTCAGGTGGTGAAGGCGGTTCGTGCCGGTGTAGAACTGTTCTTTACACTAGTGGAGGTTGCAAAGCCTAAGCCCGCGTTGGACAATATTTCAGTGGTATCAGAATACCCTGATGTGTTCCCTAGCGATCTTCCTGGATCCCCGCCGCAGTGGGAGATAGATTTTATGATAGAGCTCATACCAGGTGCAAAGCCTGTGTCACGCTCTCCGTATCAACTAGCGCCTAAGGAAATGGCGGAGTTGAAGGTTCAACTACAAGAGTTGTTGGAGCAAGGGAATGCGCGTCCAAGCTCTTCGCCTTGGAGCGCGCCGGTCCTCTTTGTTAAGAAGAAGGACGGAAGCTTGAGGTTATGTATTGATTATCGGGAGCTCAATAAGTTGACGGAAAAGAACAAGTACCCGATCCCCCGGATCGATGATCTTTTTGATCAGTTGGTCGGGTCGACGGTGTACTCAAAGCTGGATCTCAAGTCCGGGTACTATCAGCTGCGAATATGGTAGTGTGATATCCCGAAGACAGCATTCAGTAAGAGATACGGGCATTACGAGTTTACGGTCATGCCGTTTGGGCTGACTAATGCGCCGTTAGTGTTCATGGATTTGATGAACAGGACCTTCAGGGAGTACTTGGACCATTTTGTGATCGTCTTCATCGACGATATTTTGGTGTACTCGCAGAGTGAGGAAGATCACTTCAAGCATCTTCATTTGGTTTTGGAGACGCTAAGGAGAAATCAATTGTATGCCAAGTTCTCGAAGTGCGAGTTTTGGTTATCCTCAGTGGCGTTCCTCGGTCATATAGTGAGTGGAGAAGGTATTGCAGTGGATCCGGCGAAGATTGTTGCGATACGGGAGTGACCTGAGCTTGCTACGGTAGCGGAAGTCCGGAGCTTTCTGGGGCTTGACGGCTATTATAGGCGCTTCGTAGAGAACTTCTCGCGGATAGCGTTACCTCTCACTACTTTGACGAGGAAGGAGCATAAGTTCGTTTGGACGCCGGAGTGCGCGCGAGCTTTTGAGAAGTTGAAATGTCGGCTGACCACGACGCCTGTGCTGAGTTCGCCGAGTGTGACCGAAGGTTATGAGATTTATAGTGATGCTTCGGGCATCGGTTTGGGTTGCGTGCTACTGCAACACGGAAGTGTTATAGCTTATGGCTCGAGACAGCTAAAAGTGCACGAGAGGAATTATCCGGTCCATGACTTGGAGCTAGCGGCCGTGATTTTTGCCTTGAAGTTGTGGAGACACTATTTGTACGGTGTGAAGATTGATATTACACCGATCATAAGAGCCTGAAGTATCTGATTGATCAGAAAGATCTGAATATACGACAGTGTAGATGGATGGAGTTCCTGGGAGACTATACATTCAAGATCCATTACGTGCCAGGTAAAGGGAATGCGGTTGCAGACGCGTTGAGTCGCCGGGCCCCAGCTCAAGCGAATTGGCTGTTGATCCATGGCGAGCGGTTGGTTCGGGAGTTGGAGGCGTTGGAGATTGTTTGTGTGGATAAACAATCAAGTGCTAAAGCAGTACTGAATTGGACTGAAGTCCCATATGACCTAACTGATCTTATTCGGCAGGCTTTGGACTTGGATGTTCATATGAAGCAGTTCATGGTAGAGGCTCTGGATGGGTCAAATTCCCAATTCGTTGTGGAGGACGGATTGCTTTGGAAAGACGGTCGTCTGTGCGTCCCAAGTGTGGGCAATTTGCGGGTGGAATTGTTGTACGAGGCACATCATACCAAGTACTCGATTCACCCGGGGAGCACGAAGATGTACCGCGATGTAAAGAAACTGTTTTGGTGGCCGGGTTTGAAGAAAGATGTGGCGCTCTACGTGGCGAAGTGCCAAACTTGCGCCTTGGTGAAGGCGGAATGTCAAAAGCCGGGAGGATTTCTTAAGTCCTTGCCTATTCCGGAGTGGAAATTCGACGACATCTCTATGGACTTTGTGCACGGTTTGCCAAGGTCGCAAAAGGGGAACGACGCCATTTGGGTGGTCGTAGATCGGCTAATGAAGGTGTCGCATTTCATTCCGCATAGGAAGGATGATCCGGTGGAGAAGTTGGCAAAACTATATGTGGATAATATAGTACGGCTTCACGGTGTGCCCCGCAGCATCGTGAGTGACCGAGATGGGTGGTTCACGTCCAATGATTGGAGGCTAGTGCAGCAAATGTTGGGAACAAAGTTGAAATTCAGCACAGCCTTCCATCCGCAAACAGATGGGCAGACGGAGAGGGTCAATAGAACTATGGAAGACATGCTCCACATGTGTGTATTGGACTTTGGAAAGCAATGGGAAGACCATCTTTATTTGGTGGAGTTTGCGTACAACAATAGCTACCAAGCGAGTATTCAAATGGCGCCCTTCGAGGCCCTATATGGTAGAAAATGTCGCCCGCCGTTGTCTTGGTTAGAAACGGGTGAGTCAAAGTTGTACAAGCGCCAAGAGGTGGAAGATGCTACGTCTTTGGTTCGTACCATTCGGGAGAGGTTGCTTATCGCTCAGGACCGGCAAGCGAAGTACTATAATGCCAAGCACAGGAACGTGGAGTTCGCTGTGGGCGACTATGTGTACTTAAAGATCAAGCCGTTCAAGGGTGTCTCGCGGGTGCAGCGATTGAAAGATCTAAGCCCGAGGTACCTTGGGCCGTTTGAGGTTCTGGAGCGGGTTGGTGAAGCAGCCTATCGGTTGAAGCTTTCGGTGGAGCTTAGTGGCCTACAAGATGTATTCCATATTTTGGTGCTACGGAAGGCGGTGCAAGAGCCTACGCAAGAGATCGCGGTCGATCAAGTGCCGATTGATAGTGGGTTGACGACAAAGGTCAAGCCCGTACGTATTGAAGACTCGAAAGTCAAGCAGCTACGCAATAAAGAGATCAGGATGGTCAAGGTCCGATGAGACAATTGCGGTCGAGAGGAGATCTCTTGGGAGCGAGAGCAGACTATGCTTGACGAGTATCCGGAGTTCCGCTCAGGTACAATTAAATTTTGGTACTTGTCTTTCCTCTATTTAATTTCGTGGACGAAATTCTTTTAAGAGGGGGAGAGTTGTAACGCCCCGAAACTCAAAAGAGCGACGGGAGGCGTTTTGGGCCAAATCTGGAATTTGGCAGGGGGCACACGGCCTGGGACACGGGCGTGTCCCAGGGCGTGTCCCAGGGAGTGTCCCAGGGCGTGTCAGGCTTGAGTCGACGATTTGGGCGGGAGGTCGACGTTTTTCGCTCGACGATGTGTCGAGACAGGGCACACGGCCTGAGACACGGGTGTGTCTCAGGGAGTGTCAAGCCCGTGTCGACGATCGGCCCGGGGAGTCGACAAATTTCACTCGACGAAGTGTCGAGACAAAGCACACGACCTAGGACACGGGCGTGTCCAAGGCCGTGTCAGGCAGTCGACGAACTTCGCTCGACGAAGTGTCGAGACAGTGAACACGGCCTGGAGCCCAGGAGTGTTCGAATAGACATGGGTTAGGACACGGGCGTGTCCAATACCCGTGTGAGTCTCGGGTTGTTTTCGTGCTGTGTCGATGGAGGCACACGACCGGCCACATGGCCATATCAGTTGGAACACGGCCGTGTCAGGTCGAACACGGGCGTGTTGGATGCCCGTGTGTTGGTCCAGGCGCGTCGAATTTGACGGCGAATGGGGGACACGGCCCTGGACACGGGCGTGTGCCAGGCCGTGTTCGGCCCAGATTCTGCAGTTTAGATCTGGATCGTGGCCGTTCGTTTCTTTAATTAAGGATCCGATGGCTGGGGGCTGTTAGTACTTGGATATACACGGGATTGGACCCTAGAAACCCTCATTCTTACTTGAGTGGTTCTCTTTCTAAGTCAAGAGAGAGGTGAGAGCAAAGGAGGAAGAAGAAGCTGGATCCGGCCATTGGAGGAGCTTTGAAGCTCCAAATCGCGAGCCGACTTCGGATCTACGGAGGCAAAGAGAGTGCGGTGCTTTTCATCCGCTTACATTTCCATGGCGCCAAGGAAGAACGCTAGGGTAACGATTCTCTACTTGAGCATGTGAAACTCTACTTCTTTTGCAAAAGGGAAGCCCGCTCTCGCGAGTTTGCGATGAGTTTGAGGCGTTCCTTCAGGTAGACATAAATAGTCCCCGTTGTGTAGAGTCCGTAAGCGAGAACGGACATAGGAATGATGTGTGAAGCCTACCCGGACATGTTGGTCTGGATCGGTGATGTTGCATTGCATAAATGCCGCAGAAGACTCCATGCGATTGTTTGTTTTTCGGGTTTTCTACGTGGTAGATTGCAACAGGGAGCCTTGGGGATTAACCCAAAGGTGCACCCAGAAAGCTGGGCAGATGCGTGATCTTGCCAACTTGGAGGCCTGAGAGCCAACTTGAACATAACCGAGTTATGTGAAATGTGTGACGGAAACGGGACTCGGGAGAAGTTTGACCTGCGCATATGGTTTAAATTACCGTTGCGATGTGAGCACGGGTTAGATGGAACCGTACCCATTCTATGTCATTCGGTTAAAGAGACCTAAGGTTACGTGGCACTTGCCGTTGGCGTAGATGAGGGTCTTCGACGGTCTATGGTTTTAATTACCGTGACCCATTCCGGGAAGACAAATTGCTCATTATTTGGTCGTCCAAAGGGACGGTGGTGAGTCGACAGACTTAGACTGTGTTCACCGAGAATGTGCCCTGAGTGCACGGGGTGTGTGGCCGTGTGAACCTATGTCTGTGATGAAATGAATATTTATACACTGCTCGCTAATGCTAATAAATGCAGGGAAGGAGCATCGCCGCCCCGAGTTGGGGGCGGGATCGTTATAATTTGGTCAGCATTGCCGACCGTTGCTTTTGTTTGCCACCGTGCAGTGGTTTGTTGCTTGCAGGTGTTGCTGGACCAAGCGGTCATTAGCAGGCTAGAGCCCAAATTGCGAAGCCGGCCCTCGAAGGCCTAATTGGAGTGTTTACTGCTTTTATTCATGTATGACCGGCCTGCGTGCCGTGGTTTGCAAATCATGTAGTATTAAGTAAACAATTTTGTAAGGCCTTAAGGCCAGTACTTGTGTATGTACTACATTTCTATTTGGTATATTTAGTGGACATTCATGCTCTTTGTGCTGGGTTCTTTAATTGCAACTTATAAAACTGCTTCCACTAGAATGCTCTGTGTAGGACTTTGGATTGGTTGGATGGTTTCCTTTGAGTAACCACCCGGTCTGTCTGTGGTATATAGCGTCGGGCCCCAGCCGGACCTACTGCTATATGCTATGCGACAGATAGGGGGTATTACAAGTATTGTGCTGAATTTCTGCAGAACATCTGCTCATCTCTTTTTCAAGAGCAGAAACTTTCTCTTGAACTACCTTCAAGGAGTCATCAAAATATTTTCTTTGGTCGAGCAGCATCTGTTCTATCTTATTAAGAATATAATTGGCAGCAGGAGTTGGAGTACCTGTATGAGGAACTGGAGGAGGAGGAGCAGACCATAGAGTAATCTATTCAATGATTACTGAGCTCTTAGCTCTGACAGTGTGAATCAAAACATCTCCTTCTTCTTCAATGAAGGTGGGAAGTGGAAAGTCCAAGCTCTTCAGAGGAGCTTCAGCTGGTTCTAGAGTTGGTTCTTTCTCATCAGAAATCAATATTGGCTCATCTGGCTCTTTGTCAGCAGTAGGAGATTGGTGAACTGGGTATTCTGGAGATTGAGTAGGTGAAGGTGATGGTATTAGAGTAGGTTCGTTGGTTGGTTCTGCAGGTTGTTCTGACTGGAGGGAAGGAAGAGGCTCTTCCGTGTTGAGTTTTTCAATCATCTGGTTAATTGCTTCTTCTGTAGAGAGTATGGTGTCTTGTACCTGAGCATCTGATGGAGTTTCTTCTGGAGTGGTTGGAGGGAGAGAAGCAGCAGCAGGTGGAGTAGGTATCCTTTCTACTGCAACAGAAGGATCAGGCTCCCCATCAGCAGCTGCACCAGATGTGCTGGCAATATGAGGTTGAGTGGGAGATGTAGTCCTGTCCTCTGCAGCTGGATGGTCATGTGCTATAGCAGCCTGGGCCGGATTCAGCAACTTCAGCTCCCATCTTTGAATAGAGGAGATTGATACCTTCTTCATATGGTGGAGAATGGTGCCTTTGGATAAATCAAAAACTTATGGATTTATCTCATGTAGTAGCAGAGAGATAATCCTTGCATAACTAGGAGCCTTGATGCTCTCCCTTATCTTATCATGAATTGACATTCCAAACTAAAATCTTTTTCTGCATATAATGGCTGTTATGATGTCAAACATATCAAAAGAAATGTCCCTGATGGAACTTGTCTTATAGAGGAGAACTTTGTCAATAATGTCCACAAGGAATTTGCTCTCCGGGTTGAAGTCTGGTCGACGAATGGAAAGCACTTCTGGTGAAAGTCCACAGAACATACAAGCTCTGTCTGAATCTTCATGTGTGAGAGGATCTTCTTCATCAACCACGGGTAGCCGAAGAAGTGTTGAGACAGAGGTCTTGGTAAGATTTATCTTGATTCCCTTGATCTTAGACTTAAGGAACTTACCATTTCTTCGCACTCTGATGTTCTTAAAGAATTCTTCAACTTTAGGGAATAGAATCTTACAGGGCTGCTGGAGAACGAATGTCATGCCGGCGGTATCGAGAAGAATGAGGAGATTCCTGAAATCGTCGGAGAGTTCGGAAATCCCGTCGACGACTAGCTCACTACCAATCCCAATCTTGGAAGGCGGTGCCATTGTCCAGAAAGAAGTGAGAAATTAGTTGCGGGGAAGAAGGCGACAACGTGCTCTGCGATAGCGGCGGAAGACGAAGAGACTTTCTTCTTTCTCGAGTGAAAGGGTTTTGGAATCGTGTAGAAAAGGAAATTCGGGTTTTCAATTTATATAACCCTAATTATTTGATGATTAAGGAAGAAATTAATGGAACATACCTTAGGAATTGGCGATATAAGCTTTGGATTGCGAATAAAGAAATTTGAACAAAAGTTGAGAATTTGTCTTCCTGTTTCTCGAGTGGACCGGCAGTACTCGAGTGAGATAATGATGGTACTCGAGTGATATCTTTATACTTCTCGAGAGGAAGCTCGTTACTCGAGTGGTATTACTCGAGTGACTTGCTGAGTTCTCGAGTGGTCTAAAGCAGTACTCGAGTGGTCATCTTCTTACTCGAGACATTAGGTCTTCACTTGAGAAATTTAGACTTTTGAAGTTATTCCTTGATCTTTGAGCTATGTTGTGAGTCCACCTTCTCTAGTCTTCTTTGTTGAGCATTCCAAGTTCTGTTTTGAAGAACGTGAACTTGGTATCGTCCAGCGGCTTCGTGAATATGTCTGCAATCTGCCTGTCAGTCAGGACATATTGTAGATCTATGTCCCCATGCTCCACATGCTCCCAGATGAAGTGGTAACGCAGATCTATGTGCTTTGTCTGGCTGTGAGAGACTGGGTGGTTGGCTATTGCAATCACACTAGAGGAGTCGCAAAACAACAGGATGTTTTGGAATTTGAGATTGTAATCTTCCAGCTGATTCTTTATCCATAGCAACTGTGCACAACAACTGCCTGCAGAGATATACTCTGACTCGACTGTTGAGATTACGACATAGTTCTGCTTCTTACTACTCCAGGAAATGAGTCTTCTTCCAAGGAATTGACAAGTCTCGGAAGTACTCTTTCTATCATCTTTGCTACCTGCAAAATCTGCATCTGAGAAACCAATTATTTCGTCATCATTACTTCTTGGGTACCATAAGCCAAGATTTGGTGTACCTTTAAGGTATCTCAAAATCCACTTTGCAGCAGCATATTGAGATTCCTTAGAGTTCACTTGAAATCTAGCACATATACATGTTGAGAACATTATGTCAGGTCTACTGGCACTAAGCTAGAGCAAGGATCCAATTATGCTTCTGTACTTGGTTTCATCAAAAGATTTCCCTTTCTCATCCTTGTCCAGAGACACAGCTGAACCCATTGGAGTCCTCATAGAGGTTGCGTTCTGCATTCCGAATTTCTTAATTAGCTCCTTGGTGAACTTTGTCTGCGAGATGAAAATTTCATCTTCAGATTGTTTCACCTGAAGCCCCAAGAAATTCTTCAGCTCTCTCATACTGCTCATTTCAAACTTCCCTTGCATAAGTTTAGAAAACTTCTTGCAGTGGTTGTCGTCAGTAAAGCCAAAAAGTAATGTCGTCGACATAGATTTGCACTAGCAAAATCTTGCCTTTTATTTCCCTAAGAAATAATGTCTTATCTATCTTTCCCCTTGTGAACTTGTTCTCAAGAAGAAAGGTAGACTGCATCTCATACCAAGCTCGAGGAGCTTGTTTCAAACCATATAATGCTTTAAATAACAGATAAACATAATCAGGAAAGTTAGAGTCAACGAAACATGGAGGTTGTTCCACATATACCGCTTCCTTTATGTCACCATTAAGGACGGCAGACTTCACGTCCATCTGATAGACAGTGAAGCCCTTAAGAGCAGCATATGCTAGGAACAACCTGATTGCCTCCAGTCTTGCCACTGGAGCATACGTTTGGTCAAAGTCGATTCATTTTTCTTGGCGATATCCTTTGGCGACGAGTCTGGCCTTGTTCTTTATGATTGTTCCATCCTC
Source organism: Platanthera guangdongensis (assembly GCA_039583875.1). NCBI lineage: Eukaryota > Viridiplantae > Streptophyta > Magnoliopsida > Asparagales > Orchidaceae > Platanthera > Platanthera guangdongensis. Next base: position 136,829,316 of record CM077148.1, read on the forward strand.
CTCCATCTTGTTCCTGTAGAGCCACTTTGTCTCGATGACATTCTTACCTTTGGGTCTTGGAACAAGTTTCCAGACTTCACAACGCTTGAACTGATTTAGTTCTTCTTCCATTGCCATTATCCATGGCGCATCTGAGTTTGCTTCCTCAAACTTCTTTGGTTCAACCTGTGAGAGAAAACTCAAATATAGATTCTCGTTACTTGTACCTGTACGAGTTCTGACACCATCCCGGGGATCTCCTATGATTTGGTCCATTGGCTGATCCTTCAGATGTCTGAGATCTAGAGTTCTTGCATTTGGAGTGTCTTCAATCACTGGAGTGACTTCATCAACTTGGATGATTTCTTCATCTTGATCATCAACCTCTCCAATCGGGGTTGGTGTGGTGATCTTGATGAACTTTTCACCTCTTTCTTCACTTGGCTCATCCAAGTTTAGTTCTTTCATCTTTGAACTTGCATCTTCAATGAACACACTTGAAAAGTTACTTTATAGCAAGCTCGTCTAATCAAATACAACATGAATGGATTCTTCTACAACCAGAGTTTTTCTATTAAATATCATATATGCCTTACTATGGCTACTATACCCTGCAAAAATACCTTCAAAACTCTTTTCGCTAAATTTGGTAGTGTGATACTTGTCATTGTTAAGGACGAAGTACTTACAGTCAAATATTCTAAAATATGAAACGGTTGGTTTCCACCCCTTTAGAAGTTCGTAAGGTGTCTTATTGTGGTTCATGTTTATAAGTGCTTGATTTTGCACATGGCATGAAGTGTTGACAGCTTCAGCCCAGAAGTATTCCGGAAGTGAGGCATCACTCAACATGGTCGTGTATGCCTCTATGATTATTCTATTCCTTCTCTCAGCTACTCTGTTCTGTTGAGGAGTACGAGGAGAGGAAAACTCATGAAAGATACCTAAGCTTTCACAAAATTTTGTCAAGACCCCAGACTTGAACTCTGTTCCATTGTCACTTATGATTTTGACCACGAAACAATTGTATTTATTCTGGACTTGCCTGACAAAATTAGTAAAGATGTCAAAGGTATCTGACTTGTGTTTCAGAAATAACACCCACACAAAGCGCAAGTAATCATCGATAATAACCAATGTATAATCCTTACCTCCCAAACTTTTAACTTGCAGTGGACCGAACAAGTCCATATGAAGTAGACGTAAATATCGATTAAAATCTTTGCCAATAACGCTTTTAAAGGTATCCCTTGTTTGCTTGCCTTTTACACATGTGTGGCAAGGTCTATCTTTAACGTATTTGACATTTGGGGCATCACGTACTAAATTCAAAGAAAATAATTTATTAATAGTTTTGAAATTAATATGTGTTAGTCTCTTGTACCATTGGTCACCAAGAGACGCACTATCTTTAGCCATAAAACACACTGGTGTAGAAGAGTCTATACAAATGAAATTCAAACAAAATATATTTCTGATTCGAGTGCCCGATAGAATCATTTCCATATTGTCAACCGATTTTATCAAGCACTTATCAGCACGAAATTCAACAACATATCTTTTATCGCAGAGCTGGCTTATGCTTATAAGATTGTGTTCCAATCCTTCAACATAAGCCACATTTGAGAAGGATACACTACCATTAGAGATCATACCATAACCTTTAGTAATTCCTCGGTCCGAACCTCCAAAGATGACCTTTGGCCCGTTCAAGACTAGAGAATAGTTCTGAAGAAGGCTTCTTGTCCCGGTCATATGCCGAGAGCATCCACTGTCCAAGTACCAAATAGGAGTTTTGTTGGCCTTTGGACATACCTGCAATTACAAATCAATTTGCCTTAGGAACCCAAACAAGTTTGGGTCCTTGGTCTCTTGTTAGAACACTTCCCCTACGAGTATTAGCATTATGAGTGGTCTTTCTCATATTGCTAACTTGAGGAGTCACATAACTTCTGGAGTTAAACCAACAGTCAATGACAAAGTGACTAATTTTGCTACAACACCAACAGTCAAACTTATTGTATCTTTACCTCACGATCTCCTGCTTGACCTTTTGGAATGATGGTCTAGTAAGGGCAGCATTCTTAGAGGAAGAAGCTTCATGGTGATGGCAATCACATGTCTTCTTCTCCTTGAGAGGCTTTTCTACAATAGGCTTTACCTTTGGTGCCTTCTTGATGTTATGACCATGATTATAAGGGCCATAACTCTGAAGAGTGATTTCTTTATAGGGTGCCTTAAAGACACTTTCACCAAAGTTACGGGGATGAGTCTATCCTTGGTAACGAGACTTCGGCTCTACATAAGTAGGCCTAGCAAAGTGACCATATTGGGTATTCTATCCACACTAACCCAGATTTGATGAAGTCACCTTTGAACTAAGATGAATCAAGTTGTATTTGATGCTTGGTTTGAGTTATGTGTTTGCAGGACTCTAATGGGAAGTGTAGACCAATGTCAGTCTACAATGGGTCACCAAACACAGGACCATACAATGTAATCCCTCATTGTGTGTTCCAAAGTGTTGACTCATGTGTGACCTCTCTATTGGGATACACTTCATATTCAAGCTCTAGGACTATGTGAAAAGACTTGATGCTGATTTCCCTTAGAAGAAGAAAATCTGTCAGAAAAGTTTTTCCTAAGTAAAGTACTCGAGTACCTTCTTATTTACTCGAGTAAGTTACTGAGTTTATACTCGAGTAGTAATTCACTTACTCGAGTAGTTAAGATGTACTCGAGTAGTCCAATTATAGCTCTCGAGTAATTCATCTTGTATACTCGAGTAATTTCCTCTTATCTCTCGAGTTTTCCGATTTTCTCTTCTCAAATTTGTCTAAGTGAAATACTCGAGTAGTATTATATATACTCGAGTAGTTCTATCTTCCATCTCGAGTTAATGGTATTCTGACTCTCATGTAGTTCCTAGTTACTCGAGTAGTTTAACTCATATACTCGAGTAGTTCATCTACTACTCGAGTAGTCAAATGCTTTTACTCGTGTAATCCAGAATTCTTTCCAGGAAAACTTCACTAAGTGAATTACTCGAGTAGTTCATGTTATATACTCGAGTAGATCATTCTGTCTCGAGTAGTTCATGTTACATACTCGAGTAGTTCAATTTTTCCTGTTCCAAAAATTTTCTAAGTGTTTGTCTCGAGTAGTCTCTTATATACTCGAGTAGTGCATTTCTATATACTCGAGTAGTACTTCTTGAACTCGAGTAATATACTTCACCTCTCGTTTAAGTACTTAAGTACTCGAGTAAGTCATTTCTGTTACTCGAGTAACTGAGTCCTCTCATTCTTATTTACTCGAGTGGTTGACTTCATGTACTCGAGTAATGATTTCTTTTTCTCCCGAGTAAGTTTTCTCAGGTACTCGAGTAGTCACTTTCTACCTACTCGAGTAGTGATGCATATACTCAAGTAGTCCTGCTTGACTCGAGTAATTTACTTTGACCATTTTCAGAAATTCCTTAAGTCAAGACCTAACGGTCTTATTCATAAACTCTAACGTGATTGGTCCACGGGTCTTTCTCTTTATGAATCATTTAAGTCTAATCTTCTTGTCTCCTATAAAAGGTCTTGTCAAACTGACAAACCCTAAGTTTTTTCAAAAAGAAAATTATTCTAAGAAAGTTTGCAGCCGTCTCTTTCCAAAAGAACTCTGTCTCCTCTCTGCAAGAACCGGAAACTCGCCGCCGCCGCCATCGCTAATTTCTGACCGGCTAGGGTTTCTTCTTTTCAGAGGATTCAGATTAAGAAGACTCTACAGATCGAGATCTCCGCTCAATGCTTCATTTACTCTTTCGATCGTGTAAAGTCGAGAAGTTCCAGATCTGATCTTGCCGAAATTCTTCTTCAATATTCTGATAAAGTCGCACGTCTAGAAGAAGGATTTTCTGATTTTCTGTTGCAGATCTGAACCAGATAATTTACTGTTTGTATTGCTGTACTGCTGTATTTCATTTTTGTAGGAGAAGATTTCTCCGAGTGTAGGGGTTTTTTTTTCAACTCCGAGATTGTAGGAAGTTTTGTCTTCCGAGTATAAATCCGTTTGTGGATCGAGTTTGTAGGAACCTTGTTCCGAGGGTAGAATTGTTTTCCAATCCGAGATAGTGGAGTAGCCGAGTCTAGTATATTGCTAGATCGGTGAGGGAAAGTGGATGTACCCAAGGTTGGGGAATCACTATATATTTTGCCTCGTCTGTGTTTGCTTGTTTGGTAGATAGATCTGTCTTTTGTTGAGATTTTTTTTATTCCGCAAAAAGACGCACAACTCACCTATTCACCCCCTCTAGGTGATTTAGGTTGGCAACTATTATCTTTCAATTGGTATCAGAGGGAGGTTGATCGTTAAAAGGTTAACACCTTGATCAGATCCTTAAATAGTTGTCATTTGAGATCCACCAAATGGATAAGGCTAAAGATTTTGCCAAGCTTCCTTTGTGCAACAAGAATAATTTCCCTATGTGGAAAGAAAGAATCAAGTTCTTCATGGAAGCTGTGGATCCAAGGATCTTCATGATAGTTGAAGAAGGTCCTTATATTCCCATGACGGTCTCCACTATAGATCCTACTAAGAAAGTCCCCAAGAAACTTATGGTTCTAGATAAGGATGAGATTGCACTTGTCTCATTAGACAAAAAGGCGAAAAATATCACAGCAAGTGCAGTCGATGATTCAATGCTGCAAAATCTGATTCACTGCCAGTCTGCAAAGGAGATGTGGCAGTCATTAGTTACCTTGATGGAAGGTACCGAGGAAGTGAGGGATGATAAAAGATCCCTACTTAATCAGAAGTATGAGGCTTTCCGACAAGGAAACAAAGAAACCATTGCTGACACGTTTGAGAACTTCTTCAAGATAGTGAATGGACTAAGGGTATACGGCAGAGTCTTCACTAATGGAGAGCTAAATGATAAGTTCTTGAGATCCCTGACTAAGGAATGAGATAACAAGGTCTGTGCTATCAGGGAGTTTGGAAAACTGGCCGAAACAGATCCTCAGAATCTCTTCGGGAAGCTGATGTCCTATGAGCTCCAACTCAACACCAGGAAGGCTGAAGAAGAGAAAAACAGGTCTGCATTCAAAGAGAAGTCAGTCGCTTTAAAGGCAGACACCTCTAAGAAGTCCAAGGCCGTTCCTCCTACTCCAGCACCAGAAGTTAGTAAAGAAGAAACCTCAGAGCCAAGCACCTCAGGCTCTGAACTATCAGAAGGAGAGTTCTCACTACTCTCTCGGCAGTTCAAGAAATTCTTAAACAAGAAGAAGCAATGGAAAGGCAAGGATGCCTCTTATAGAAGATCACGACGCGATGGTGATCGGCAAAAAAAGGCTCAAGCAGCCATGACAGGTATAATACTAAATAGAAAAAACATATTTCGACTGACATTATTTGCTATTGTTGTAATAAGTCAGGACACGTCATCGTTGACTGCCCTCACAAGAAGAAGGAGGGTGGTAGAAGAGAGGAAAAGAAGTCCTCGTACAGCAAGAAGAGGACAGAGAAGAGCTTGATGGCCAAAAAGGGCAAAACTCTTAGTGACTCTGACTCATCTGAGTCGAGTGAAGAAGAAGAAGCCTATTTTGGACTCATGGCTCAAACTGATGATGAACAAGAGCCCCAGTTCACTGGGAAGGTAAACTCTCACACTCCTCTCTCTGATTCTGAAGTCTCTGAACATGATTGTGAGGATAGCTCTTCTGACGATGACTCAGAACTCATGGCCCAATATAAGGAGTTAATCATGCTTACGACAAATGTCGCCGAGTCGTGAAAACTCAGACTAAAGAGATAAAGTCTCTCAAAGCTGAAGAGAGCATCTTGAGAGAGAAAGTCGCAAAGACTGACTCCCTCGAAGAAAACTTCAATAATGCTATTGAATAATATAACAAGGCTCTTGAGCACCTTGACCTCAAAGAGAAAATCATCAAGGAACTGGAAGCCCAACTTGCTGCTGAAAAGAAACTAGTTGAAAGTTTCTCGAAGCCCAAGACAGTTCTTCCATTTGTTGCTGAATTCTCAGCCAAGGCCAAGGGTGCTGGATTAGGCCATGAAGAAACTCATAGTAAATCCTCTAGGAGAAATAAGGCTCAACGAAAGAATATGGCCGCCAAAAAGGCCTTAGCCAAAGAGAAGGGGAAAGCCCCTTAAGATCAGACCATGTTCAAGAAGGTTATATTTCCTTCAAATGAGTTTGATTTTGACTCATCCTACGGGCACTTTGCTAGGCCTACCTATGTAGTGCCAAAGTCCCATTATCAAGGATGGACTTGACCCAGAAACTTTGGCGAAAGTGTCTTTAAGGCACCTTATGAAGAAGTCATTCTTCTGAGCTATGACCCTTTCAATCATGACCATAACTTCAAGAAGGCACCAAAGACAAAGCCTGTTGTAGAAAAGCCTGTAAAGGAGAAGAAGCTATGTCATTGTCATCATCATGAGGGATCCTCCTCCAAGAATGCAGCCCCTGCTAGACCACAATTCCAAAAGATCAAGCAGGAGAACTTAAGGCAAAGATACAACAGATTTGACTATTGGTGTTGCGGCAGAATTGGTCACTTTTCCATTGATTGTTGGTTTAATCCTAGAAATGCTACAACCCCACATGTTGGCAATATGAGGAAGACCACTCCTAATGCTAATATTCGTAGGGGGAGTGTTCTAACCCGAGACCAAGGACCCAAACGTATTTGGGTTCCTAAGGCTAACTGATTATGATTGCAGGAATGTCCAAAGGCCAACAAAACGCCAATCTGGTATTTGGACAGTGGATGCTCTCAGCATATGACCGGGACAAGAAGCCTTATTCAGAACTTTACTCCAGTTGTGAACGGACCAAAGGTCATCTTTGGAGGTTCAGACCGTGGAATTACTAGAGGCTATGGTATGATTACTAACGACAATGTATCCTTCTCAGATGTGGCTTACGTTGAAGGTTTGGAACATAACCTTATAAGCATAAGCCAACTCTGCGATAAAAGATACATAGTTGAGTTTCACGCTGACAAGTGCTTGATAAAATCTGTTGACAATATGGAAACGATTCTATCCGGCACTCGAAGCAGAAACATTTTTTGTTTGAATTTTATTTGTATAGATTCTTCGACACCAGTGTGCCTTTTAGCAAAAGATAGTGCGTCTCTTGGTGACCAATGACACAAAAGATTAGCACATATTAATTCCAAAACTATAAATAAATTATTTTCAATGAACTTAGTACGTGATGCCCCAAATGTCAAGTACGTCAAAGATAGACCTTATCATGCATGTGTAAAAGGCAAGCAAACAAGGGCTACCTTTAAAAGCGTTATTGGCAAGGATTCTAATAGATGTCTTCATCTACTGCATATGGACTTGTTTGGTCCACTGTAAATTAGAAGTTTGGGAGGTAAGGATTATACATTGGTAATTGTTGATGATTACTCGCGCTTTGCGTGGGTGTTCTTTCTGAAACACAAGTCAGATACCTTCGACATCTTTACTAATTTTGTCAGGCAAGTTCAGAATGAGTTCAACTGCTCCATAGTCAAAATCAGAAGTGACAACGGAACAGAATTCAAATCCGGGGCCATGACAAAATTTTGTGAAAGCTTGGGTATCTTTCATGACTTTTCCTCTCCTCGTACTCCACAACAAAATGGAGTGGCCGAGAGAAGGAATAGAACGCTCATAGAGGCCTGCAGGACCATGTTGAGTGATGCCTCACTTCCGGAATATTTCTGGGCTGAAGCCGTCAACACTGCATGCCACGTGCAAAATCGAGGCCTCATAAACAAAAACCACGATAAGACACCTTACGAACTTCTGAAAGGCAGGAAACCAACAGTCTCATATTTTAGAATTTTTGGCTGCAAATGCTTTGTGCTAAACAATGACAAGTATCACACTACTAAGTTTAGCGAAAAGAGTTTTGAAGGTATTTTTGTAGGTTATAATAGCCATAGTAAGGCATATAGGATTTTTAATAGAAAAACCCTGGTGGTAGAAGAATCGATACATGTTGTATTTGATGAGACGAGTTTGCTGCAAAGCAACTCTTCTAGTGTGCTTATTGAAGATGCAGGTGCAAAGCTGAAAGAAATTAGCTTGGATGAACCGTCTGAAGACAAAGGCGAAAAGTTCATCAAGATCACCACTCCAACCCCTATTGGAGAGGCTAATGATCAAGATGAAGAAGTCATCCAAGATGAAGAAGTCACTTCGGTGATAGAAGACAATCCAGATGTAAGGACTCTAGAGCACAGACATTTGAAGGATCATCCCATGGACCAGATCATAGGAGATCCCCGAGATGGTGTCAAAACTCGTATAGGTACAACTAATGAGAATCTATATTTAAGTTTTCTCTCGCAGGTTGAACCAAAGAAGTTTGAGGAAGCAAACTCAGATGCATCGTGGATAATGGCAATGGAATAAGAACTAAACCAGTTCAAGCGCTGCACAGTATGGAAGCTTGTTCCAAGACCTAAAGGTAAGAACGTCATTGGGACAAAATGGGTCTACAGGAACAAGATGGACGAGGATGGAATGATAGTAAAGAACAAGGCCAGACTTGTCGCCAAAGGTTATCGTCAAGAAGAAGGAATCGACTTCGACCAGACATACGCTCCAGTGGCATGACTAGAGGCTATAAGGTTATTCCTAGCATATGCTGCACTTAAAGGCTTCACTGTCTACGAGATGGACGTGAAGTCTGCCTTCCTTAATGGTGACATAAAGGAAGAGGTGTATGTGGAACAACCTCCAGGTTTCGTTGATCCTAACTTTCCTGATTACGTTTATTTACTGCATAAAGCTTTATATGGCCTGAAACAAGCTCCTCGAGCTTGGTATGAGACGCTGTCTAGCTTTCTACTTGAGAACAAGTTCACAAGGGGAAAGATAGACAAGACATTATTTCTTAGGGAAATTAAGGGCAAGATTTTGCTAGTGCAAATCTATGTCGACGACATCATTTTTGGCTCTACTGATGACGACCTCTGCAAGAAGTTTTCAAAACTTATGCAAGGGAAGTTTGAAATGAGTAGTATGGGCGAGCTAAAGTATTTCTTAGGGCTTCAGGTAAAACAGTGTGAAGATGGAATTTTCATCTCGCAGACTAAGTTTACCAAATAGCTGATTAAGAAATTTGGAATGGAGAACGCAACCTCGATGAGGACTCCAATGGGTTCAACAATGTCTCTGGACAAGGATGAAAAAGGGAAACCTTTTGATGAAACCAAGTACAGAAGCATTATTGGATCCTTGCTCTACCTTACTGCAAGTAGACCTGACATAATGTTCTCAACATGTGTCTGTGCTAGATTTCAGGTGAACTCTAAGGAATCTCACTACGCTGCTGCGAAGCGGATTTTGAGATACCTTAAAGGTACACCAAATCTTGGCTTATGGTACCCAAGAGTTAATGATAGCGAACTGATAGGTTTTTCAGATGCAGATTTTGCAGATAGCAAAGTTGACAGGAAAAGCACTTCAGGGACTTGCCAATTCTTTGGAAGAAGGCTTATCTCCTAGAGTAGCAAGAAGCAAAACTGTGTGGCAATCTCAACGGCAGAGTCAGAGTACATCTCTGCAGGCAGTTGCTGTGCACAGTTACTTTGGATAAAGAATCAGTTCGAAGACTACAACATGAAGTTTGCAAAGATTCCATTGTTTTGCGACTCCTCCAGCGCAATAGCAATAGCCAACAACCCAGTCTCGCACAGCCGGATAAAGCATATAGAGCTAATGTATCACTTCATCCGGGAGCATGTGGAGCATGGGGACATAGACCTTCAATATGTCCCTACAGATAAGCAAATTGTAGATATTTTCACGAAGCCGCTGGACGAAACCAAGTTCTCGTTCTTCAAAACAGAACTTGGGATGCTCAACAAGGAAGACTAGAAGAGGCTGGACTTTCAAGAAGGCTCAAGGCTCAGAGGTTAGTCAAAAGTTGGATTTTTCCAAAAGCTCAAGGTTTTGACTCGAGTAAGTAACAACATACTCGAGTAAGTATATGACCTACTCGAGTAGTAGAATGACATACTCGAGTAATCGACTTGACCTACTCGAGTAGTGGAATGCTATACTCGAGTAGTCGACTTGACATACTCGAGTAGCAGACTTGCATACTCGAGTAGTAAACTTCACTTACTCGAGTACCTCATTGACCTACTCGAGTACTTCCATACATCTACTCGAGTACTTCTATATTCTTACCCGAGTACTCCAGACTTATCTACTCGAGATATTCTCCTCACTCGTGTATATGCCGAGTCATCTCTTATTCAAATTCTCTTATGCGCAAACCAAAGGCTTATGCCGCATATTCTATAGTTTACTTCAGTATTTCTTTTCAAATAATTAGACCTAAACCTAAGGTTATATAAATAAGAAAATCCGGAAATTTCATCTACACGAAATCATTTCCGACTCTCGAGTACCCGGCTGCCTCTTCGCCTTCCTCCTTCAGTTGCAGAGCCGCGCCTCTTTCCATCTCCCCGTCGACATTCTCTAGGGTTTCGCCATCTCCAAGACTTCTGAATCATGGCCGCCTCATCTAAGATCGGTGTTGGTTCGAAATTAGTCTCCGCAGGGATTGCAGACCTATCCGCTGATTTCCATAATCTCCTGATTTTGCTCGACACCGCCGGCTTAACATTTGTTCTACAAGAACCATGTCATATCCTCTTCCCCGAAGTTGCAGAGTTTTTCAGGAATGTCAAGGTCAAGCACCATGGAACAGTCTTGAAGTCTTCAGTCAAAGGTATCTCCATTAAACTCACTGCAACCTCCGTCTCTCGACTTCTCCGACTGCCAGCTCCAGATGCAGACGATTTTCTGAGTGATGAAGACTATTCCAGAACCTGCTCTTTCTGTGGACTTTCTGCTGATGCTAAATACATCAATAGGTCTGATATGCATGCTGAATGGAAATTCTTGGTTGATGTTATTGGTAAGATTATTCTCTGCAAAACCAACTCCATCAGGGCTATACCCCTTTATTTCTTTGAATTGATGCAAGCTATAGTCTGTAGAAAAGCCTTTCAGTTTGGCTTGTTGATTCTGACTAAGATTAAAGAGAGTATAAAGTCCCCAAACTATGCAAGGATAATTTCCCTGCTTCTCAATGAGATCAATCCAGAGGTTTTCGGTTTCTCCAAAAGAAGTATCATTCACCACATGAAGAAGGTTTCCATATCCTCCATCCAGAGATGGGAGTTAAAGTTGCAAAATCCCTCTCAAGCTGCCAAAACTACTGAAGTTGCAGACATAGAGGACAGGACTCCATCTCCTTCTCCATATCAGGTCCCCAGCTCCTCTGGTGCACCTATTGAGGGGGAGCCTGCTCCTACTGTTCAGGCCAGGACACCTACTCCTCCTCCAGTCACTCCAGAAGATATCCTCTCAGATCAACAGGTTCAAGAAGCACTCCTTTCTACTGATGCTGCTATAAATGAAATGATAGAAGAGTTAACTGCAGATGAACCACCTCCTCCTCTCTCTCCACCAGCTCCATCCACTGAAATTCCCAAGGAACCAACTCCTAGACAATCTCCAGACACTTCTCCAGCAAGGACACCAACAAAATCTCCTGATGCCCCCAAAGAATAACAAGAAGCAATTCTCATTTCTGATGAGCTCTCACCTAAGCCAGCTGAAGCTCCTCTCAAAAATTTGGATTTTTCTATCCCTCAGATTATGAATGAAGAGGATGCCATGATACCCACTACAAGATCTCAGAGCTCAGTCACTCTCTCTAAAATAGCTCCGTGGGTGGCTCCTCCTATTCCTTCTGCTCCTCCTGCTGCTCCAGCTCCTGCCTCCACAGACTTGATGTCTCAGATTGTACTTCTTCTTCAAAACCAGAAAACATACTTTGATACTTGTCTCAAGACTGTCACAGACAAAGTAACTGCTCTAGAAACTGAGATGAGCAGAGGATATGCTGAGATCCAGCACAACACTGATCAGCTCAAACATCTCTTCCAGATTGGTGGCAAAGCCTTAAACCACACCATCACCAGTGTTGGACAGGTTATGAAGCAAGGCCTGACTCTTGCCAACAATCAAATGGAACTGGACAAAAGGGCTGAAACAACTAAGATGAAGATTTGTAAGGAAGTTGGAACTTTCAAAGATGATGCCATCTCCCAGCTATCTGTTGAAGTTAGAAAAGAGGAGAAGTTGGTAAAAGAATATTTAGAAAAATCTGATGCCATCCAGAAAGAAGTATGGGAAGCCAAAGTTAAAGAGATCCATGATGATGTTCTAGCTCAGATACAGAGTGTCAAATTCCATACTTATGATACTGCTGTTTGGATGCACAACCAGATTCTGCCAGAATTTGCTGCTGATCCTAACATTATTCCTCATCACCTGAACCCACTAGCTGCTGCTGATGCTCCTGCTCCTCCTCTGTAACCAACATTTTCTCCTATGCCTGGTGATTCTGTTGCTCCTCCAGATTCTTATGCTCAGGACTGGGAAGATGATCCTACTGATATCTTTCTCAAAGACCCTCCTGAGATACTGACTTACAAGAAGATATGGAAATATGGTGAAGGTCCTTCTGCTAGCAAGTCTGTTCTTGCTAAAGCTCCTGAACATGCTGAGGTCTGGTCTCTTACTTCCAAGTCTCTCATCCTGGAAACTCTCAAGTTAGTTCTGGACTTCCATGAAAGAAGAAACATTCACTACAGTTCCCATGAATGGGAGTTGTATGAGAAGTTTATGACCAAAAGGAGAATCTATGACAGAGAATATGGAAGAAATAATCCAGCTGCTTCTCCCAGACCACCCAAATATTATCCTAAACCCTACTGCTATCACAGAAGACAGCAAGAGAAACAAGACAAGCAACATCATCAGAGCTAGCCCAAAAGACTCATGAGCTATGTAAGTAGATTTTAGTTGTTAATGATATTTTTGGATAATCCTATTTATATAATTCAAAGTTTTGGATTTTATTATCTTTTTCATAGTTCCTTGTTTGCTTACACTACTTTATTACTTAGCATTCCTTTTATGTTCATAATTCACCTTAGTGTAAAGGGTTCTGACTTCTACAAATAGGGGGAGATTGTTGGGTATTGTATCCACACTAACCCAGATTTGATGAAGTCACCCTTGAACTAAGATGAATTAAGTTGTATTTGATGCTTGGTTTGAGTTATGTGTTTGCAGGATTCTAATGGGAAGTGTAGACCAATGTCAGTCTACAATGGGTCACCAAACACAGGACCATAAAATGTAATCCCTCATTGTGTGTTCCAAAGTGTTGACTCATGTGTAGCCTCTCTATTGGGATACACTTCATATTCAAGCTCTAGGACTATGTGAAAAGACTTAATGCTGATTTCCCTTAGAAGAAGAAAATCTGTCAGAAAATTTTTTCCTAAGTACTCGAGTACCTTCTTATTTACTCGAGTAAGTTACTGAGTTTATACTCAAGTAGTAATTCACTTACTCGAGTAGTTAAGATGTACTCGAGTAGTCCAATTATAGCTCTCGAGTAATTCATCCTGTATACTCGAGTAATTTCCTCTTATCTCTCGAGTTTTCATATTTTCTCTTCTCAAATTTGTCTAAGTGAAATACTCGAGTAGTATTATATATACTCGAGTAGTTCTATCTTCCATCTCGAGTTAATGGTATTCTGACTCTCGTGTATTTCTTAGTTACTCGAGTAGTCTAACTCATATACTCGAGTAGTTCATCTACTACTCGAGCAGTCAAATGCTTTTACTCGTGTAATCTAGAATTCTTTCCAGAAAAACTTCAGTAAGTGAATTACTCGAGTAGTTCATGTTATATACTCGAGTAGATCATTCTATCTCGAGTAGTTCATGTTACATACTCGAGTAGTTCAATTTTTCCTGTTCCAGAAATTTTCAAAGTGTTTGTCTCGAGTAGTCTCTTATATACTCGAGTAGTGCATTTCTATATACTCGAGTAGTACTTCTTGAACTCGAGTAATATACTCCACCTCTCGTGTAAGTACTTAATTACTCGAGTAAGTCATTTCTGTTACTCGAGTAACTAAGTCCCTCTCATTCTTATTTACTCGAGTAGTTGACTCCATGTACTCGAGTAATGATTTCTTTTTCTCCCGAGTAAGTTTTCTCAGGTACTCGAGTAGTCACTTTCTACCTACTCGAGTAGTGCTGCATATACTCGAATAGTCCTGCTTGACTCGAGTAATTTACTTTGACCATTTTCAGAAATTCCTTAAGTCCAGACCTAACGGTCTTATTCGTAAACTCTGACATGATTGGTCCACGTGTTTTTCTCTTTATGAATCATTTAAGTCTAATCTTCTTGTCTCCTATAAAAGGTCTTGTCAAACCGACAAACCCTAAGTTTTTTACAAAAGAAAATTATTCTAAGAAAGTTTGCAGCCGTCTCTTTCCAAAAGAACTCTGTCTCCTCTCTCTCTGCAAGAACCGGAAACTCGCCGCTGCCGCCATCGCTAATTTCCGATCGGCTAGGCTTTCTTCTTTTCAGAGGATTCAGATTAAGAAGACTCTACAGATCGAGATCTCCGCTCAACGCTTCATCTACTCTTTCGATCGTGTAAAATCGAGAAGTTCCAGATCTGATCTTGCCGAAATTCTTCTTCAATATTCTGATAAAGTCGCATGCCTAGAAGAAGGATTTTTTGATTTTCTGTTGCAGATCTGAACCAGATAATTTACTGTTTGTATTTCTGTACTGCTGCATTTCATTTTTGTAGGAGAAGATTTCTCCGAGTGTAGGGGTTTTTTTTCAACTCCGAGATTGTAGGAAGTTTTGTCTTCCGAGTGTAGATCCGTTTGTGGTTCGAGTTTGTAGGAACCTTGTTCCGAGGGTACGATTGTTTTCCAATTCGAGATAGTGGAGTAGCCGAGTCTAGTATATTGCTAGATCGGTAAGGGAAAGTGGATGTACCCAAGGTTGGGGAACCACTATATATCTTTCCTCGTTTGTGTTTGCTTGTTTGGTAGATAGATCTATGCTTTGGTTGAGATTTTTTTTATTCCGCAAAAAGACGCACAACTCACCTATTCACCCCCTCTAGGTGATTTAGGTTGGCAACTATTATCTTTCAGACCATAGGACGAGTTAAGATCAAACTCGTTTGATGGAAATACGACCTTCTTGAAAGAAGTCTGTTCTTGAGGAGCTTTCCCTTTTTCTTTGGCTAAAGCCTTCTTGGCCGCCTTATTCTTTCTTTGAGCCTTATTCCTCCTAGAAGATTTACTAGGAGCTTCAACATGGCCTAGCCCAGCACCCTTGGCCTTAGCTGAGAATTCAGTAACGAAAGGAAGGAAAGTCTTGGGCTTCGAGAAACTTTCAACAAGTTTCTTTTCTGCTTCAAGTTGTGCTTCCAGTTCTTTTATGATCTTCTCCTTAAGGTCTAGGTGCTCGAGAGCCTTGTTATATTCTTCAATGGCAGCATTGAAGTTCTCTCTGAGTGAGTCAGTCTTAGCGACTTCCTCTCTCAAAGTGCTCTCTTCAGCATTGAGAGACTTTATCTCTTTGGCTTGAGTTTTTATGACTTTTAGATATTTGTCGTAAGTCTTGATCAACTCCTTATATTGGGCCATGAGTTCAGACTCATTGTCAGAAGAGCTGTGCTCATGATCATGTTCAGAAACATCATATTCAGAAAGAGGAGTGTGAGAATTTACCTTCCCAGTGAACTGGGGTTCTTGTTCATCATCAGTCTGAGCCATTAGCCCGAAGTAGGCTTCCTTTTCTTCACTCGACTCAGATGAGTCAGGGACGCTAAGAGTCTTGCCCTTCTTAGCTATTAGGATCTTTTCTGTTATCTTCTCATTGTAAGAAAATTTTTTTCTTCTCTTTTTCCACCCTCCTTATTCTTGTGGGGGCAGTCAACAATAACATGACCTGGCTTATTGCAGCAATAATAAATGATGTCAGTAGAAATATGTTTGTTCTGTTTAGTAGTATATTTGTCATGACTGCTTGTACCTTTTCTGTGTCGATCACCATCATGACGTGATCTTCTGTACGAGGCATCCTTGCCTTTCCATTGCTTCTTCTTGTTCAAGAATTTCTTGAACTGTATTGAGAGTGGTGAGAACTCTCCTTTAGATAGTTCTGAGCCTGAAGTACTTGGCTCCGAGATTTCTTCTTCACTTACTTCTTGTGCTGGGGAAGGAGAGACAGCCTTGGACTTCCTTGAGGTGTCTGCCTTGAGAGCTACAGACTTCTCCTTGGATGAAGACCTGTTCTTCTCTTCTTCTATTTTTCTTGAATTAATTTGTAGTTCATGTGACATAAGCTTTCCGAAGAGATTTTGCGGGTCAGACTCAGCTAGATTTCCAAATTCTTGAATAACACAGACCTTGTTATCTCATTCCTTAGTCAGGGATCTCAAGAACTTATCATTCAGTTCTATGTTGGTAAAGACTCGACCGTATACTCTTAGGCCGTTGACTATCTTGAAGAAGTTTTCAAAAGTGTCTACAATGGTATCCTTGGGTCCTTGTCAGAAGGCTTCATATTTTTGATTAAGAAGGGATCTTCTATCATCCCTAACTTCTTTTGTGCATTCCATCAAGGTGATGAGGGACTGCCACATTTCTTTAGCGGATTGGCAGTGGATCAGGTTCTGCAACATCGAGTCATCAACTGCACTTGCTATAATATTTTTGTCCTTCTTGTCTAAAGAGACAAGTGCAATCTCATCTTTGTCCAGATCCATCAACTTCTTATGAACCTTCTAAAAGAGCAGCTAGATCTGATATACTCTAGAGGGGGGGGGGGGGGGGGGTGAATAGAGTATATGGTGATTTTAAAACTTTTACAACTGCTATTGTATTTTAGGTGTGTGTGTGTGTGTGTGTGTGTGTGCAGGGAAGCAAATACAATAAATCAAAAAGAAAACAGCAATGGACTAATCACAGCACATTCACAGATCAAGACCAGAAAACAAAAGGAAAAGAAAGCAACCAGACGACACAAGAATTTTATAGTGGTTCCCCAAATCTGGGTAGTCCACTCTTCTACCACCCTGGTAGGAATCCACTATAGGAAGGGGTTGATTAGGTGTCCTGGCACCAATGGGGTTTTGATCAGGTTCCCAAAAACCAAACCTCAAGTCTTTTGGTGGGAGACTTGCAACCAGAATAATTTTGAAGGGAATTAAAACCCTGTACAGAGGTGGAGTGAGAGGGTGATGAGGTCTTCTCTTTCTCAAGTCAAATGAGAAGACTTGTAGAATGTTGTTTAGCAGCTTTGCTCCCCCTGAGATGTAGAATGGATCAGGAAGAATGCTGGAGCACTGCTTCAGGGTGATAGGTCTTCAAAGACCTAGAATTCCAGGTCCAGAGAAAGTCTTCAGGAACTTCTTGCAACTGATATGAATGTATTGTTTCTTGAAGTTATCCTGAGTGAAAGCAGATGAAGAAGACTCTTGATATTGATGTAGTGTTCTTCTTCTTCTTCTAGATCAATTTCTCTCTGGGCCAAGAATGAATTCCTTTTCTTGTGTTGTCTGAATCGCTGTGTATGCTTTTCTTGTTGTTGTCTGTTGTGTATCTCTGTGTTACTGACTGTTTCTGTATATCTGTCTATTTCTCATAAGAACACATTCGAATTTTTGAATGTCGAGCAGTAATGGCAGACGACCTGAAAGGAAGCAGCAATTAATTATTTCCCCAACTATTTCCATGGGAAAAAGACATGTAATAATACAGAATTAACTGCGCATCCTAACAGTAGTATATTGTGAAGAACTGCCATTAATTGTCCAGGAATCAGCGCCATGGAATGAGACGGGAACGGAAGAAGACCTAGTCTAGAATCGTCGACCGAAGAACATAATTCATCGAGCTGAGTTAAGAGTTCGTTGAGCTAAGCAGAGTTCGTCGAGCTGAGCTGAGTTCGTCGAGCTGAGCTGAGTTTGTCGAGCTGACAGTCTTCATTCGTTGAATAGACAATCTTCAATATCAGACAAACATTATTCGTTGAGCAGAGAACTAAATTTTTCGAGCTGAGAATAAACTTCGTCGAGCTGAGAAAAGTTCTGGACTTGGACGAAATACTCTGCATCTGCTGAATTGCTGTGTCGACACAAAATGGTGTCGACAGATTGATCTTGGTGTCGACAGATTGATCTTGTTGTTGACAGATTGATCTTGCTGTCGACACAAATCCTCTGGTGTCGACAAAAGCTGGTGTCGACTGAAATCCTGGGTGTCGACACAAATCGCCTGGTGTCGATACAAGCCTTAAGTGTCGACACAGATTCTCTGAGCACAAAAATCGTCGAGTAGAGATTAGCATTCGTCGACCTGAGAAGCTGTGAACTTGAGGTCCAAGTTCATCGAGCTCAGAATATAATTCGTCGACCGAAGCATGAAGCTGGACTTAGAGAAATTGAAGTAGTCCTGAGAATGCTTGAAGTAGAATCCGTTGTTCGTCGAGCAAAGAACGAAGTTCGTCGAGCTCAGCACTGCGAATTGTCTCACGATCGTCGAGCGCAGAACTTCCTTCGTCGAGCTTAGTTCGACGAACGTCGAACTCATTTCACTTAGTCTGAAAAACAGATAGATCTGGAGTTCCTGATGGTCTTGAAGAAGGCTGGTCCATCTGAAGTTGAGATAGAGGACTGTCCTAGACTCTAAGACAAAAACTTGACCCAGACTATACATGATGGGTCACATCCTAAGTCAGTGAACCTAGCCCAAATCAACTAGGGATCCAACAATCTCCCCCTATTTGGGTGAGGTCACTAACAGAAACTCCAAGCAAATAGCAAACAGAAAAACAAAGCAAAATTAAGAGATATATCTGGCAGAGAATTTACAACACATGCAACAGATATATATATACATACTGGCTTTGTTTTAATGCAAGATATAGACTGAAACAGAAGCAGAAATGAAAAGAAAACACAAAATTACTTCTCTGATTTCTTCTGTTTTGGCTTGACTTCTGGTGCTTTATCTCCTGGCTTCTTGAAAATGATTTCCCTATTGGGATCTGAAGCTTGAGCCTTGGTCATAGTCATGTCAGCTGCCCCTATGATGTTCAGTGAAGTGGCTCTGGGGACAACTGCTTCTGGGTGAAGATACATGTACTCATCAACATTGAGTAGCTTGTTTGCTTTCCCAAATCTCTTTAGCTCATCTCTCCTGTACTGAGACATAGTAGTTAAGCCTGTTGTGTCCTTGCCTTCAGCTTTAGCCTTGTTGATTAGAGATAAGCCAATGATCTCTTGGAACCTTGCCATTCTGGCTGTGTTGGCTGTTTCTGGATCTTCAGGAGGGGAATAGGGCCTTTCAGCTTCATGTTCCTTAGATTCCTGGTGCTGCTGCTGTTGTTGTTGAGGGTGTTGTTGTCTGCCTGAGGATGGTGGCCTTGGCTGACTGCCACCAGAGGATCTCCCTGTTTGTCTCTGATAAGTTTGAATAGGAGCAGATCTCTGAGAGCTAGAGCCAGAGGCACCTGCTGCTGGAGGAGGAGGAGGAGGATCCTTTCTGTATCTATGCACTGTGGGAGGAGAGTATCTTCTACTCCTCTTCCTCTCTTTTTGCTGGTTCTTTGATAACCACATCCATGCAGGCATCCCTTTTGTAAGGAGCAACATTGTGCAGAATATAGTATGGAGTGTCTGCAGTGGGATTAGGCTTGGGAGCAGGAGGAGGAGGAGCCTTCTTTTCTTAGAGAGCAACTTCTTTTTCTTTTTAGCAGCCTCCTCATCTGATTCATCATCATCATCAGAATCTGAACTTTGAGGGTTATCATACAGAGCATTCAACTTCCTCAGAGTGGCATCAAGAATGATAAGAGGTTTTTCTTGAGGGGGGATAGAAGGTTCAGAGGGTGAGGGTTCAACAGCAGTAGAGACAGAGCTTGCAGCTGCTGCCTTGTTCTCTTCTTCAATGTCTGCCAGAATGAGCTCATCCAGATCAGGCATGGGAGAATCATCCATGACAAAATCTGGGACAGGGCAGATTTCTGGAGTAGACACAGGAGTTGGAACATCAGTAGGAGCAGCAAAGGTGTCACAAAGTTGCCTGGCAACTGCTGGACTTGCTGGAGAGGTATACTGGACAATAGCCAAATATGGCTTAGCAACCTCTACTGAAGGAAGCTTCATATATACAGGATCAAAGATCTGAAGTATCTCAGATAAATTAACTGTGAGATTTATAAGGAAATCACCAACAGTTGTTATTGAATCTACTGACTCATCAAAGCTACTGTCAGTGTCCATGAATTGAATAAAATCAATTGCTGTATCTGTAACTGCATTATCAAGCACTGTATTAACTGTATCTGTAGTATCTGTATCTGTATCTACTGTATTCACTTTTGCAGCTGCTGCACCAGCTTCATCATGGAGCATCTCCCCCTACCTGGGTTCAGGAGAACCTGGAGTCAGGCCCCTGAATGAAGAGGGGGCAGCAGAGAGGGCTGAGATTTGGGCAGATAAAGAATCAATGGAATTCACCAGAGGTGTAATGGCCTCTGTGATGAGTGATTTAATAAGAGGAGTCAGAAGAGAGATGATGGAGGGAATGGTGGAAGAATCCATAAGTGGAGAGAGAATAGTAGAGGGGAGAGAAGCAGAGGAGGAAGGAGGAATGTGTGGAGGGGATAATGGAGGGAGAACAGTGTGTGACTCAGTGGGTATGGTGTAGGATGGAATAGTGGATAGGTGTGGTGGAAGAGGGGATTGAGGAGGTGAGTGAATATGTGTTTCAGTGGGGGAAACTGGAGGCGTAGGGATATGTGTAAGATCAGGCGGTGGAGATTGATGTTGAGGTGGAGTCAATTGAGGTGCAGGAGGAGTGGGAAGAGATTTGGAAGGTGGAATGGCCTCTTCAGTGTCAGGGTGGGGAGTGACCTTGACGGTCCTGGTGCTCTCAGAAGCATTGATGGAGGAGGAGGAACCCTTGGAGGGTTTGGTGATTGTCCTCTCCCATCGGCCAAACAAAGCACAGGTGAGGCGCTTGCTGGCGTTGATGAATGTGTTCGGGGAGACCAAACATTCACTGGCCTTTTCCTGGAGGAAAATCCCCAGGATTCTGCCGTAGCAGACTTCCTTCTTGCTAGTTCTCTTCTTGATTAGGTCAAAGAAAACCATGCCCCAATCGACCTGACGCTTGTTGAGCACTGCGCACATGATCAGGAATTGATGGCGAGTGATATAGTCATGTGCCGAGTGTTTGCCCATCAGAATTTTCCCTACAATGTCGGCCAAAAATTGATAGGCGGCTGACAGTTGTTTCTTCAGAAGCTTATTAGGGTTGTTGCCGGAGAAACCCATGACTTTAAACATATCAGCATATTCCTCAGCGTCCATTTCCAAGTTGTCTTCCCCATTGATCAGTCCAAAAATTTCAAAGAGTACTGCTGGGGACAGTGAAACGGCAGTGTTTCCAATATTTCCTGTCAGATTTCCATCTTCAGAAACTGTGGCGGTGTACACCCATTCTCTTATCTCGATTGAGTGTAGCTTGATGCTGCGTGTCATGAAGTCCTTGAGATGCAATTCTTCAAGTAATTCAAGGATGTACAGAAAAATTGGATCGGAATGTTGGAAGGACTCAAAGTCCATGGAGAATGCTGCATCAAACTTCATCGCTGCAAGTGCTCCTGGAGGAATCGCCATTGATGACCTGCAAAGAAAATCACAGAGAAAGCGGCGATCAAGAGCAAAGGAACTGAAAGCGCGGGACGGAGGTCGAAGAAAACCTAGATATAAGATTTTCAGAATATGAATCGACAAGCTCCGTTCCACGAAAAGAGACAGATCTTCGAACTGAGATCGACGAAATAAGTTACAGGAGAGTAGTTTGTCGAACCCATTCAGAAGAATGGAAAACAGTTCGTCGAACTCCGTTCGACGAAATGGTTTCTAAAGCAAGGTTCGTCGATCTCCGGTCGACGAAAATTGTTTCCACACAGAGAATTCGTCGATCTCCGTTTGACGAGAATCTCTCAAACTTTCCCTAATTCGTCGACGAACTCTGGAAAATTCGTCGAATGCAGACAGAAACTAGGTTAACTCTTCTCCATCAATCATTCCCAGTTGATTTATAAAGAACAGATGGGTTTTCTCATCCAAAGGCTTGGTGAAGATATCTGCTCTCTGTAGATCAGTAGGAATGTGGATCAAGTTAATTTTCTTTTTGTCCACATTATCTCTAATGAAATGATGTCTTATTTCAATATGTTTAGTCCTAGAATGATGAACTGGATTCTGAGCTATAGCAATAGCACTAGTATTATCACAAAATAAGGTTGAATTATTTAAGTTGATACCATAATCTAGGAGTTGGTTTTGTATCCATAGCATCTATGAACAGCAGCTGCCAGCAGCCATATACTCTGCCTCAGCAGTTGATGTAGACACAGATGTCTGCTTTTTGCAAAACCAAGAGACAAGTCTCATACCCAGGAACTGGCAAGTTCCAGAGGTACTTTTCCTGTCCACTCTACATCCATCATATTGAGCATCTGAGTATCCAGTTAACTCAAATTCTGACTCTGCAGGATACCAGAGTCCTAAACTAGGACAACTCTTTATATATCTCAAAATCCTTTTTAGAAAAATAAGATGAGATACTTTAGGATTCACTTGGAATCTAGCACAAAGGCATGTGGCAAACATTATGTCAGGCCTGCTAGCTGTTAAGTATAATAGGGATCCAACAATTGCCCTATAATGTTTCTGATCTACAGGTTTCCCTGCTACATCAGAATCCACAACAGCATTGGTAGCCATAGGTGTTTTCATTCCTGAGGCATCACCCATCCCAAACTTTTTAATAAGCTCTTTAGCATACTTAGATTGGGAGAGGAAGATACCATCAGGGAGCTGCTTCACTTGGAGACCAAGAAAGTAGGAAAGCTCACCCATACTACTCATCTCAAATTTGGAATGCATGAGGTCAGCAAACCTCTAGCACAATTTGGGATCAGTAGACCCAAAAATAATGTCATCCACATATATTTGTACCAATAAGATTTGGTCCTTATGATGTCTAGTGAAAAAGGTTTTATCTATGGTTCCTCTTGTAAATTTATGCTTTAAAAGAAAGCTAGCTAGGGTCTCATACCAAGCTCTTGGAGCTTGCTTTAAACCATAGAGAGCTTTATGCAATTTGTAAACATAAGAGGGTTGAGTTAGAGAGATAAAACCTGGAGGTTGTTCTACATAAACCTCTTCTTGAAGTACACCATTCAGAAAGGCACTCTTAACATCCATCTGGAATACCTTGAACTTTTTGTATGCTGCATAGGCTAGGAATATTCTAATGGCCTCCAACCTTACAACAGGGGCAAAGGTTTGGTCATAGTCTATTCCTTCTTCTTGTCTATAGCCTTGGGCAACCAGTCTAGCCTTGTTCCTTACTATGTTCCCTTGTGCATCTAATTTGTTCCTATAGACCCATTTGGTTCCAATAACTGGGAGTTATGGGGTCTTGGAACCAAATCCCAAACTCTACATCTCTCAAACTGATTTAGTTCCTCTTGCATTGCAAGAATCCAGTGGGGATCTTGCTCAGCTTCATGGATGGTGAGAGGCTCAATTTGGGAGAGAAAACAGGCATGCATTAAGTCTTGATTGAACTGATGTCTTGTCTGTACACCAACTGAAATGTCCCCAATCACTTAAGATCTGGGGTGATCTCTAAGTGTGACAAGATCAGCTTGTGGAGTTGGTTGAGCAATAGCCTCTGTAAATAATTCCTCTTGAGGAATGGTACTGGCTGTTGATGGAAGTTCAGTTACTTCCTCTTGGATTTCTTCTTCACTATCTTCAGTAGCCTGTGGAGTGGGATGAGTTGGAACCTCTTGGGTAAGGTTTAGTCTATCCATAGACTCACACATTGGTGAAACCTGCAAAAGACTATTGGTAGAAATGTCTTTCTCCTTATAAGACATGTTAGCTTCGTCAAAAGACACATGGACAGATTATTCAATTTTAAGGGATGTTTTGTTGAAAACCCTATAGGCCTTGCTTACTTGGGAATATCCTAGAAAAATCCCTTCTTCAGCCTTAGCCTCAAATTTTCTAATGTATCTTTTGTTATTAGTGTGGATGTAACATATGCAACCAAAAACTTTAAAGTAAGTGATTTTAGGTTTCTTTTCTTTAAGTAATTCATAGGTGGTCTTGTGTTTTAGTTTATGTATAAGACATCTGTTCAGGACATAGTTAGCTGTGTTTACAGCTTCTGCCCAAAAGGATATAGGCATGTAAGCATCTGCTAACAATGTACCTGCAGCTTCAATGAGTGTCCTATTTTTTCTTTCAGCTACCCCATTTTGTTGGGGAGTTCTAGGAGCTGAGAAGCACTGCCTGATACCTTCCTTCTCACAGAACTCATGCATAAGAAGAGACTCAAACTCTGTGCCATGATCACTTCTGATCAATGCAAAAGGAGTAGAGAACTCAATCTGTATGGTCCTGAGAAAATCTGTAAGAACTTTGAATGTATCTGACTTAGCTCTCAGGAAGGCTACCCAACTGAATCTGGAGAAATCATCAATAATAACTAAGGTGTAAGACTTCCCTCCTAGGCTTTGTACTGCAATGGGTCCAAAAATATCCACATGAAGCAGATACAATATCCTAGGTGAATCACTTTTGTTAATGGATTTGAAACTAGTTTTAGTTTGCTTGCCTAGTTGACAAGCCCTGCATAGGCTTTCCTTCTTGTAGGGACCAGAAGGTAAACCTCTAACAAGGTTGTCTTTAGATAACCTAGATATGTTCTTAAGGTTTACATGTCCTAGCCTTTTGTGGCATAGCTCATTTTGGTTACTAGTGATATTGAGTAAACAAATATCAGTTGTGGCAGAAATGAAATCTACTAAATATATGTTTCCTTGTCTAAGTCCAATTAAAACAGTTTGGTTTTTATCATTTATGATAGAACAAGAGGTAGAGTTGAAATGTACCTGATAATCTTCATCACATAACTGACTTATGGATATAAGGTTATGTTTAAGTCCTCTTACATATGTCACCTTTTTGAAGGTCACTGCTCCAATGCTTACTCTTCCATACCCTTCTGACTGACCACTCTTTGAGTCTCCAAATATCACCTTTGGTCCTAGCTTGGATTTATAGTTGGAGAGATTTGCTTTGCTGCCAGTCATGTGCTTGGAGCAGCCACTGTCCAGGTACCATGTCTGACTTAGCCTTGGACAGTTCTTCACCTGTACCTGCATCAAAAAATAAAGCTCAATTGTTCTTGACTCAGGTTACCTTGGGTCCTTGGTTTGGCTGAAAAGTAAAACTATAAATGACTGATAATGCAGGTTGAGACTTATACCCTAGAGGGTGATATCTCCTAGGTGGGATTATCCAATCAGCTACTGGATTAAATGTCTTGTTAGCTATTTTAAAATTTCTATAGGAGAAATTATTTATATTTGGTCGTTCTGGGATCGACGAATTATTGTAAGTTCATCGACCAGAGTTCGACGAATGGGGATGAGATCGTCGACCTCCACTCAGAGAATGACCATGGTCATTTTCTGCGTCCCACGTTCGTCGACCTCTGCTCGACGAACCATACACAGTTCATCGATCACAGTAGGACGAATAATTATTTCTGAAGTTTGCGTTCAGCGTTCGTCGATCGGGGTTCGACGATCTTGCAGGATTTCGTCGATCTAAGTTCGACGAATTCTGCTGAACTTGGTTTTTAACAGCTTTCTTCTGTTTTCTGTTTCTATTGTCTAGGGGATTTGACTTGTTTTCCGATCTAGGTTTTTCAGTTAGTTTCTCTTTACCCTTAGCAGTGATAAACTTTATATGAGTAGAAAGTATATTCTTCTTTATTATAGGGAGTAAACCTGATGAAGCACCCAAGCCCAGCCTGCCATTTAATCTGGCATTTACTGTGCTTGTGATATCCATCAGCTTGAGGCTTCTCCCATTGAGAGATTGCTCAAGTTGTTTTGCCTCACATAATTCAGATTTTAACTTGATTATCTGTTCATTAGCTAGTGTCAATTGGTCAGTTAGTTTTCTATTTTCTGTGCTGACAGATTCAAGGTTTTCTAGTCTAGTCCTCAAGGTTTTTATTTCTTTCTCTGAGTTTATTAGATCCATGCACATAGTTTTAAACTCTACTTTAAACAAGTCAGAATTGAAATCAAAACTAGAAATCACCTGATCAGCCTCTGAGTCTGAGGCACCTTCATCTTCAGAATCCTCTTCTGATCCACAGTTGCTTCTGGAGGCATCTATTGCCATTAGGCACACCTCCTTGGATTTGGCTTCTTCCTATTCTTCACTGGAGCTGGAGGAGGATGTTTCCTCTTCTGTGTCACTCCAGGACTCAGCAACAAATCCTTTGTCCTTCCTTTTATACTTGTTGGAGGAGGGTCTGCTGCTTTGTTTTCTTCTGGAATCCTTGTCCCTGCCCTTGTCCTTTTTTCTGATTCTCTGGGCATTCTAAAATATAGTGCCCTGGCTTCCTGCATCCAAAACACACAACCTCCTTAGTTGGTGTCTTGTCATATTTGGGCTTATCATCCTGCTTGGATGATTTTCTTCTAAAGTCCTTTATTGCCATTTTGTAGAATCTTTTGGCAAAAATACTCATTAACTCCTCATTGGATGTAGATGTTTCATTGTCTTCAGAAGCTTTGAGGGCCAAGCTGTGCTCCTTCCTAACTGGGGTAGTTGCCTTCTGTTCTGCTGCCTCTCTTGATTTGACAAGCTGCTCATATGACTTCAGCTTGCCTAGCAGAGATTCTGTTGAGATCTCATTGAGGCTTCTGGCTTCTTTGATTGACCAGATTCTGGAGTCCCATGAACTGGGGAAACACATCAGTATCTTGTCATTCACCTCAGTTAAGGTGATGTCCTTGTCAAAAGTCTTGAGTTCAATGATGATTGAACTTAATCTATTGTACATCTCAGCCACTGATTCTGTCTTATCCTTTTTGAAATTCTCATAGAGAGAAATGAGACTGGATCTCCTATCCTTTCTTTCATCAGCTGAGCCTACTACCATTTGATTGAGAGAGTCCCAAATGGCCTTGGCTGAGGTGCACTCAGCCACCTTCTGAAATATGTCATCTGACATTGTTTGGGCCAGAATATTCATAGCCTTTGCATCAGCCATCTTGGCTTTCTTATAGGCTTTAGTATTGTCTGGAGGTGGTACTGCACTCAGATTAGTTGATGTGCTGGCAAAAGTTGTAGGAGCTGGAGGAACACCTGTTAAAATGACAGAAAAAATATCCTCATCAATGGAGTTCATATATAATCTAATTCTTGCCTTCCAGATGGCAAACTTATTAATATTGCACACTGGAGGTCTGATGCTTGTATAGTCCTTGTTTTGGGCCATGTCTGTGAGAAGGATAAGTCCAATAACAGAATAGAAACAAACAGATCTAACTAGGGGATCTTGGGGTTCAGGTGTTAGCCTGTACAACCAATCAGATGTGGTGTTATTAACCAACCTCACTTTGATACCAATTGAAAGAGCAGCTAGATCTGATATACTCTAGAGGGGGGGGTGTGAATAGAGTATATGGTGATTTTAAAACTTTTACAACTGCTGTTGTATTTTAGGTGTGTGTGTGTGTGTGCAGGGAAGCAAATACAATAAATCAAAAAGAAAACAGCAATGGACTAATCACAGCACATTCACAGAGCAAGACCAGAAAACAAAAGGAAAAGAAAGCAACCGGACGACACAAGAATTTTATAGTGGTTCCCCAAATCTGGGTAGTCCACTCTTCTACCACCCTGGTAGGAATCCACTGCAGGAAGGGGTTGATCAGGTGTCCTGGCACCAATGGGGTTTTGATCAGGTTCCCAAAAACCAAACCCTCAAGTCTTTTGGTGGGAGACTTGCAACCAGAATAATTTTGAAGGGAATTAAAACCCTGTACAGAGGTGGAGTGAGAGGGTGATGAGGTCTTCTCTTTCTCAAGTCAAATGAGAAGACTTGTGGAATGTTGTTTAGCAGCTTTGCTCCCCCTGAGATGTAGAATGGATCAGGAAGAATGCTGGAGCACTGCTTCAGGGTGATAGGTCTTCAAAGACCTAGAATTCCAGGTCCAGAGAAAGTCTTCAGGAACTTCTTGCAACTGATATGAATGTATTGTTTCTTGAAGTTATCCTGAGTGAAAGCAGATGAAGAAGACTCTTGATATTGATGTAGTGTTCTTCTTCTTCTTCTAGATCA
This sequence comes from Platanthera guangdongensis, assembly GCA_039583875.1. Classification (NCBI taxonomy): domain Eukaryota; kingdom Viridiplantae; phylum Streptophyta; class Magnoliopsida; order Asparagales; family Orchidaceae; genus Platanthera; species Platanthera guangdongensis. Next base: position 136,857,473 of record CM077148.1, read on the forward strand.
ATTTCTCTCTGTGCCAAGAATGAATTCCTTTTCTTGTGTTGTCTGAATCGCTGTGTATGCTTTTCTTGTTGTTGTCTATTGTGTATCTCTGTGTTACTGACTGTTTCTGTATATCTGTCTATTTCTCATAAGAACACATTCGAATTTTTGAATGTCGAGCAGTAATGACAAACGGCCTGAAAGGAAGTAGTAATTAATTATTTCCCCAACTGTTTCCATAGGAAAAAGGCATGTAATAATCCAGAATTAACTGCGCATCCTAACGGTAGTATACTGTGAAGAACTGCCATTAATTGTCCAGGAATCAGCGCCATGGAATGAGACGGGAACGGAAGAAGACCTAGTCTGGAATAGTCGACCGAAGAACATAATTCATCGACATGAGTTAAGAGTTCGTCGAGCTAAGCAGAGTTCATCGAGCTGAGCTGAGTTCGTCGAGCTGAGCTGAGTTTGTCGAGCTGACAGTCTTCATTCGTTGAATAGACAATCTTCAATATCAGACAAACATTATTCGTTGAGCAGAGAACTAAATTCGTCGAGCTGAGAATAAACTTCGTCGACCTGAGAAAAGTTCTGGACTTGGACGAAATACTCTGCATCTGCTGAATTGCTGTGTCGACACAAAATGGTGTCGACAGATTGATCTTGGTGTCGACAGATTGATCTTGGTGTTGACAGATTGATCTTGGTGTCGACACAAATCCTCTGGTGTCGACAAAAGCTGGTGTCGACTGAAATCCTGGGTGTCGACACAAATCGCCTGGTGTCGACACAAGCCTTAAGTGTCGACACAGATTCTCTGAGCACAAAAATCGTCGAGTAGAGATTAGCATTCGTCGACCTGAGAAGCTGTGAACTTAAGGTCCAAGTTCGTCGAGCTCAGAATATAATTCGTCGACCGAAGCATGAAGCTGGACTTAGAGAAATTGAAGTAGTCCTGAGAATGCTTGAAGTAGAATCCGTTGTTCGTCGAGCAAAGAACGAAGTTCATCGAGCTCAGCACTGCGAATTGTCTCACGATCGTCGAGCGCAGAACTTCCTTCGTCGAGCTTAGTTCGACGAACGTCAAACTCATTTCACTTAGTCTGAAAAACAGATAGATCTGGAGTTCCTGATGGTCTTGAAGAAGGCTGGTCCATCTGAAGGTGAGATAGAGGACTGTCTTAGACTCTAAGACAAAAACTTGACCCAGACTATACATAATGGGTCACATCCTAAGTCAGTGAACCTAGCCCAAATCAACTAGGGATCCAACACCTTCTTTGTAGGATCTATAGTGGAGACGGTCGTAGGAACATAAGGACCTTCTTCAACAATCATGAAGATCCTTGGATCTACAACTTCCATGAAAAACTTAATCCTCTCTTTCCACATGGGAAAGTTATTCTTTGTACACAATGGAAGCTTAGCAAAATCCTTAGCCTTGTCCATGCTTGGTTAACTCAAAAGACAACTTAGGTTAGATCTGATCAAGGTATTAACCTTTTAATGATCAACCTGGCTCTGATACCAATTGAAGTGTTAGTTGTCTTACCTAAATCATCTAGAGGGGGGTGAATAGGTGGGTTTTGCGTCTTTTGCGGAATAAAAATTTTAGAGATCTAAGCACAGAAAATAACTACCACCAAGCAATCACAGAGTACATAGAGATTTATAGTGGTTCCCCAACCTTGGGTACATCCACTTTCCACTCACCGATCTAGCAAATCACTAGACTCGGCTACTCCACTATCTCGGATTAAAACCAATCCTACACCTCAGAACAACGTTCCTACAACTCGATCCACAAAACGGATCTACACTCGGAAGATGAAAACTTTCTACAACTTGGAGAACAATGCTCCTACACTCGGAGAATAATCTCATACAAGAATAGATTGAAAATTGGAAATACAAACAGTTCCTTTTTCTCAGATTTGGAAATTTCTGCCTAGGTCTTCCTTCTTGAAATATTGCGGCACTGTCCAAAAGCTTTGAAGAAGACACGACAAGATCCGATCTAAAGATTCTTGACTCACACGATCCGAGAGAAGATGAAGAAGTTGAAGAACAATCTCGATCTCCAAGCCGACTGATCTGAATCTTCTTCAATGAAAGCCCTTGGCGATTTTCACGATGAGGAGCGACGGCGGCTTCCGTTTTAGGAAAGAGAAAATTGATTCAGAAATTATTAGAATATTTCTTTTTAGTGCTTGCTAGGGTTAGTCGGAATGACAAGACCTTATAGAAGATCTCCCAAACAGTCATAATTAGCATTAATGATGACCACGTGGACCAATCATGTCAAATCATTTGAAAATCTCGTCAGTTTAGGACTTAGCGAAAGTTTCTGGAAAAATGACTGAATTACTCGAGTAAAATAAGAACTACTCGAGTACAATGATGAGTACTCGAGAGGATAATGTGAGAAAACTCGAGAAGAAGTCCTTCAGGAAATCTAGAACAAAATTCATCATCACTCGAGTGGAAAAAGGTTACTCGAGTGCTAGAAGTATTACTCGAGAGGTGGAAATGAACTTCTCGAGAAAAGGAATTAGAAAAAAATTCTGGAAGATAATACTGATCACTTGAGTACTGGATCAAGACTACTCGAGAAGAAAGCAAACTTCTCGAGTACATAAACTTCACTACTCGAGTGGGGTTGATTCTCACGAGAACTTTCCTTCTGTAACTCGAGTCAACGGCTTATCTACGCGAGTGGTGAACTTGATTACTTGAGTATAAAACTTAGAATATTTTTGAGATGGAAAATCTTTCAACTCAAGAAAGATAAGAAGTCTACTCGAGTAATGGACTTGGCCACTCGAGAACTAGATTCAAGTATCTCGAGTACCATTTCCTTTACTCGAAATCCAGACTAGGCTTACTCGAGTACGACTAAGGTTCAACTCGAGTACTTGGATTTCTACTCGAGTGAAACACTTAGAAAAATTCAGTTAATGAAGATTTTCTTTCCTTCAAAGAAATCAGCAACATGTCTTTCTCCAACAATCCTAGTTCTTGAAAATGAAGTGTATCCCAATAGAGAGGCTACACATGAGTCAACACCATGGATCACACAATGAGGGATTACATTGTATGGTCTTGTGTTTGGTGACCCATTGTAGACTGACATTGATCTACACTTGGCAATTTAGTCCTGCAAACACATAACTCAAACAATACATCAAATACAACTTAATTCATCTTAGGTCAAGGGTGACTTCACCAAATCTAGGTTATTGTGGATACAATACCCAACACTGGCCCATGAAGGCCAAAGCAAAATGTTTACTTTACTATGTTCATGTGTGGCCGACCTGCATGTCGAAGTATGAAAAACATGTATTGTTTAAGTAAACACTTGTAAGGCCCTAAGGCCGAGGTTTTGGTGTATTTTGCTGTCATTCCTACTTTGGGTTTTGTGGACATTCATGCTTTGGTATTTGGGTTCTTATAACTATTTTAAAAGCTTCCGCTAGAATGCTCTGAGTTAGGATGCGTATTCCTATGCTATTAATTTGGTATTCTTATGTAGTTCCACTAACTGTCTGTAGAATATGGCGTGGGGCCCCGGCCGGACCTTCTGTTATATTCCATGTGACGGATGAGGGTGTTACAATTTGGTATCAGACGGAGGTTTTGATCCTCTGACCTATGGGTTATGGGCCCACCACGCTTCCGCTGCGCTAAGGCATCGGTCTTGCTTATTTGAATTCGTTGACGAATTCTTTTAAGGGGTGGTGAGAACATGTATGTGAGTCATCGTTATAACATGAAAAGAATCCATGAATGTCCACTTAGGAATGAAAATACACTTGTTTGAGGAACCTGAGTGTTCCAAGGATTGCCTTTTTGCAATTTGTGTGTCGCCTAGTTGAGCGTTTTAACAACTATAGGGGACTAGGAGTGGTGCGCGACAGTCGCAACAATAACATTTCACGGAGAGTAGTGCACCTAACGACATGCCTGCGACCCCTCCTTCTACAGAAACCATTCAGATGGTGGTTGAAGCGGTGTTCGCTATGTTCAAAGCCCAACATGGAGGGCATGTGCAACCCCTATCCCTAAGATGGCTGCAGTACCGATTGACACGCTAGAGCAAAGGGCATGTGGTCGAACATCTGAGTAGCAGTTGAATATGCTTTTGACTCAGGGAACACACTCAGTGGATGAGTATTTACATGCGTTTGTCTTGATAAGGAGATACCCAGGGTTTGAGATGGAGAACGAACAAACCATAGTTAAAAGATTTTACAACGGTCTGCATGATGATTTACGACTGTTGTTTGTAGGACCAAAGCTACTTGGATTACGAGCATTGGTTGTACAACCTCAGGCTCGTAGGATCAGATCGGGCTCGAAGAGAGGGAAAGGTAAGGCAAGATGGACTCCTTGGCAGAAGCCTACTCACTGGTGAGTGGGTCCCAGGAAAAGGGCTACTCGTAGGGTTAAGGCCGGCTCCCAGGCGAGACGGACCCAGCGAGATGGCCCAGTGGCTCAGGCGAGAGCCCTCACAGGCGAGACGGACCCAGCGAGAGGGCCCAGCGGCTCAGGCGAGAGCCTCGCCAAGCGAGACGAGCCCCATAGGTAGGAGCTCTCGCCCGCGAGACGGTGCTCTCACCAAGCGCCAGTTCAGTTGGATGGTGGTTCATCTTTTTGCCCTAGGTGATTTTACGCTTTTGCCCTCGGTGGTCTGTATATAACCCTTCAAAACAGCGGAGTTTGGCTGTTGGCAGACCCAACCAAGGGTATTTTGGTAATTTCAGGTCGGTTCAGTTTGGTTATTGACAGTTCAAACTCAGAAAACTATAAATAGGCCCATAGGGGTTCTTCATAAGCAGTTTTTTCCCGGCATCTTAAGAGTTCTGTGCTTTCTGAGGAGCTCCAAGCCCAGCTTTTGGATTTGGAGGGGAAGCTCTTAGAGATCTTCCGGGTAAGTGGTGAGACGTCCCTGCTAAGGCTTTGGGTCGATTTTTGGTCCTTCACAACCAGTCGGAGGTCAGATCGTGGGACAAGTAGGTGTTGGCTATGCCCCTAATTTCGAACTTTCGTTGAAGTCAAATTTTTGCTTCAACAGTTCTGGTGCGGTGAGCGTGGAAGGTAGCCGATACAAGAAAGTTTTGAGTTTGGTCCGATAGCAGAGGTGAAGGATCTGGTACAGGAGGTTCCCCCTCCCGGGGAGAGGAGGCGATGAGGAAGATGCTGGAGGACTTCAGGCGAGAGGTCTGGAGACCATCAACTTGGCCTTCTTGGTAAGGAGCGAGTGGGCAACGCGTCAGGTTCCGGTAGAGGCGGTCCCGCTCTTTGGCGAGAACGCTCCTGGGCAGCGCCCCAGGAAGGTCCCGACGGAGGTTGGCGAGAGGGACGTGGCCGCGCAAGAGCTCTTCACAGGCCAGCGTCCTGGGAAGGAGATTCCGGCAGAAGTTGGCGAGAGGGAGGCGGCTGTGCGAGAGCTCTTCCCTGGGCATGGTCTCGCGGATCGGGCCAGCCAGCCAAGGCCGCGAGACGTACCCTCTCGGCAAGCATGAGGCGAGAGCCCTTTTAGTGAGCTCATCATCTCGGCCCCGGTGTCGGAGGGGTTTCGGGAGCCCAATATGTCCTACTACTCGGGGAAAGATGACCTTATACAGCATGTGCAGTGGTTCGAAGATGTTGTTTCGATAAGGCAAATGACGGAAGCCTTCAAGTGCCGACTGTTTGCCATCACGTTGAAGGAGATGGCGCGGGACTAGTTCCACCAGTTGTCGGCAAGTTCGATCTTCAGTTTTGAGGACCTGCATCGAGGGTTCCTATTGAGGTTCTTGGCATCGAAGAAGCATAAGAAGGAGGCGGAGTGCCTGTTTGTAGTGAGGCAGAAGTAAGACGAGACGTTGGGTCATTATGTTGCCCGATTTTAGGAAGAGATCCTCCTGGTCTAGGAGGTCCCGGGGTATGCACTGATGCTCGCTTTTACCCTGGGGTGAGGCCGAGATTCTTTAGTATGGAGCTGAAGAGAGTGTCCCCCTCTCTTTTGAGGAGCTCATGGAGAGGGCAGCAAAGGAGATAGACTTCGAGAGGGCCAATCCGGCATTTGCTAGGAAGCTGGCCAGGTTGGCGAAGGATGACGTGAAGGAGTCGGGAGCAGGAAGGCAGAGGGAGCAGAGAGAAGAGAGAAGGAGGGAGGAGCCCCGAGGACAGGGCAGCAGGGACAGCATCAAGGACGGGGGGGGGGGGGGGGGTCCGGGAGCCGAACAACCGGTTAGGTTGGAGGCCTCAGGAGGGTCGCCCCCAGGAGCAAGGAGGAGGCTTTCACGGAAGAGACAACTTTTGTGAGCCGAGGAGGTTTGATCAGCCGACGAGGAGGCAGGAGCTGAGGGGTCACTTCCTGCATCAGCAGGAGGCAATGGAGGTCGGCCGAGGTAGAGGAGGAAGGAGAGGAGCTCGGGGAGGAGCCGGAAGAAGAGGAGGTGGATAAGGAAGAGGGGGCCACGTGGCGTTGCTGTTCTGTGACTTCCACTAGGAGGAGGGTCACGCGACGACCACCTGTCCAGAGTTCTTGGAGATGAGAGAAGTCAGGGGCTAGGGAGGCAGGATCCGTCGATAAGGATCGTGGAGGTGCAGCATGGGGAGACGGAAGATAGGTGTGAGGACCGGGCGGATGTAGGAACCCGGGGAGGGATCGGGGTGATCCACAGAGGGGTTAGGATTGAGGCAACTTGAAAAGGGAGCCTCCAGACCATGTTCCGAAGGGGGGTAGCCTCGAACTCCCAGGCTCCCCCTCCGGAAGAAAAATTTACCTTTTCTTCAGCAGATATGCAGGATTACGAGGACCCGTTCTATGACGCCTTGGTGATCCAGACAGCAGTCGAGAACTTCACGGTCTCTAGGATCTTGGTGGACAACGGGAGCTCCATGAATGTGATCTTCAAGAAGGCCTTCGATGAGATGAAGGTTGATGGAAAGAGGGTGCTAGCTTCGGACGGACCGTTGTTTGGTTTTTCAAGAGAAAGAAAGGAGGTAGAAGGAGGGATGGGGCTGTATGTGAAGTTGGGGGGCGTGTCACGGAACTACAGGTTCGTGATCGTAGATGCCCCAAGCAGCTATAACGCCATCTTTGGGCGCCCCCTAATCAGCACCTTTCGATGCATCCCCTCCTCGTTTCATCAATGCCTTAAGTTCAACAACGGAGGGGTGCAGGTTAGGATTAGGGGGGACCCGAAGGTGGCAAGACAATGCTACGTGACGGTGGTCAACACCATATCTTGGATGGCAGAGGCGGAAGAGCTGGAGAGGGAGATGTCAGAGCAGGAAGAGGTTGTTGGAGAAGAGGAGGTGAGCCTAGAGGAGACGAGGGAGGAGATTGAGGAGGAGCAAAGAGGAGGAGGTGTGCAGGAGGTCCAGAGGGACGAAGAGTCAGAGCCGCAAGGGGGTCGGTAGGAGGAAGGAGTAGGAGAAGGAGTTGAGAGGGAGGCCCTGAGAGGTGTGGAAGTTGAGCAGCAGTAGAGTGAGAGCCTAGGGGAGGCGATGGAAGTCGAGGAAGCAGGAGGGGAGGAAGAGTATGGGCAGGAAGAGGAGGCAAGAGCCGGCTGGGAGCAGTCGCGGCTGGAGCTGGCTGGAGAAGTGGTGGAGATGGAAGTCTTAACCAGCGTCGACCAGGTGCAGAGGGTCCGGATCAGCGGGGACTTGAGTCCCGAGGACCAGGAGCGAGTTCGAGCTTGCATCCAGAGCATCGTCGACATATTTGCTTGGAGCGCGGCTGACATGTCGGGTATCGATGTGGATGTAGCCTGCCATCGCCTGAACTTGGACCCCCGGACACGTCAGATTCGCCAAAAGATGAGGACCATCGCTACCAAGCTGGAGGAGCCCATCCGCGAGGAAGTCAAGAAGCTTATGGAGGCTGGCTTCATCTCGGAGATCCAGTATCCAGGCTGGATCTCCAACGTGGTAATGGTGAAGAAAGGGCGAGGGAAGTGGTGCATGTGTATTGATTTTTCTTTATTAAATAAATCATGACCCAAGGATTGCTACTCCCTGCCTCAAATCGACGCACTGGTTGATTCAGCACTTGGTTTATCTATTATGAGTTTTTTGGATGCTTTTTCAGGTTACCACCAGATTCGAATGCACCCCCTGATGTCAAGGATGTTTCCTTCATCATGACGGAGGGGTACTTCAGCTATAAGATGATGCTCTTTGGGTTGAAAAATGCAGGGGCTACATACCAGCGTATGATGGATCGAGTCTTCTAGGGTCAAAGGGGAAGGAACCTGGAAGTCTATGTTTATGATCTGATGGTCAAAAGCAAATGTATGGACTCGCACCTTTGAGGCCTGTAGGAGATGTTCGCCACCCTGCGGAAGTTCAAGATGAGGCTGAACCCCTTGAAGTGCGTCTTTGGGGCAAGCCGCGGGAAGTTCGTTGGACATCTTCTGACTCCCGCAGGGGTGGAGCCTAACCCAGATAAGGTAAAGGCCATCCTGGAGCTGGAATCACCACGTAACACTAAGGAGGTCCAGCGCTTGATCGACAAGCTGGTTGGGCTAAGCAGATTCCTCTCCAGGTCGGGAGAGAAGTGCTCATCGTTCTTCAAAGTGTTGAGAGGTACTCAAAGGTTCGAGTGGATTGCCGAATGCGAAGAGGCTTTCCAAATGCTGAAGAGGCAGCTCTCCCAGGCTCCTCTACTTCGAAGCCCAAAGGAGGGGGAGGACCTAGCCTTGTACCTCAGAGTAGGAGCGGAGGCCGTGAGCTCGGTCCTGGTCAGGGAAGAGGGAAAGAAGCAATTGCCAATCTACTATGTTAGCAGGATCCTGAAGAAGGCGGAGCTCCGCTACCCCATCTTGGAAAAGCTAGCGTATTCTTTGATCATTTCTGCCAGGAAGCTCCGACCGTACTTCCAAGTGCATTCAATCAAGGTGGAGATGGACCATCCCCTTCGCAAGATTTTTGAGGGAGTGGAGCACTCAGGCAGGTTGGCCAAATGGTCTATCGAATTGAGTGAGTTCGATATCTCAATCGTACCAAGGCTCTCCATTAAGGCACAGACAGTGGCTGACTTCTTGGCAGACTATGTTGTTGAGGTCGGGACCGAGGAGCCGCGGTCGTAGGAGGCGTGGAAGATGTTGGTCGATGGGGCCTCGGGAAAGCACTCCCTCAGAGCAGGGGTGGTGTTGATAAGTCCTCAAGGGGTCACCATAGAAAAAACAGTGGTCTTACACTTTCCAGCGACTAACAATCAGGCGGAATACGAGGCCGTGATAGCCGACCTTCATTTGGCAAAGGAACTGGAGATCCAGGATGTGGAAGCTTTTACTGACTCGATGGTGGTGGCAACACAGATCCGAGGAGAGTTCGAAGCTCGGGAGCCCACCCTTGTGAAGTACTTATCCAAGGTGAGGGCAATCATCGGAGGATTCCAGACGTTCTCAATTCAACATGTTCCTAGGGAAGAGAGTATAACTGCTGATCGGTTGGCTAAGTTTGGACCTCGGGGAGGAGGGACCTTGACGGAGCTATTTCAACCGGCTATCGAGGAAGGAGAGTTGATGGAGGTGGATCGGCGACCCTTGTGGGTGGATCCATTGATGACCTTCCTAACCACTGGTGAGCTTTTGGAGGGGACCAAGGACTGGAAAAGCTTCAGGCACAAGGAAGTTCACTACCTAATGCTGGAAGGGGGGTTGCATCAGAAGATGTTGTCAGGACTCCTGGCAAGGTGTGTGACTATTAGGTATTGTATCCACATTAACCCAAATTTGATGAAGTCACCCTTGAACTAAGATGAATTAAGTTGCATTTGATGTTTGCTTGAGTTATGTGTTTGCAGGATTATATTGCCAAGTGTAGACCAATGTCAGTCTATAATGGGTCACCAAACACAGGACCATACAATGTAATCCCTCATTGTGTGATCCAAGGTGTTGACTCATGTGTAGCCTCTCTATTGGGATACACTTCATTTTCAAGCACTAGGACTGTTTGGAGAACGACTTGTTGCTGAATTTTTTAAAGAAGAGAAAATTCTGTTGAATGAATTTTTGCTAAGTACTTTACTCGAGTAGATACTAACATACTCGAGTGAAATACTTAGTCAATACTCGAGTAAGACTATCTGTACTCGAGTAAGGGAATTAGCTCTCGAGTAGTCAAATTATAGCTCTTGAGTAGCTAAGTCAATTACTCGAGTAGATCCTTTCTCATTCTCGAGTTAACAGAATTTCCCCTCCAGAAAATTTTCTAAGTGATTTACTCGAGTAGTCATATAAGTACTCGAGTAGTTTAGTCTTTTGTCTCGAGTTACAGAAGACTGGATTTCATGTAATTTTACTTCACTCCAGTAGTCAAGTTCCTGTACTCGAGTAGTCCATCCACTACTCGAGTAGTCCAGGTTTAATACTCGAGTGACAAGCTTTTCATCCCTCAGAATTTTTCTAAGTAAGCTGTATCTATATACTCGAGTAGTTTATCTTCTCTCGAGTAGTCCATTTTCACTACTCGAGTAACCCAGTTTCTTCTCCCAAAAATTATTCAAAGTCTTTGACTCGAGTATTCCTCTCGAGTAGTTAATTTCTATTCTCTCGAGTAGTATTTCTTGTACTCGAGTAGTTCAACTCCACATCTCGAGTAACTATATTAGCACTCGAGTAAGTCTCTTTGTACTCGAGTTGCTGCTCATCATTTCTGGATTTTCTCTAAGTCTTCTACCCGAGTTGTCCTCTTTTATTCACTCGTGTAATCTTATATAGTACTCGAGTAGGTAAACATTCACTCGAGTATTTCAGTCATCCTTTTCAGAAAAATCGTTAAGTCCAGATTTGACAGAAATTTCAAAAGCCTTGACGTGATTGGTCCACGTGTACGTCATTAAGATTAATTATGACCGTTAGGGAAGATCTTATATAAGGTCTTGTCAAAACTGACAAACCCTAACAAGTGCTGTCAAGTTTTATTCTAAGTATTTTTCTGAATCTCATTCTCTCTCTCTAAAAACAAAAGCCTCCGCCGCCGACCTTCATCGCGCATATTCTGCTAGGGTTTTCGATCCAGAAGATTCAGATCAAGAAGATTCACAGATCGAGATTGTCTTTCAATTCTTCATCATCTATCTGATCGTGTGAAGCCAAGAAATTTCAGATCTAGCTTTTGCCGAGATTCTTCTTCAACTTCTCTGATAGAGCCGCAAAGATCAAAGAAGAATATTCAGGCCGACAGTTTCCAGATCTGAGAAAGTTTTACTGTTTGTATTTTCATATACTTTCAATTTCATTCTTGTAGGAGAATTCTCTCCGAGTGTAGGAGCCCTTTTTTTCTCCGAGTTGTAGGAAGTTTTATCTTCCGAGTGTAGATCCGTATTGTGGATCGAGATTGTAGGAACTTTGTTCCGAGGATTAGGATTGGTATTCAATCCGAGATAGTGGAGTAGCCGAGTTTAATTCTTTACTAGATCGGTGAGGGAAAATGGATGTACTCAAGATTGGGGAACCACTATAAATCTTTTGTCGGCTGTGATTGCTTGGTTGATAATTGTGTGCATAGATCTCTAAATTTTTATTCCGCAAAAGACACACAACTCACCTATTCACCCCCTCTAGGTTATTTAGGTAGACAACTGAACAATTTCAATTGGTATTAGAGCCAGGTTGATCAATAAAAGGTTAACACCTTGATCAGATCTGACTAATTATCTTTTGAGAATTTTCTAACCATGGACAAGGCTAAAGATTTTGCCAAGCTTTCATTGTGCACCAAGAGTAACTTTCCCATGTGGAAAGAAAGAATCAGATTTTTCATGGAAGCTGTGGATCCAAGGATCTTCATGATTGTTGAAGAAGGTCCTTACATTCCCATGACTGTCACCACAATAGATCCTACAAAGAAAGTTCCAAAGAAATTTATGGATCTAAACAAAGACGTGATTGCACTTATGTCTTTAGATAAGAAGGCCAAGAATATAATAGCAAGTGCAGTCGATGACTCCATATTGCAAAACTTGATCCACTGCCAGTCTGCCAAGGAGATGTGGCAGTCCCTAGTCACTTTGATGGAAGGTACAAAAGAAGTTAGGGACGATAGAAGATACCTTCTGAACCATAAGTATGAAGCCTTCCGACAAGGAAACAAGGACACCATTGCTGACACTTTTGAGAACTTCTTCAAGATAGTTAATGGCCTAAGGGTATATGGATGAGTCTTCACAAACGGAGAACTAAATGATAAATTCCTAAGATCCCTAACCAAGGAATGGGATAATAAAGTCTGTGCTATCCGGGAGTTTAGAAAGCTAGCTGAGACGGACCCGCAGAATCTCTTCGGGAAGCTAATGTCATAAGAGCTTAAACTCAACACAAGAAAAGCTGAAGAAGAGAAGAGCAGGTCTGCATCCAAGGAGAAGTCTGTTGCTCTAAAGGCAGACAACTCAAGGAAGTCAAAGGCTGCCTCTCCTGCCCCAGCACAAGAAGTGATGAGTCCCGTTTATATAGGGTTTTGCGAACTCATTTGGGTTGGTTTTCCTATCTTTGCTCTTCACTTTTTGGTTGTTTTCGTTGATATTTCGTTCCTACTGCTTTTCACGTTTAGTGCACCTTTCTAGCCCGTGGGTGCGCAATTGCGCATTCGATTGCTGGGGGTATGCACTTGGTGCTCCCCGGGGCTCATTCCAGTAGTTTTATTGCTTTTTGTTGATTGCTGGAGGGTCCTCCGTTGCTAGTGTTTTTGTGTGCAGGTGGTCAGTTTTCCCCTCTTTAGTTTACTGATTTGAGGAAAATGCACGACCGTGCGTTTTATTGGCGCACGGTTTGTTTCCGTCGTGCGTTTTCCTGCAGATTATTTTGGAAGATTGACCGGCCCGTGCGATTGCTTCACACACGGTTTCTTCGGAACTGTGCGCGAAGGAAACACACGGTTTTCCTATAGCCTTTTGGTTTTTCTCTGTTATGTGGCTAGTCATGCGTCTTCTTCACGCACGGGCGGAAGTGCCCGTACGTGCGTAAACGCACGATTTCTCCCGGTTGCCTGCGTTTTTTGCTTGCTGTCACTACCCGTGCGAATTACTTCACGCACGGGCGGAACCGCCCGTTCGCGAGTAAAATCGCACGGGTCAACGCTTCTTCTTCCTCAGGCGCCTTCTGGTTATTAATATCGCACGGTTCACGCACGGTCGTGCGCCAGACCGTGCGTGACCATTTTTTTCTGACTTTTACTATTTAAGCCCCAGATTTCTCCTGGACTGGATTCTTCATTTTTTCCCCGCCATTTCCGCCCATTGGAGCGGGAACTCGCCCCTCCAACCATCATTTTCTCTCTCCTCCTTGGAGGGTTGATCTGGCCACCTTTTCTCCTCCAAAGAGCTTGCTAAAGCTTTGTCTCCGGCCACCATCGCCATTGCTGACCTCCAAAGTGCTGTTTGAGTTCTTTGCTGCTGAACTTGTGAAGCATTTCGCTCCGATCTGCATCAACAACTACAACACGAAGAAGCCATGTGTGAAGAAGGAAGTGACAACCCTTCGGGATCCCGGATATCTTCCAAAGACCGAGCTCGGATGAGGCTCGACAACCCTCGCTTCCGGCCGTGAATCTTTGAGAGTCTTCGAGTGCTTGGTTGTATTTCATATCCCCTTTTTCTTGGATTTACTTTAAACTAAACTTGTGCTATTTTTCTTGAGGTTTATTAGCTATGTTTTGTTCAAGGTCTTGTTACGGTTTTGTACGGTGATTCCTTGTTCATGATATATGTTGATGAGTTTCCTCCTTGTTAGAGAAAGTCGTGTTTGAGCCGTTCTAGCGATTGCTAGAAGCGCGCGTTGCGAAGAGGTGTTTACGACCCTCGATAGTTTGTTCGTCTTTGCTATTACTCCTTGGAGTAATTCATCCTGGCGACGCGATGACGGCGACCCGCACTAGTTTGATGCTGCTTAGGGTAGGAAAACCAAAATCAAACCCCTCAATTTTATTTAGTTCTTTCATTCATTTCTCTGAACGAGAAATCCATGCTCCCTACTTGCACTCCGCGTGAGATCGATACTTGGGGAAGCTACTCCTCCATTTTATTACTTGGCCGTGAACGGTAATCTTACTGCTAGTGCATCAAGTTTTTTGCGCCGTTACCGGGGAGTGCAACTGTTGCGTGGATTTTGTTTCTTTTGGGAAAAGTTTGTGAGTGTTTTGCTGTTTTAAGTGTTTTCTTTCTATGAGTGTTTATGACAGATCTGAACCTTGGTGGAAGGCGTGAAGATTTGGGTGCTGATCCCGAGACTGCACGAGCAAGGAGAGCTCACTTGCGTGCTACTGCAACTGAGGGAAGGATGGATGACTTGGGCCATTTGGGACTCGGTCAAGGGGAACGAATTATTGAGAACCAGGATGTGGCCCAGTCTCGCATTTGGACAATGCGGGATTTCACTACCCCTACTGTGGGGAGTGTTTATCCAGGGTTCAGGCCAGCCATAGCCAATAATCATTTTGAGATCAAGCCTGCTATTTTGAATATGATTAGGAACAATACTCAGTACTCGGGTCTGCCGAGCGAGGATCCTCAGCTACATTTGGCTGAATTTTCTGAGATATGTAGTACTTTCCACTATGCGGGCATTGCGGATGAAGATGTGAAACTAAAGTTGTTTCCTTTTTCATTGAGGGATATGGCCAAGACTTGGCTGCATACGATTGCACCTAGCACCGCTACCACCTGGGAAACTTTATCTTCCATGTTTTTGGCTAAGTTTCATCCTGTTGATAAAATTGTTAATGCTCGCAGGGAAATAGTCACGTTCAGACAGCTGGATCAAGAAACTCTTTCTGAGGCATGGGAGAGATTTGCCGACATACAGCGTCGTTGTCCTCAACACGGCTGTGAGCCTTGGAATTTGGTGGAGATATTCTATTTCGCCATTGAGCCAAATTTCAGGGCAATGATCGATGCGGCAGCGAGTGGCACGATTATGAACTTATCTCCTGAGGAAGCGTTGAGACTCCTTAAAGACACGGCTTCCCACAACACGTACTGGACAACGGGCAGGAATGCTCCTAGAGGGGCAAGAAATTTGTTTGATACTAATGTAGTGGGGCTGCATGCCAAATTGAGCCATCCTTCTTTGGATGGGAAGATGATTTTGACCCGATCTACCACACCGCCTGCCCCTGTGATGAGAATATCGTGCCAGGGTTGTGGTAACTCTGGCCACCACGCTTATGAGTGCCCTGCGGGTGAACTGTTTGTTGAACAGGCAGGTATGACTTTTGAAGAAAATGTTAATTTTATAAATAATCAAAATCTTGTTGTGCCTTACAATAATACTTATAACCCTAACGCGAGAAACCATCCCAATTTCTCGTGGAACCAAAACGCGCCCGGTCAAAGATGGCAGGGGGCCAGCATCAATTCGATGCTCAGGCTTCTGGTAGCCAGCCGCGACCGTCTCAGCCGGGTTATAATCAGAATTTGCAAGGGTCGCGAAAGAGCGCATTAGAGGAGATGATGGAAAAGTTTGTTGAAATGGCCCAGTCGAATACGGCTACTCAGACTGCTTCCATGAGGAATTTAGAAACGCAATTGGGACAATTGGCCCACGTTTTTTCTGAGCACACCCGAGGCACACTTCCTAGCGACACAAAGAAGAATCCCCGTGAGCAGGGTAAGAGTGTTGAGGACGTGGGGGAATGTAATGGCCGAGAAACGACTGTTAAGTGTGAGATAAATGTCGTAGAGACTCTAGCGCTTTGTGATTCTGGTTCATCTTGCAACATTCTTGCTTTGCAAGATATTGAAAAGATGAATTTGAATATCGATTCTGATGGAAGGAAATCCTTAATGCTAGCTGATGGATCTGTGTTTGAGACCAATGGAGAGGTGAAGGGTGTAGAAGTGGTTTTGAATGGGGCGGCTGTCTTCACAGACTTTCAGGTGCTTGGACCCAGGGGTAACACGTCAAAACCCATCCTTGGGGTCCCCTTCCTTAAAGCAAGTGAGGCTACGTTGCATTTTGATGCTGGTGGCGTCACTTTTGCGCCCAAAGTTATTGCACCTTTACCACCTTTGCCTCCTCAATTAGTTGTTATTGACCTCATAGAACCAGTAAACTTAACTATCGTGTCATCTAATGATGTTTCTAGTGGTGCTAAGACAGATTTTAAATCGACGGGACAAGAACAGGTGGAGGAAGATGTTGAAACGCCGATGACAACTACAGGGAAAGAAGTGACACAGGTCCTTGATGTGATGCATGATGCTGCTGCGAAAATGGATGAGCTGTGCACGCCGGATGTGGGCGTGCGGAATTTCGATTTAAAAACTGCAAGTTGTTTAGCTAAAGTCTCTAAAACTATGAAACAGGTATCTTGGGTTGATCTTTCACCCTCAGCGGGTGAAGAAAGGATTCCCCCGGATTTGGATGCTAATTTAGCTGCTAAAGAGCCGGGTGTGACCATACCGCCCTGACGCTCCTCTTCTGTGGGATTAAAACGAAAGGAGTTGCTTCTGCGCAAAGCACAGAGTTTTGCCCGCAGGCGCAGGATGGAGGAGGGTAGGGGCAGGGGAGACTTGTCTTCCTTGGGCCCTAAAGCTTTCCCCTCTTCCACATCTCGCGTGTCTGGGGGGATCTATCACAAATCGGCGCTAAGATGAAAAGTGAGGGATCTCTGGGGCCGTTTACCTTTTGTCTTGTTGCTGCTAGCATGTTATTTGCTTAATGCTTTGTGTGGCTTTGAACTCTCTTTTCTGCATATTAAACTTTTGCTTCCTGAACATTATATAAAACTGTTAATACAGGTATTTGGTCCACCTTAAGGACGGTAAAGAAAAGGGCTTCTGGGAGACAAACCAATTTTACTGCGTTTAATTTGTTTGCTTAGCTTTTTGAGTGTGCGGGCCTATTATTTGCTTGGTTGGAGATGACCTTCTTGCAGGTGCTTTTGTCTGGGCCGTGGGCTTATTGATCAAGTTTAAAGCCAATCTTCTGGTATGCTCATCTTCTGAGCATTGGGTAACTTCTCCCCTTTTCTCATTTTTAATTTTCACTACAACATATTTTGCTTTGCTTTTTAGCTTAAGTCTGGGGGGAGAGCTTGCAGATGTTACCTTTGCACGTGCACTTCATTCGCATACCAGTAGCTGTTATTCATTTATTTGTTTAGTTCATTGCATTGCGTATCTTTGCACCCACATGAGCGCGTACTTTGCTTTTTTGCGTACGACGAGTCAAACTTGTTTCTTTCGTTAGATTTAGAAAAATTACCTTGCTAACATAGGATTGTGAGATGGGGTAAAATGTTGACCTTGCTATGCTCCTAGTCGAGTGCTTCTGTCTCGTGTAGAAATTAGAGTAGAATTAATTTTTCTGCATGCTATTAGTTTTATATTTTTCTAATTGCATAAATTCTTTTTATTCTACTCAAAAATTGTTGAATCCGGTGTGAATCCGACGGTAGCTTAGAGATGTGTGTAGACAGCCGTTAGATTCGTATTGCTCGAGTTGGGAGGATGGATAGTACTTCTCGTTGGCTAAGAACTTGCCCCAAGCTACTCTCGAAGTATTGGTGCAACGTGAGCATGATGTAGGCCATCATTTTGGCCAGGTTGAGCTTTGTACCCGTTCCTATCATATTATCCTCACTAGCCCCGTTGTGCCTACCCCTCCTTTGATTCAGCTCCACTTTTATTTCACCAAAGCCTAGTAGCCGACCCTAGTCGCACACCCAAGTCTAGCTTTACTGTTTTCTAATTTCTTGAAGGAGGTGTGATGCTGTGTTGATCTTTGTGATATGTGTGGTTGTGCTCCAATGAAATTTTTGCTGGACTTGTGCATAAGAAAAATAAGATATAAGAAGAAAAGTTATAAAAAGAAAATTTGAAAAAGAAAGAAAAAGTGGAAGGAAAAGCGTAACTGAAAATATGTTTTGAGTTAGTATATGTTATGGCGTAGGCGGTGCGCACACCCGTATTTCAAAAATCAAGTCTGTGGGTGTGGTGTGCCCGCGTGTTTTGTGGATAGCGTATAGACTCTTTTGGTGCTAGCTCAGCTAGGTTTTGTGTGTAGCCTTCATTTTTATCCTTGATTACCCCTCCATAACCCAAGCCCCATTACCACCCGAAGTCCTACGGACTTGCGCTTAAGGCAAACTAGTGCCGTGGAGAGAGTGCGAACGGGCAAGCATATGGTCACCGACATTGGTGGATTCCTTTGGAGGCTGTCCCGAATCCCGATCTTTGGCAATACTCGCCTTAGCGGATAGTCTATTTTCTCCCTACACGTGACCGGAGGATTCACCGCGATTCTGTTTTTGAGTAGTCATAGAATTTTTGTTACGCATGCTGAAAAGTATGTTGGAACACCCTATTACTAATTTGGGTCAGGATCACTATGTCTCTAGGAACCTTTGCTTGACCTCCTGTATAGCTTAAAAGGTCAATTAGAATTGAGTCTAAGGGTTAGAAGTCTAGGTTTGGAAGCTGCCCTGAAGACCAAGATTTTCTGTCTGGAGACTAAGTCATATCGTCGAGCTCAGCACGACGATTCGTCGAACTCCGGTCGACGATCGTCTAGCTCAACTTCGACAGATCGTCGAACTCCATTCGACGATCGCTGAGCTCAACTTCATAATATCGTCGAACTCCATTCGACGATCGGTGAGCTCAGGTCGACGATTTTGACTCTGCATTAGATCTTTATCTCTGAGCTCAGTTCGACGATCTTTGAGCTCAGATCGACGTTTTTCTTGCTGCTGTGTGTTTTCAGATCGCTGAGCTCAGCTCGACGATAGCAGAGCTCAGTTCGACGATTTCAGATAACTTCCAGAATTCAAATTCAAATCAGTTAGGAGTTATTCTGCAATTAATTCAGAGATTTGCTAGCCGTTTTCATTCAATTCTGGTCCAAGTTTCAAGGGACTTTTCAAGGAATAATTCTGTGGACTTTCCTCAAAAAGAGATTATGCAATTAAGGATGCAATCAATACAGACTAACGGCTATCCTTGACAGAGAATAATATTCTATTCAGGACCAGAGAATAAAAGAGAGAATGTTTTTTGAATCTCTGAGAAGAACAAGAAATAGAGCACACAATACAGATTACAGAGACTTATTCAAAATCTTCTGTCAAAAAGAATTCTGAAGAACACTCATCAAAGGAGATCAAGTTTTCTCAAATCTTCAGATCTCTTTTAGTTTTAAAAGTGTTCAAGGCCAACATATTCCAGACTCCAGACATTCAACATTTCAGCTATTGCTGAAATCATCCATTGCTGGAGTTCAACCTTTGAAGGCCTATCACCCTCAGCAAAGCTTTTCTTCCTGAAGATTTCAAGGATTCAGGGGGAGCTTTGACATCAATCCACATAGTCTTCTCAGTTGTTTGAGAAAGAGAAGACTGCCATCACTCTCTCACCCCCACTCTGTAAAGGGTTTTTCAAACTCCCTTCAAAAGTTTGAATCTGGTTTTTGAGCACCTTGTCAAAAGCTCATTGGTGGCAAGACACCTGATCAAAAAATCTGCTTTGGTTTTTGAGCACCTTATCAAAAGCTCATTGGTGCCCAGGACACCTGATCAACTCATCCTGCAGTGGATTCCTACCTAGGGTGGTAGAAGAGTGGATGTACCCAAGTTTGGGGAACCACTATATTCCCTTGTGTCATCTGGTTTTGGCTTGCTGTCTTTTTGTTTCTGGCCTTGATTTTTCTGTGCTTGGTTTTTGCATAGCTTAGTTCTGTGTTTAGATTTATTTCTGCTTCCCTGCTCACACATATTACAACAATTGTTGTAAAAGTTTGTAAAAGTTTTTAAAGCACCATATACTCTATTCACCCCCCTCTAGAGTATATCAGATCTAGTTGCACTTTCAATTGGTATCAGAGGCAGGTTGGTTAAACATACCATATCTGATTGGTTGTACAGGCTAACACCTGAACCCAAAGATCCCAAACTAGATCTGTTTTTCTTTTGTATTTTATTATTAGATTTTGTTTGCACAAATCATGGCCCAAAACAAGGATTATGCTAGCACCAGACCTCCAGTGTGCAATCTGTCAAAGTTTGCACTTTGGAAAGCAAGGATTAGACTTTACATGAATTCTATTGACGAAGATATTTTTAATTCTGTTTTGACAGTGTGTCCAAGACCCCCAGAGAGCACAAGTACAAATGCAGTCCCACCTCCATCAGGAACAGATGCTGACATCAAAAGATGGAAAGTAGCTGATGCCAAGGCTATGAACATTCTAGCCCAAACAATGTCAGATGACATATTTCAAAAGGTAGCTGAATGTAATTCAGCCAAGGAGATTTGGGACAAGCTCTCAGAAATAGTCTCAGGCTCAGCTGATGAGAGAAAGGACAGAAGATCCCATCTCATCTCTCAATATGAGAACTTCAAGAAGGGAGAGACTGAGTCAGTGGGAGACATGTATAACAGACTGAGTCTAATTGTCAGTGAACTAAGGACATTGGACAAAGAGATTACTCTGACAGAACTCAATGACAAGATCCTAATGTGCTTCCCCAGCACTTGGGATTCAAGAATCTGGCCAATTAAGGATGCCAGAAGTCTGAATGAAATCACCACTGAAGCTTTGTTGGGTAAGCTCAAATCTTATGAGCTACTTATCAAGAATAGAGAGGAAGAACAGAAGGCTGCTTCACCAGCCACAAGGAAAGAGAAGACCATAGCATTCAAGGCAACTGAGGATCTGCCTGAAGATAAAGCCACAGGCAATGATGAACTACTCAGCTTGCTGGCCAAAAGATTCTACAAGATGGCCAGAAAGGACTTCAGAAGAAGATCATACAAGGAGCAGGATAAGCCAAGGTATGACAAGTCCATTGGTAATAATAAAGACATCATTTGCTTTGGTTGCAGGAAACCAGGGCACATAGTTCCTGACTGCCCAGAGAACAAGAACAAGGACAGAATGGACATGAAAGAAAGAAGGAAGGAGAAAGACTCCAAAAGAAATGGCAATAGCAAACCTTCTTCAAGCAAAAATAAGCATACAAGAAAAGGGTTTGTTGCTGAATCCTGGAGTGAGACTGAAGAGGAGTCAGAAGCCTCTTCCAGCTCCAGTGATGATGAGGATGATGCAGAAGAAAAGGAGTTCTGCATGATGGCAATCAATGCCTCACAGCATAACTCAGAAGAAGAGGAGTCAGAGTCAGACTCAGAGACCCAACCTGAAGAAGATCAGGTAATTAGTTCCTTTGATTTTAGTTCAGAAGATTTTAAATCTGAATTTAAAGCTCTGTGTTTAGACCTGCTAAAGTCTGAGAAAGAGATTATCTCTCTCAGAAATCAATTATCTGAACACAATGGTTTAAAGTCAGAAAACCTCAAGCTCTCTCAGGAGTTGGAGAACTGTAGGGAACAGATAGCTACACTGAAAAGTGAGCTCTCTGAGGCCAAGAAGCTTGAAGAATCCCTTAATGGGAGAAGCATCAAGCTGATGGACATCACAAGCACAGTGAACTCTAGATTTAACAGTACACTGGGCTTGGGTGCCTCATCCAGCCAACCTATTGTTCTAACAACTCCCATCAAGTTTATTTCTGACAAGGGAAAGGGAGTTGTAGAGGTTGCTAGGAAAAATTCTGATCTGCCTCAGAAAACTAAGTCCCAGCAGAAATCGTCGAACGGAGATCGACGATCGCCGAATGAAGATCGACGATCGCCGAACGCAGCTCGACGATCTCAGGAAAAATCGTCGAACGCTGATCGACGATCTCAGCCAAAGTCGTCGAACGCAGGTCGACGACCTCATATACCTGACCTTAGCCATAGTCGACCGTCGAACGGAGCTCGACGATCTGACCCAAGATCATCGAACGCAGCTCCAAGATCATCGAACAGAGGTCAGAGCTCTGGAAACTTGTTTAAAGGCAAATCAAAATTGAATCCTAAGGGTTCTTCATCCCAAACCTTTAACCCTTATACTGAATGGATTTTACCTCCAAGGAGATATCATCCTGAAGGATATAAGAGTCAACCTGGGATGTCTTTCATTTCTGAATTTAGAGGTTATCAACCTAGGCCCAAGGTAAACTGGGTCAAAAACAAATGAATTGTCTTATGTGCAGGTGAAGACCTATCCAACATCTAACCAGCAATGGTATTTGGATAGTGGGTGCTCTAAGCACATGACAGGGAATAAGGACAACCTCACTTCCTTTAGAGCCAAGCTTGGACCCAAAGTTATCTTTGGTGATTCCAACTTTGGACAAACTAAAGGATATGGTGGAGTCCAGATTGGTTCAGTAACCTTCAAGAAGGTAGCTTATGTAGAAGGACTGAAGCACAACCTAATCAGCATCAGTCAGCTGTGTGATGAAGGCTACCAGGTGACCTTCAGCAAAACCTTATGCAAAATCAAGTCAGAGGACAACACAACAGTGTTGACAGGTAAAAGGAAAGGTAACATCTACCTAGTAGATTTTCTTTCAACTGATGTAGATATCTGCTTGTTTAATTCAGTCTGTAGACCAAATGTTTTATGGCATAAGAGATTAGGACACCTAAACCTTAGAACTATTGCTAGGCTATCCAAGGACAACCTTGTTAGAGGACTACCTTCTGGCCCCTACAAGAAGGAAGGACTCTGCAGGGCTTGTCAATTAGGCAAGCAAACTAAAAACAGCTTTAAGTCACTTAATAAGAGTGATTCACCTAGGATATTGTATCTGTTACACATGGATCTGTTTGGACCCATCACAGTACAAAGCCTAGGAGGGAAATCCTACACTTTAGTAATTGTAGATGACTTCTCTAGATTCACTTGGGTGTTCTTTCTAAGGAAG
Organism: Platanthera guangdongensis; assembly: GCA_039583875.1. Lineage (NCBI taxonomy): Eukaryota > Viridiplantae > Streptophyta > Magnoliopsida > Asparagales > Orchidaceae > Platanthera > Platanthera guangdongensis. Next base: position 136,880,207 of record CM077148.1, read on the forward strand.
AAGTCTGATAACTTTAAGTGTCTGACAGAGTTTCTCAAATGTATACAGATTGAGTTCAATACTCACATTGCCCTGATCAGAAGTGATCATGGGACAGAGTTTGATTCTCTTCTTATGCAAGAGTTCTGTCAGAGTGAAGGGATCAGACATACTTTCTCAGCTCCTAGAACTCCTCAACAAAATGGGGTAGCTGAAAGGAAAAATAGAACCCTTATTGAATCTGCTACTACATTGTTGTCAGATGCTCATTTACCTCTAACCTTTTGGGCAGAGGCAGTGAACACCTCCAACTATGTGTTGAACAGAAGTCTGATACATAAACTAAAGGGAAAGACTCCCTATGAATTACTCAAAGGGAAGAAACCTAAAGTTGACTATTTTAGAGTATTTGGTTGTATGTGCTATATTCACAATAATGACAAGAAATATTTAGCAAAATTTCAAGCCAAAGCTGATGAAGGAGTGTTTCTGGGATACTCCATGATCAGCAAGGCCTATAGGGTCTATAATAAATCATCTTTGAAAATTGAGGAATCTGTTCATGTTTCTTTTGATGAATCTAACATGTCTTTCAAGGAGAAGATTTCTTCTACCATAGAACCTTTGCAGGAACACTCTCTAGTTGAAGATATGAACAAGTTGCAGGTTGCTCAAGATAATGAAAGCAGTGAAGATGAAGGGAATGCTCAACACATTGAAGCACAACCTGAAGAGCCAGTTGTTGTACCACAAGAGGAAACAACAACACAGGTTGGTGAACAATCAACACCCCCTGTTGATTTAGTAACATCAAGAGATCATCCAATTTCCCAAATAATTGGAGAAATCTCAGCTGGTGTGCAAACCAGAAATCAGGTCAACCAAAACCTGTTGCACACCTGCTTCCTATCTCAAATTGAACCTCAGTCCATTCAAGATGCAGAGCAAGATCCACACTGGATCATTGCAATGCAAGAGGAATTGCATCAATTTGAGAGGAACAAGGTATGGGAACTAGTGCCAAAGCCTAAGGATCATTCCATTGTTGGAACAAAATGGGTATTCAGAAACAAACTGGATGATCAAGGAGTAATTATAAGGAACAAGGCAAGGCTAGTTGCTCAAGAATACTCTCAAGAAGAAGGAATCGACTACGACCAGACTTTTGCACCTGTTGCAAGATTAGAAGCCATCAGGATTTTTCTAGCTTATGCAGCTCACAAAGGCTTCAAAGTCTATCAGATGGATGTCAAAAGTGCTTTCTTAAATGGAGACATCAAAGAGGAAGTCTATGTCAGACAACCTCCAGGTTTTATCTCTCCAACTTATCCTGATTATGTTTTTAGATTAAATAAAGCATTATATGGTCTCAAGCAAGCTCCTAGAGCATGGTATGAGACCTTAGCATGCTTTCTCTTGGAAAATGGTTTTATAAGGGGTAGAGTAGACCAAACTCTTTTTATTAGAACCCATAAGTCCCACACCCTACTAGTACAAATTTATGTAGACGATATCATTTTTGGTTCTACTGACTCAAAATTGTGCAGAAGGTTTTCTAACCTAATGCATTCTAAATTTGAGATGAGTAGCATGGGTGAGCTATCCTTCTTCCTAGGATTGCAAGTCAAACAACATGCTGAAGGCATCTTTATTTCTCAAACCAAATATGCTAATGAACTGGTTAAGAAATTTGGTATGTCTGAGGCATCTTGTATGAAAACACCCATGCCTACCAATGCTGTATTAGATGCTGATGAACATGGGAAACCTGTTGATCAGACAACATATAGAGCAATGATTGGCTCTTTACTGTATCTTACAGCTAGTAGACCAGATATAATGTTTGCTACATGCATATGTGCTAGGTTCCAAGTAAGCCCTAGAGAGTCACACCTAACTTTAGTCAAGAGGATTCTCAGGTATGTTAAGAGTTGTCCAAATCTAGGTCTCTGGTATCCAAAAGATTCAGCATTTGATTTAACTGGATTCTCAGATGCTGATTATGCTGGATGCAGAATTGACAGGAAAAGCACCAGTGGAACTTGTCAGTTCCTTGGTGACAGACTTGTCTCTTGGTTTTGTAAGAAACAAACATCTGTGTCAACTTCAACTGCTGAAGCTGAATATATGGCTGCAGGCAGTTGTTGTTCACAAATATTGTGGATTCAAAACCAACTCCTAGACTATGGTTACAACTTAGAGAAGTCTAAAATCTTTTGTGATAACACAAGTGCTATTTCCATAGCCCAAAATCCAGTCCTCCATAGTAGGACAAAACACATAGAGATTAGGCATCATTTCTTAAGGGATAATGTTGAAAAGAACAAAATTGAATTACAATATATCCCAACTGATTTGCAAAGGGGAGATATTTTCACCAAGCCTTTGGATGAAAAGAAACACTCCTTCTTCCTAAATCAGTTAGGAATGTTAGATGGAGGAAGTCTTAAATAATTTCCAAGATTTTGAAAGCTAAAAATTGACCAAGACTAGGCAAAAATTCTGATTTTTCTTAGTGTCTAGAATTTTTCTGATCTCTGAACTGCGCTCGACGATTTCCCCTAAGATCGTCGAACGGAGATCGACGATCTCCAAAATCGTCGAACTGAGTTCAGCGCCTCTCAGATAGTATGAACTATCTCTTCCGGTCAACGATCGTCGAACGGCGCTCGACGATTCTGTTCTCTGAACGATCGTCGAACGGAGCTCGACGCTCTCCAAGATCGTCGAACGGAGATCGACGATATTGAAGTCTCTTCAGATTCCTTTAGAAGCCTCGATCGTCGAACTGAGTTCAACGATCTTTCCAATTCTGCGTCGAACCCTAATATAAAACTCATTTTTCGCCGTCGTTCTCTCTTGCGCTTTCGATTTCTCTGCAGGATTTTCTTTCCCTCCAAACAGTTCTACGCTTGGTCGTTTTGTTTGTTGAGTTTTTGCAGGTACAATGGCTGTGTCAGTTGCAGTTCTTGCCGCAATGAAGTTCGATGCTGGGTTCGACATTGATCTGGAATCCTTCAACACTACTGATCAGATTTTCCAAGACATACTGGGTTTGTTCAAAGACCAGAATCTGTCTGCCCTCATGACCACTAGGATCAAGCTGGCTTCAGATGAGATAAAGGAGTGGGTCTATACTGCTCATAATCAAGACAACAACACAATAGTCGGGTCTATTGCTGGAAATCAGGTACCCTTGACTCCCACAGTTTTAACAGAAGTTTTTGGACTGAGAAATGGAGAAGATACTGCTGAGTTGTCAGGAGAAGAGTTTTCTGACCTGCTTGCCAGGATGGGTCATCCAGAGGGAAACCCTAGCAAGCTATTCAAGAGGAATCTGTCTGTTGAATACAGGTTCCTGGCCGATGTGGTAGGGAAAGTGCTGCTTGCAAAGCACTCTGCTCATGATACTATATCCAGACATCAGCTCTGTATCATGGGAGCTCTGGTGGATAAGAAAAATTTGAACTGGGGAGAGGTCTTCTTTGACCTAATCAAGAAGAAAATAAACAAAAGTTTTGTCAATTTTGGAAGGATTCTTGGAGTTTTCCTGCAGACCAGGTGCCCTGCCTTGCTGGTCTCCTCTGGAGTTCACATAAATGCCTCCAAGAGACTTACCTGTGCCCTCTTTGGCAAGTGGGACAGGCAAATAAGCAAGCCTAGCAGGCCCTCCTCTAGTGCTCCTTCAGGCACAAGGACTCAAGGAGTCACTCTCCCACAGGTCTCTGCCCCTGCAGATGACCTGGCTGCTGCTGTTGCTGCCTCCTCTCCTCCTCCAATTCCAACCCTTCCCCTACCATCCACCATTCCAGCTCCATCCCCCATCACCATATCTAGCCCATCTCCAACATCAACTCCATCTCCAGAACCCATTCTACCTCCACCAGATGACCAATTCCACCCTCTGTTCTCATACCCTCCACCAGATGTCACCTCTTCTCCATCCATTCCATCCTTCACCCTCCTGGATGACTCCTATATGGATGATTCCCCATCCTCTCCTCCAGAGTTACCCTCCTCCTCCACTTCATTCCAAGATCTCCTCCACCATATCATAGACCAACCTACTTTCACCCCATCCATATCCCTTCCCCTGTCCTCCATATCCACCATCCCAACACCTCAGCCATCCATTCCACCACTCTCCAGCCCTCCACTTCCAGCATCCCCAGCTGTTTCCCTTCCATCTACCTCTGCTCCAGCTGTTGAGCAAGTAGACCTCTCAGCCCTAGCTGACAGGCTGTATGAGCTGATTGCCCCCAGGCTCTCTATCCTGTTAGAGACCTCCTTAGCTCCTCTACACCAGTCAGTGGCAGCTCTATCTGCCAGGCTCTCCTCCCTCCTCCCCCAGGCAGCACCCACAGTAGTGTGCCTTGATCCAGCTATCTCTGCATCTAGGCAGGGGGAGATGCCACATGAAGAAAGCCTTCTTGCTGTTGCTGCTGCTGTTTCTGCTTCTTCTGCTGCTCCTCCTCTTGCTGCTGCTGCTGCTGAGCCTCCTTCTGCAGTTCTTGCAATTGACCTAAGGTCTTTGCTATCTGCTTTTGATACTGCCTTCTTCAGCTGTTTGCCAGAGAGTAATGCTGTCCAGCCCCCAGAAGACTTATCCAAGGCATTGGTGCCTTTCTCTTGCTGTGACCCCAGCATTATCTCCTCTTTTGTACATTCAGTGATTGCTGCTACTGAAGATGCTGCTGCTGCTGAGATTGTTCATATTGCTGCTGAAGTTCCAACTGATTCTGCTGAGCAATTATCCAAGGATTTTCCTATGTCAGAGGCCACTGAAATTGAGCCTGCTGCTGATTTTGATGATGTTACTGCTGTTATCAATGAAGTTGTTGCTGCTATCACCTCTCCAGCTTCTGTGGCTGTGAGTGTATCTGCTGATGTTGAGAGTGAATCTGTTGTTTCTGCTGTAAGTGAGACTGTTACTGCTGCTGTCACCAGTCCAGTATCTGCTGCTGCTGCTGTGTTTGCTTCTGTTGCACCCTCTCCATCTGCTGCTCCATCTGCTGCTCCATCTGCTGCTCCATCTGCTGCTCCATCTGCTGCTCCATCTGCTGCTCCATCTGCTGCTGTCCCTGCTGCTGCTGTTGCTTCTGCCTCATCTGCCTCTGTTCAACTGAAGAAAGACTTGATGAAAAAAATTGATGCTCTATATGATGACCAGAGTTCTGAATCTGATGAGTTCAAAACAGACTCTGATGATTATTCTGCTACTATTGCAAGGAAAAGGAAGGCAAGGAGCAAGGCAATGAAAAGGGTTCCTCCTGCAAAAGTCAAGGATACTAATGACATTCCTTATTACATCCTTCATAATTGCCCTATCACTGAACATTGGATGCAATATTCTAAAAACCAGCTGAAAGCCATGAAGAAAAAAAGAAAATTTGAGAAAGGCTCTTCCCAATTCCAGCACCCTCATCCTCCTCCACCACCTCCTTCTGATGCAGGTGCAGGTGGAAGCTCTGCAAGTCAAGCCCCAGCTAGAAGCCAGGCTCCCTATCAACCCCATGCCAGATCCTACCAAAGGGAAAGCCAATCTAGGGGTTCATATTCCAGGAGAGGAGGATACAGGGGTAATCAGAGAGATTTTCAAGTTTATTCCAAAGGGTATTCCAGGCAGCACCCTTATTCTAGGGGAGGACATAGTCCTGCTGATACTACTTCTGGTCCTTTCCCCTACAAGCTAAAAGAGACAGTGTCTGCCAGGCCTCCTCAAGACAATCCTTCCAACAGGTATGAGCCACCTGTACCTTTTGAGGACCCTGAGAATAACCCAGCTGCTTGGACTGCCAGGTTAAAAGAATTGGCTGCACTAGATCAGATTAAGAAGGCCAGAGATCAAGGATTGGATACCTCCAACATTTCTACAATGTCTGAGCAAAGACAGAAAGAATTAGAAAGATATGCTTCCAGTAAATTCTTTGATGCTGACAGATATATGGAATTGCATCCTGCTGCTGTGGTTCCCAGGCCCTCAAAGCAAATTTATTTGGGTGCAGCAGATGACACCAGGTCCAACAAAGAAGCCCTAAACCCTAACAGAGAAATCAAAATGGTTAAAGGCAAAGAGAAGAAATGACATTGTAAGGTGACAGTTTCTGAATTTCTGATTATCTGGATGCCATATATATATATATATCTGTGATGTTTCTGCTATATCCAGCTGTTGTTTTTCTGTGTTTTTGATTGTATGTTGTTATTTAAAAGTCTGTAAATAGTAATCCTAACCCAAATAGGGGGAGATTGTTGGAACACCCTATTACTAATTTGGGTCAGGATCACTATGTCTCTAGGAACCTTTGCTTGACCTCCTGTATAGCTTAAAAGGTCAATTAGAATTGAGTCTAAGGGTTAGAAGTCTAGGTTTGGAAGCTGCCCTGAAGACCAAGATTTTCTGTCTGGAGACTAAGTCATATCGTCGAGCTCAGCACGACGATTCGTCGAACTCCGATCGACGATCGTCTAGCTCAACTTCGACAGATCGTCGAACTCCATTCGACGATCGCTGAGCTCAACTTCATAATATCGTCGAACTCCATTCGACGATCGGTGAGCTCAGGTCGACGATTTTGACTCTGCATTAGATCTTTATCTCTGAGCTCAGTTCGACGATCTTTGAGCTCAGATCGACGTTTTTCTTGCTGCTGTGTGTTTTCAGATCGCTGAGCTCAGCTCGACGATAGCAGAGCTCAGTTCGACGATTTCAGATAACTTCCAGAATTCAAATTCAAATCAGTTAGGAGTTATTCTGCAATTAATTCAGAGATTTGCTAGCCGTTTTCATTCAATTCTGGTCCAAGTTTCAAGGGACTTTTCAAGGAATAATTCTGTGGACTTTCCTCAAAAAGAGATTATGCAATTAAGGATGCAATCAATACAGACTAACGGCTATCCTTGACAGAGAATAATATTCTATTCAGGACCAGAGAATAAAAGAGAGAATGTTTTTTGAATCTCTGAGAAGAACAAGAAATAGAGCACACAATACAGATTACAGAGACTTATTCAAAATCTTCTGTCAAAAAGAATTCTGAAGAACACTCATCAAAGGAGATCAAGTTTTCTCAAATCTTCAGATCTCTTTTAGTTTTAAAAGTGTTCAAGGCCAACATATTCCAGACTCCAGACATTCAACATTTCAGCTATTGCTGAAATCATCCATTGCTGGAGTTCAACCTTTGAAGGCCTATCACCCTCAGCAAAGCTTTTCTTCCTGAAGATTTCAAGGATTCAGGGGGAGCTTTGACATCAATCCACATAGTCTTCTCAGTTGTTTGAGAAAGAGAAGACTGCCATCACTCTCTCACCCCCACTCTGTAAAGGGTTTTTCAAACTCCCTTCAAAAGTTTGAATCTGGTTTTTGAGCACCTTGTCAAAAGCTCATTGGTGGCAAGACACCTGATCAAAAAATCTGCTTTGGTTTTTGAGCACCTTATCAAAAGCTCATTGGTGCCCAGGACACCTGATCAACTCATCCTGTAGTGGATTCCTACCTAGGGTGGTAGAAGAGTGGATGTACCCAAGTTTGGGGAACCACTATATTCCCTTGTGTCATCTGGTTTTGGCTTGCTGTCTTTTTGTTTCTGGCCTTGATTTTTCTGTGCTTGGTTTTTGCATAGCTTAGTTCTGTGTTTAGATTTATTTCTGCTTCCCTGCTCACACATATTACAACAATTGTTGTAAAAGTTTGTAAAAGTTTTTAAAGCACCATATACTCTATTCACCCCCCTCTAGAGTATATCAGATCTAGTTGCACTTTCAAAGTATAAATTATTTTGTATGCTTAGAAATTTTCTCTAATGTATTTCTACGCCCGCGAGTGTGCGACTTCGCATGGTAACCCAGATCATAATTACTGTGTTAGTCGGTTCTTTTTCTATTCTGCAAGGATCTTCTTTGCTAGGGACGTGCAAATAGGTAAGTCTGCGGGTGTGATGAGTCCCGGTTATATAGGGTTTTGCGGACTCATTTGGGCTGGTTTTCCTGTCATTGCACTTCACTTTTCGGTTGTTTTTGTTGATATTTCGTCCCTACTGCGTTTCACGTTTAGTGCACCTTTCTAGCCCGTGGGTGCGCAATTGCGCATTCGATTGCTGGGGGTATGCACTTGGTGCTCCGAGGGGCTCGTTCCAGTAGTTTTATTGCTTTTTTTATTGCTGGAGGGTCCTCCGTTGCTAGTGCTTTTGTGTGCAGGTGGTCAGTTTTCCCCTCTTCAGTTTACTGATTTGAGGAAAACGCACGACCGTGCGTTTTATTGGCTCACGGTTTGTTTCCGTCGTGCGTTTTCCAGCAGATTATTTTGGAAGATTGACCGGCCCGTGCGATTGCTTCACGCACAGTTTCTTCGGAACCGTGCGCGAAGGAAACACACGGTTTTCCTGTAGCCTTTTGGTTTTTCTCTGTTCTGTGGCTGGTCGTGCGTCTTCTTCACGCACGGGAGGAAGCGCCCGTGCGCGCGTAAATGCACGATTTCTCCTGGTTGCCTGCGTTTTCTGCTTTCTGTCGCTACCCGTGCGAATCACTTCACGCACGGGCGGAATCGCCCGTGCACAAGTAAAATCGCACGGGTCAACGCTTCTTCTTCCTCATGCGCCTTCTGGTTATTAATATCGCACGGTTCACGCACGGTCGTGCGCCAGACCGTGCGTGACCATTTTTTCTAACTTTTACTATTTAAGCCGCAGATTTCTCCTAGACTGGATTCTTCATTTTTTCCCCGCCATTTCCGCCCATTGGAGCGGGAACTCGCCCCTCCAGCCATCGTTTTCTCTCTCCTCCTTGGAGGGTTGATCCGACCACCTTTTCTCCTCCAAAGAGCTTGCTAAAGCTTTGTCTCCGGCCACCATCGCCGTTGCCGATGTCCAAAGTGTTTTTTGAGTTCTTTGCTGCTGAACTTATGAAGAATTTTGCTCCGATCCGCATCAACAACTACAACATGAAGAAGCCGTGTGTGAAGAAGGAAGTGACAGCCGTTCGGGATCCCGGATATCTTCCAAAGACCGAGCTCGGACGAGGCTCGACAACCCTCACTTCCGGTCGTGAATCTTTGAGAGTCTTCGAGTGCTTGGTTGTATTTCATCTCCCCTTTTTCTTGGATTTACGTTTAACTGAACTTGTGCTATTTTGCTTGAGATTTATTAGCTATGTTTTGTTCAAGGTCTTGTTACAGTTTTGTATGATGATTCCTTATTCATGATATATGTTGATGAGTTTCCTCCTTGTTAGAGAAAGTCGTGTTTGAGCCATTCTAGCGATTGCTAGAAGCGCGCGTTGCGAAGAGGTGTTTACGATCCTCGATAGTTTGTTCGTCTCCGATATTACTCCTTGGAGTAATTCACCCTGGCGACGCGGTGACGACGACCCGTACTAGTTTGATGCTGCTTAGGGTAGGAAAACCAAAATCAAACCCCTCGATTTTATTTAGTACTTTCATTCATTTATCTGAAAGCGAAATCCATGCTCCCTACTTGCACTCTGCGTGAGATCGATACTTGGGGAAGCTACTCCTCCATTTTATTACTTGGCCTTGAACGGTAATCTTACCGCTAGTGCATCAAGAAGTCAGTGAAGAAGAAACCTCGGAGCCAAGTACTTCAGGCTCTGAGCTATCTGAAGGAGAGTTCTCTCTACTCTCACTACAGTTCAAGAAATTCTTGAACAAAATGAAGCAATGGAAAGGCAAGGATGCCTCCTATAGAAGATCACGACATGATGGTGATCGACACAGAAAAGGCTCAAGTTACCATGATAGGTATGCTTCTAAACTGAACAAATATATTTCTGCTGACATCGTTTGTTACTATTGTAGTAAGCCAGGTCATGTCATTGCTGACTGCCCCCACAAGAAGGATGGTGGAAAGAGAGAAGAAAAGAAGTCCTCATACAATAAGAAGAGGACAGAGAAGAGCCTGATAGCCAAGAAGGGCAAAACTCTTAGTGACTCCGACTCATCTGAGTCGAGTGAAGAAGAAGAAGCCTACTTTGGGCTTATGGCTCAAACTGATGACGAACAAGAGCCCAACTTCACTGGGAAGGTAAAATCTCACACTCCTCTTTCAGAATATGAAGCTTCTGAGCATGATCGTGAGGACAGCTCTTCTGACGATGAGTCTGAACTCATGGCCCAGTATAAGGAGTTAATCATGGCTTACGACAAATGTCGACGTGTCGTGAAAACTCAAGCTAAAGAGATAAAGTCTCTGAAAGCTAAAGAGAGCACTCTAAGAGAGGAAGTCGCTAAGATCGACCCGCTCAGAGAAAACTTCGATGCTGCCATTGAAGAATACAACAAGACTCTTGAGCACCTTGACTTAAAAGAGAAAATCATCAAAAAGTTGGAAGAACAACTCATTGCTGAAAAGAAACTTGTTGAAAGTTTTTCGAAGCCTAAGACTGTTCTTCCATTCATTGCTGAATTCTCAGCTAAGGCCAAGGGTGCTGGACTAGGTCATGTAGAAGCTCCTAAAAAATCTTCTAGGAGGAATAAGGCTCAAAGAAAGAATAAGGCCGCCAAGAAGGCTTTGGCCAAAGAAAAGGGGAAAGCCCCTCAAGATCAGACTTCTTTCAAGAAGGTCATCTTTCCTACAAACGAGTTTGATCTTGACTTGTCCTATGGTCACTTGACTAGGCCTACCTATATAGAGCCCAAGTCCCGCTACCAAGGATGGACTCACCCCAGAAACTTTGGAGAGAGTGTCTTTAAGGCACCTTATGAAGAAGTCATTCTTCAGAGCTATGGCCCTTTCAATCATTGTCATAAATTCAAGAAAGCACCAAAAGTAAAGCCCGTTGTGAAAAAGCCATTGAAGGAGAAGAAATCATGTGATTGCCATCACCATGAAGCTTCTTCCTCCAAAAATGCTGCCCCTACTAGACCATCATCTCAAAAGGTCAAGTAGGAGAATCTAAGGCAAAGATACAACAGGTTCGACTGTTGGTGTTGTGGCAAGATTGGTCATTTTGCCATTGACTGCTGGTTTAATCCCAGGAATTTTACAACTCCTCATGGTAGCAATATGAGAAAGACCGCTCATAGTGCTAATACTCGTAGGGGGAGTGTTATAACACGAGACCAAGGACCCAAACGTGTTTGGGTTCCTTAGGCAAACTGATTTATAGTTGCAGGTATGTCCAAAGGCCACCAAAACGCCTATCTGGTATTTGGACATTGGATGTTCTCGGCATATGACCGGGACAAGAAGCCTAATTCAGAAATATTCTCCAGTCGTGAACGGGCCGAAGGTCATCTTTGGAGGTTCAGACCGAGGAATCACTAAAGGCTATGGTATGATCTCTAACGGTAGTGTATCCTTCTCAGATGTAGCTTATGTTGAAGGATTGGAACACAATCTCATAAGCATAAGCCAACTCTGCGATAAAGGATACATAGTTGAATTTCATGCTGATAGGTGCTTGATAAAATCTGTTGACAATATGGATACGATTCTATCCGGCACTCGAAGCAGAAATATATTTTGTTTAAATTTCATTTGTATAGACTCTTCTACACCAGTGTGTTTTATGGCTAAAGATAGTGCGTCTCTTGGTGACCAATGACACAAGAGATTATCACATATTAATTTCAAAACTATTAATAAATTATTTTCACTGAATTTAGTACGCGATGCTCCAAATGTCAAGTACGTCAAAGATAGACCTTGTATTGCAAGTGTAAAAGGCAAGCAAACAAGGGCTACCTTCAAAAGCATTATTGGCAAAGATTCTAACAGATGTTTACATCTGCTTCATATGGACCTGTTCGGTCCACTGCAAGTTAGAATCTTGGGAGGTAAGGATTATACGTTGGTAATTGTTAATTATTACTCGCGCTTTGCGTGAGTGTTCTTTTTGAAACACAAGTCAGATACCTTCGACATCTTCACTAATTTTGTCAGGTAAGTTTAGAATGAATACAACTGTTCCGTAGTCAAAACCAAAAGTGACAATGGAACAGAATTCAAGTCTGGGGCCATGACAGAATTCTGTGAAAGCTTGGGTATCTTTCATGAGTTTTCCTCTCCTCGTACTCCACAACAGAACAGAGTGGCTGAGAGACGGAATAAAACACTCATAGAGGCCTGCAGAACCATGTTGAGTGATGTCTCACTTCCGGAATACTTCTGGGCTGAAGCCGTCAACAATGCATGTCACGTGCAAATTCGAGCACTCATTAACAAAAACCACGATAAGACACCTTTCGAACTTATAAAGGGTAGGAAACCGACTGTCTCATATTTTAGAATTTTTGGTTGTAAGTGCTTCGTGCTTAACAATGGCAAGTATCATACTACCAAGTTCAGCGAAAAGAGCTTTGAAGGTATTTTTGAAGGATATAGTAGTCATAGTAAGGCATATAGGATATTCAATAGAAAAACTCTGGTTGTAGAAGAATCAATACATGTTGTATTTGATGAGATGAGCTTGCTGCAAGGCAACTCTTCTAGTGTGCGCATTGAAGATGCAGGTACAAAGTTGAAAGAACTTAGCTTGGATGAACCGTCTGAAGATAAAGGTGAAAAGTTCATCAAGATCACCACTCCTACCCCTATTAGAGAGGTTGATGATCAAGATGAAGAAATCGTCCAAGTTGATGAAGTCACTCCGGTGATTGAAGACAATCCAGATGCAAGGACCCTAGAGATTAGACATCTGAAGGATCACCCCACGGACCAAATCATAGGAGATCCCCGGGATGGTGTCAGAACTTATCGAGGTACAACTAACGAGAATTTGTATTTAAGTTTTCTCTCACAGGTTGATCCAAAGAAGTTTGAGGAAGCAAACTCAGACGCATCTTGGATAATGGCGATGGAAGAAGAACTAAATCAGTTCAAGCGTTTCCAAGTATGGAAACTTGTTCCAAGACCCAAAGGTAAGAATGTCATTGGGACAAAATGGGTCTACAGGAACAAGATGGACGAGGATGGAACGATCATAAAGAACAAGGCCAGACTCATCGCCAAAGGATATCGTCAAGAAGAAGGAATCGACTTCGACCAGACGTACGCTCTAGTGGTAAGGCTGGAGGCCATCAGGTTATTCCTAGCATATGCTGCACTCAAAGGCTTCACCATCTATCAGATGGACGTGAAGTCTGCCTTCCTTAATGGTGACATAAAGGAAGAGGTGTATGTGGAACAACCTACAGGTTTCGTTGATTCTAACTTTCCCGATTATATTTACTTATTGCATAAAGCTTTATATGGTCTGAAACAAGCTCCTCGAGCTTGGTATGAGACGATGTATAGCTTTCTTCTTGAGAACATGTTCACAAGGGGAAAGATAGATAAGACATTATTTCTTAGGGAAATAAAAGGTAAGATTTTGCTAGTGCAAATCTATGTCGACGATATTATTTTTGGCTCTACTGACGACAACCTCTGCAAGAAGTTTTCAAAACTTATGAAAAGGAAGTTCGAAATGAGCAGTATGGGCGAGCTGAAGTATTTCTTAGGGCTTCAGGTGAAACAATCTGAAGATGGAATTTTCATCTCGCAGACTAAGTTCACCAAAGAGCTAATTAAGAAATTCGGAATGGAGAACACAACCTCTATGCGGACTCCAATGGGTTTAACTGTGTCTCTGGACAAGGATGAGAAAGGGAAACCTTTTGATGAAACCAAGTACAAAAGCATAATTGGATCCTTGCTCTATCTTACTGCTAGTAGACCGGATATAATGTTCTCAACATGTGTATGTACTAGATTTCAAGTGAACTCCAAGGAATCTCACTACGCTGCTACAAAGCAGATTTTGAGATACCTTAAAGGTACACCAAATCTTGGCTTATGGTACCCAAGAAGTAATGATATCGAGCTTATTGGTTTTTCAGATGCAGATTTTGCAGACAGCAAAGATGACAGGAAAATCACTTCCGGGACTTGTCAATTCCTTGAAAGAAGGCTTATCTCCTAGAGTAGCAAGAAGCAGAACTGTGTTGCAATCTCAATAGCTGAGTCAAAGTACATCTCTGTAGGCAGTTGCTGTGCACAACTGCTATGGATAAAGAATCAATTTGAAGACTACCATCTGAAGTTTCAGAACATTCCATTATTTTGCGACTCTTCCAGCGCAATTGCAATAGCCAACAACCCAGTCTCGCACAGCCGGACAAAGCACATAGAGCTGAGGTATCACTTCATCTGGGAGCATGTGGAGCATGGGGATATAGATCTACAGTATGTCTCTACAGACAGGCAGATTGCAGATATTTTCACGAAGCCGCTGGACGAGACCAAGTTCTCGTTCTTCAAAACAGAACTTGGAATGCTCAACAAAGAAGATTAGAGAAGGTGGACTCACAAGAAGGCTCAGAGATCAAGAATCAGTCAAAAGTTGGAATTTTTCATATTTCTAACTCTTTGACTCGAGTAAGAAGTGACCTACTCGAGTACCTGCTTGACCTACTCGAGTACTTCATCAGCTACTCGAGTAACCTACTCGAGTAGTAGAAAGACCTACTCGAGTACTAAAGCACCACTCAAGTACCTCTGTACCTCTAACTCGAGTACTTCTATATCTTCACTCGAGTACTGCCACGTCTCTTGAGTATCAGACAGACAAACTTTCTACTTTGATTCAAATTTCTTTATTCGCAACCGCGGGTTTATGCCGTCCTCTCCCAGGTATGTAAGCTTTATTTCTTTCTTAATTAAGGATAAATTAGGGTTATATAAATCGAAATGTCCAGAATTTATTTTCTACACGAATCAATATTCCCTCTCTCGAGTAAGCCGACAGACGTTTCATCTTCCACCGAAAGTTGCAGAGCCCGCGCCATCGTCCTCCCCGCCGCAGATCTTTCTCCAATTTCTGGATCATGGCCCCTTCCTCTAAGATTGGAATCGGTTCAGAACTAGTTGCCGCCGGAATCGCCGAAATTTCAGATGATTTCCGTAATCTTCTGACACTCCTCGACACCGCCGGCCTCATATTTATTTTATAGCAGCCATGTAAGATCTTGTTTCCCGAAGTTGAGTAATATTTCAAGAACGTCAAAGTCAAGAGGCATGGGACAGTTCTCAAGTCCAAGGTTAAAGGAATCAAAATCAAACTCAACAAGACCTCTGTTTCTCAACTTCTTTGACTGCCTATTGTTGATGAAGAGGATGACCTAGGTCCTGAAGAATCTGACATGACTTGTATGTTTTGCGGAATTTCTCTAGAAGTACAATACATCAAAAGATCAGAATTAAATCCAGAAGGGAAGCTATTAGTGGATATCATTGGCAAAATTCTTCTCTGCAAGACAAGTTCCATAAGGGATATCTCTCTCTAATTCTTTGACATCATGCAAGCAATTGTCTGCAGGAAAAAGTTCCAGTTTGGGATGATGATTCTGGATAAAATCAAGGATAGCATAAAGGCTCTCAGGTATGCCAGGATTATTTCTCTTCTACTTCATGAAATCAATCCAGAAATCTTCAGCCTCTCCAAAGGTACTGTTCTCCATCACATGAAGAAAGTCTCTATTTCTTCCATTCAAAGATGGGACTTGAAGTTACAGAATCTAGTTCAAGCTGCCAAAGCTCAAGACCTTCCATCTAAAGAGGACAGGACCCCATCTCCCTCTCCACTTTAGGTTGCCAGCTCATCTGGTGCAACTGTTGAGGGGGAGCCTGCTCCTTCTATTCCAGACAGGATTCCAACTCCTCCAGCTGTTACATCTCCTCCACCATCCACACCTGAAGAAGTTCCATCAGAAATTCTATCAGAAGCCCAACTTTATGAAACACTTCTATCAACTGAAGCAGCAATCAATGAAATGATTGAAGAATTGACTACTGATGAACCTCTTCCCCCTCTTCAAAAAGAACCAACTGCTGATGCATCCAAACAATCCTCTCCAGTACCATATCCACCCCATACTCCATCATCTCCCATTCAGTCTCCTGTTGCTGATAAAGAGCAGGTTGACACCATTTTGCTTTCTGATGAGCCAGATAAGTCTCCTGAACCAGCTGAAGCCCCATTAAGACACCTGGACTTCTCTATCCCCATGATCACTGATGAAGGGGATGCCCTGATCCATACCACTAGAGCTCAGAGCTCAGTCATTATTAAAGTGATTGTTCCATGGTTTGCTCCTCCTCCAGTTCCTTCTACATCTGCTGCTGCTCCTCCTACTGCCAATGATTTGATGAGTTAGTTTGTACATCTACTTCAAGAACAAAGAAAGTATTTTGATGATTCAGTCAAAGCTGTGACTGAGAAAGTGACTGCTCTAGAGAAAGAGATGAGCAGAGGCTTTGCAGAGATTCAACATAATACAGATCAGCTCAGACATCTCTTCCAGATTGGTGGAAAAGCTCTAAATCACACTATCACTAGTGTTGGTCAGGTTATGGAGCAAGGTGTGACTCTTACAAATAATCAGATTGAGTTAGATAAGAGAGCTGAAGCAACCATGATGAAGATTTGTGAAGAAGTTGGGACATTCAAAGATGATGCCATCAATAAACTGACTGTAAAAGTCAGAAAGCGGGAGAGTTTAGTGAAAGAATATCTTGAGAAATCAGATGCACTCAAGCAAACTCAATGGGAAGCCGAGATGAAAGAGATTCATGATGATGTGCAAGGACAAATTCAGAGTGTAAAATTCCATACCTATAACACAGCAGTTTGGATGCACAATCAAATTCTTCCAGAATTCCCAGCTGATCCAAACATCATTCCACACCATTTGAATCCCTTAGCTACTGCTGCTCCAGCTCAAACTCCTCAGCCTACCTTCTCTCCCAGACCTGAAGGCTATAAAGGTCCTCCTCCAAATTCATATGCTCAAGTTTGGGAGGCAGACCCAGCAGACATATTCTTCCAAGCTCCTCCTGAGATCAACACTTCCAAGAAAAAGAGAAAGTATGGTGATGGTGCCTCAACTAGCAGGTCAATCCCAGTTCCTGATTCAGAAAAGAGAAAAACTCTAGAGTTTGCAGAAATCTTGTCTCCAACTTCAAAGTTTCTCATATTAGATACTCTCAAACTTGTCATGGACTTCAATGAAAGCAGGAATATTCATTACAGCACCCAGGAATGAGAATTGTATGAAAAATCCATGACAAAAAGGAGACTTTATGACAAAGAATTTGGTAGGAACGACCCTGCTGCTCCTCCAAGGTCTCCAAAATATTATCCCAAGCCCTTCAGCTACCAAAGGAGACAACAAGAGAAGAAAGACAAGCAACATCATCAAGTTTAAGCATAAAGGATTATGAGAGTGTGGAAATGATCTGTGTAGAAATGATGTTTTGGACAATCACATTTATATAATTCTTAATTTTGATCATATACTCTTTGATTATATTCTTATGCCTGTTTACCCTGCTTTCTTTATTTGCATATCTTGTTCCTTTTTATGTTTATATAATTCACCTTAGTGTAAAAGGTTCTGACTTCTACAAATAGGGGGAGATTGTTGGGTATTGTATCCACATTAACCCAGATTTGATGAAGTCACCCTTGAACTAAGATGAATTAAGTTGTATTTGATGTTTTGCTTGAGTTATGTGTTTGCAGGATTATACTGCCAAGTGTAGACCAATGCCAGTCTACAATGGGTCACCAAACACAGGACCATACAATGTAATCCCTCATTGTGTGATCCATGGTGTTGACTCATGTGTAGCCTCTCTATTGGGATACACTTCATTTTCAAGCACTAGCACTGTTTGGAGAAAGACTTGTTGCTGAATTCTTTAAAGAAGAGAAAATTTTGTTGAAAGAATTTTTGCTAAGTACTTTACTCGAGTAGATACTTACATACTCGAGTGAAATACTTAGTCAATACTCGAGTAAGACTATCTGTACTCGAGTAAGGGAATTAGCTCTCGAGTAGTCAAATTATAGCTCTCGAGTAGCTAAGTCAATTACTCGAGTAGATCCTTTCTCATTCTCGAGTTAACAGAATTTTCTCTCCCGAAAATTTTCTAAGTGATTTACTCGAGTAGTCATATAAGAACTCGAGTAGTTTAGTCTTTTGTCTGGAGTTACAAAAGACTAGATTTCATGTAATTTTACTTCACTCGAGTAGTCAAGTTCCTGTACTCGAGTAGTCCATCCACTACTCGAGTAGTCCAGGTTTAATACTCGAGTGACAAGCTTTTCATCCCCCAGAATTTTTCTAAGTAAGCTGTATCTATATACTCAAGTAGTTTATCTTCTCTCGAGTAGTCCAGTTTCACTACTCGAGTAACCCAGTTTCTTCTCCCAGAAATTATTCTAAGTCTTTGACTCGAGTATTCCTCTCGAGTAGTTAATTTCTATTCTCTCGAGTTGTATTTCTTGTACTCGAGTAGTTTAACTCCACATCTCGAGTAACTATATTAGCACTCGAGTAAGTCTCTTTGTACTCGAGTTGCTGCTCATCATTTCTGGATTTTCTCTAAGTCTTCTACCCGAGTTGTCCTCTTTTATTCACTCGTGTAATCTTATATAGTACTCGAGTAGGTAAACATTCACACGAGCATTTCAGTCATCCTTTTCAGAAAAAATCGTTAAGTCCAGATTTGACAGAAATTTCAAAAGCCTTGACGTGATTGGTCCACGTGTACGTCATTAAGATTAATTATGACCGTTAGGGAAGATCTTATATAAGGTCTTGTCAAAACCGACAAACCCTAACAAGTGTTGTCAAGTTTTATTCTAAGTATTTTTCTGAATCTCATTCTCTCTCTAAAAATGAAAGCCGCCTCCGCCGACCTTCATCGCGCATATTCGGCTAAGGTTTTCGATCTAGAAGATTCAGATCAAGAAGATTCACAGATCGAGATTGTCTTTCAATTCTTCATCATATATCTGATCGTGTGAAGCCAAGAAATTTCAGATCTAGCTTTTGCCGAGATTCTTCTTCAACTTCTCTGATAGAGCCGCAAAGCTCAAAGAAGAAGATTCAGGCCGACTGTTTCCAGATCTGAGAAAGTTTTACTGTTTGTATTTTCATACTTTCAATTTCATTCTTGTAGGAGAATTCTCTCCGAGTGTAGGAGCCCTTTTTTTCTCTGAGTTGTAGGAAGTTTTATCTTCCGAGTGTAGATCCGTGTTGTGGATCGAGATTGTAGGAACTTTGTTCTGAGGCGTAGGATTGGTTTTCAATCTGAGATAGTGGAGTAGCCGAGTCTAGTTCTTTGCTAGATCGACGAGGGAAAGTGGATGTACCCAAGGTTGAGGAACCACTATAAATCTTTTGTCGTTTGCGATTAATTGGTTGATAATTGTGTGCATAGATCTCTAAATTCTTATTCCGCAAAAGACGCACAACTCACCTATTCACCCCCTCTAGGTGATTTAGGTAGACAACTGAACAATTTTAGTGACCAAGGAGGAGGTCCCGAGGATCCTGCAGGAGGTGCATTCATGAGAGTGAGACAGTCACTCTAGGGGAAGGACGTTGGAAGCAAGAGTGGTGAGACAAGGGTATTTTTGGCAGACCCTGAGGAAGGGTGTGGCTGAGTTTGCAAGGAGGTGCCGAAAGTGTTAGCTATACGCCCCCTCCATCTCTTGCCCGCTCAAAGGCTCCGAAGCATCACGACACCATGGCCCTTCGCCATCTGGGGGATGGACTTAGTCGGACCTTTCCCTCCAGCTAGTGGGCAGAGGAGGTTTCTCCTGGTCATGATTGATTATTTTTCAAAGTGTCTAGAGGTCAAGGCATTGGCCAATGTCACCTCACAGGTCATCCAGAATTGTTCTGGGGGGAGATCATATGCAGGCACGGGCTCCCTCAGGCGATCATAACGGACAATGGACGTCAGTTTGCCAGCGAAGAGTTCATCATATTCTGTGCTCAACTGGGGATAGACCTTAGATTTGCCTCCGTACACCACCCCAGGAGCAATGGCTAGGTGGAGGTGGCCAACAAGATCATCGTGAACCTACTCAAGAAGAAGGTGGAGAACTTGAGGGGAAGATGGGTGGAACAGCTCCCCTCAGTATTGTGGGCCTTGCGGACAACCCCAAACACGGCCATCTGCGAGACCCCCTTCAAACTTTCCCATGTATGTGAGGCGGTCCTGCCAGTGGAGTTTGAGGTTTGATCCCCACGAGTCGCAGCCGCGGGTGACAGGGATGAGGCTTGGAGGTTGGAAAATGAAGGAGGGCTACGCCTCTCATTAAATATGGTGGAAGAGCTACGTGATATCGCAGCTATCAGGCAGGAAGATATCAAACGGTGGATGGCAAAATATTTTGACAAACATATCAGGATCAAGCAGTTCGCGGAGGGAGATTTGGTGCTGAAGAAAGTGGATGTTGCGGGGAGATCTTCCCCCGTGGGTAAGCTCAACTCAAATTGGGAGGGGCCCTATATTGTCGAGAGGGTCCTGAGAACAGGAGGTTACCACCTCCAAGATGTGGAGGGTAGGTCCATGAGCCACACCTGGAGTGGCGATGACTTGAAGCGCTTCTACCCATGAGAAGGAAGAATAAAAATTGTATACTCAAACCAAGTTTATTATAATATATTCCTCAAATTACTTCTTGATTTTGCTTACTGTGAAATTATAATAGCAGGAAGATGAGACTTTTGCACTACCCCAAGCTTGGCTCGGCCCTAAGTAGACCCACTGTGCAGGCTCTCATTAGCTGGCAGGTCCGAAGGCTCGCCTGTGGGGGTAAGGGACCCCAAGCGCGGCTCGGCCCCAGGTAGACCCGCTGTGCAGGCTCCCATTAGATGACAGGTCTGAAGGATCGCCTATGGGGGGAGAGGGTTAGTTCTTGGCTCTTGGAGACTCTTGCACTACCCCGAGCCTAGCTCGGCCCCAGGTAGACTCGCTGCGCAGGCTCTCATTAGCTTGCAGGTCTGAAGGATCGCTTGTGGGGATAAGCGACCCCAAGCGGGCTCGGCCCCAGGTAGACCCGCTGCGCAGGCTCCCATTAGCTGGCAGGTCCGAAGGCTTGCCTGTGGGGCAGAGGGTTGGTTCTTGGCACTTGGAAAATCTTACACTACCCCGAGCCTAGGTCGGCCCCAAGTAGACCCGCTGTGCAGGCTCTCATTAGCTGGCAGGTCCGAAGGCTCGCCTGTGGGGGTAATGGACCCCGAGCACGGCTCGGACCCAGGTAAATCCGCTACGCAGGCTCTCATTAGCTGGCAGGTCCGAAGGCTCGCCTGTGGGGGAGAGGGTTGGTTCTTGGCTCTTGGAGACTCTTGCACTACCCCGAGCCTGGCTCGCCCCCAGTTAGACCCGCTGCGCAGGCTCTCATTAGCTGGCAGGTCCGAACGCTCGCCTGCGGGGGTAAGGGACCCTGAGCGCGGCTCGGCCCCAGGTAGACCCGCTGCGTAGGCTCTCATTAGCTGGCATGTCCGAAGGCTCGCCTTTGGGGGAGACAGTTGGTTCTTGGCTCTTGGAGACTCTTGCACTCGTACCCGCTGTGTAGGCTCTCATTAGCTGGCAGGTCCGAAGGCTCGCCTGTGGGGGTAAGGGACCCCGAGTGCGGCTCGACCCCAGGTAGACCCCCTGCTCAGGCTCTCATTAGCTGGTAGGTCCGAAGGCTCTCCTGTGGGGGAGAGGGTTGGTTCTTGGCTCTTGGAGACTCTTGCACTACCCCGAGCCTGGCTCGGTCCCAGGTAGACCCGCTGCGCAGGCTCTCATTAGCTGGCAGGTCCGAAGGCTCGCCTGTGGGGGTAAGGGACCCTAAGCGCGGCTCGGCCCCAGGTAGACCCGCTGCATAAGATCTCATTAGTTGGCAGGTCCCTAGGCTCGCCTGTGGGTGAGAGGATTGGTTCTTGGTTCTAGGTTTTTGGTTCTTAGTCCTTAGAGACTTTTTGCACTACACCGAGATTGGCTTGGTCCCCGATAGACCAGCTGCCCAGGCTCTCATCAAGCTGACAGGATTATAAGCTCACTCGATGGCAGAGTGGTTGAGGAGTCCTCCTTAAGAAACAACCTACTTAAACTCATGGAAAGCAAATTATGAGAGGCAAAGGCTGGAGCAGTACGAGTGGAGGCACTCGCAACTAGCAGCTATGAGGATGGTCTCGCCTACGGCGAGTGGGCACTCGCACGGGACAGAAGGCTCGGCCTAATAATAGGCAAGCAGGTTACGTCACTGAAAGCCACTCGTGCCGGGAGTACCCTGAGGCGAGGCGAGAGGGTTATACCAGTTAGATCTCACACACAAATAAGATGAGGGAAGTGACGACTCGCGCTCTGAAAAAAGTCAACTCTCCAGTGAAGTGGCGAGACAAGATGTAGCACCGTCTCGCGGGCGTGAGCATATCACATGGTTGTCTCGCAGTAAACGAAATAAAGCAAATTGAAATAAATAAAAGCTAGGCGGCGAGACGGGTGGGCAGCACCGTCCCGCAGACAAAATCAAGCCAACAGATCATTTCGCAAAATGTAAAACAAAGTAACATGACAAGAGTGTGCATTTGATCAAAATCTGTTCATCACAAGTCATCAATACATTTTTGATCACAAAAAGAAACTCAAAAGTTTAAGTTATACAACAACAACAAAAACAAGAGGGGGGAGGGGTTCGGGATCTCGCATGCAGCAGTTCATTCCTAATCGCCGGAAGAGTAATCTTCGCTCTCCTCACCATAGAGCTGGGGGACCAGATCGCGAGCGGTCACCGTCTCGGAGTCCTCCTTCACGACCCCCAGCTCCTTCATCATTTTTAGTATCAGCTCCGCCGTCATGATTCTGGCATCTCAGCACCGCTCCTCAACTTCATCCAGAGAATATCGAGGCAGAGAGGCCGGGAGGGGTTCGCGGCGAGACGACGACGCGGCGTTGTCCTGAAGGCGAGTGTTCTGGGCTTTCAAATCCTTAACCTCCTCCTTCAGGGCCGCCACCCGCGAGTGCATCCGCTCCGCCGTCTCGGCATCCTGCGAGAAGCCCAGTCATTAGTAAAGAGTATTTAAGAAGAATAACCCAAGGATACGTTAAGGCTTACCACACCACCCTGGGTTTTTGCGAGGAGGGTCTTGGCATCAGATAGTCTTCTCGCGAGGTCGTCAGATTTCGCTCGCTCTGCCGCTAGGCCCGCCTCGGCATCTTTCCACTTCTTGTTAGTATAGATCAGGCGGCGTGCGGTGCGATGCGAGAGCTCCAAGGTGCGCAGTTGGGAGTGGGAGGATTTCAGGACGAGGTCTCGCGAGGACTTATTCTCGGGGGAGACCGCCTCGGGAGAACCATAAAGGCCATAGCCTACAGAGAAGGCATGGCTGGTGGGAACCTCATGTTCTTTCCAAGAAGGAAGGAGGGTGGAGATGGACATGTGGTTGACGTCCTTTTCCCACACCAGAATGGGGGCGCTGACACCATCTTGGATCACAGGGCCCAGGTTAAAGTTTGGATGAGAAGAGGGGGCTGGGAGACTAGGAGTAGTAGTTTCGGGAGATGAAGCGGCGGCCGGCTGATTAGAAGTGACAGCAGGCCGATCGGGTAGAGCCGTCTCGCGGGCAGGCGAGACACATGAGAAGGAGGGGTGCGGGGCGACGGTGAGTCCCCTATGGAGATGGGGGGGTCAGATACCCCGTCATCTCCTTCTTCTCCCTCGGGGCCACCTTCTTTTTCCCCTTGGAGATGACCACGACTTTCTTCATCTTTTTTTTGGGAGGGCTGGAGTGAGAGGGGGCCGTGTCTCCTGCAGGCCTCTTCGGAGGGGCAGGAGCCAAAGATTCTCTCGCTGCCTCAACTGCCGCGCTGGCGAGATTGAGGCCCTTGCTTGGTTTGATGTTGCTTTTATAGGGCGGGGGGGGGGGGGGACTGGTACTACTCGCTCCCCTAAAAACAGGAAAGGAGGTGATGAGATGCCAAGATGAAGAAATAATCAAACAAGGCAAGAGAGCGAGAGTACCTTTGCCAGGGAGCACCGAAGGCAGCAAGTCGAGGCCTCGCTGCAAGAAGTGGACCTCAAAATTCTTGCTGATGAAGAAGTCAAACAACAGCTTGTCTGTGCCGCCTACTTGCGGAGATGGATAAAAGCTCTCGGGGGGCGACACAGGCGCGAGCGGGACGCCCCCGAAGTCGCCGCGGATGAAGACGAATCTGGTGAGCCAATGATGATTTTTGTTTGGCATCTCACACACCTTAAGCCCTTGCCCTGTGAAGTACGAGACGCCGTTGGCGTGGTAGATGAAGAGCTTGTGGAAGACCGTCAAGCTAAACTCAATGCGCTCCTGGCGCATGTAGCAGGCGAAGGCGATTAACACTGAAATGGCGTTCGGGTTAAACTGCACCGGGACGACGCCAAAGTACTTAAAGACCTGTTTTACCTCCGGCCAGAGAGGAAACCTTAACCCTGCCTCAAAGTGCGAGACGGGGAAGGCGAGCTCTCCCGGGTAGTAGGTATTGATCGACACGCCAACCTTGGGGGGCCGCAATTCAAGCCCCTCCTTCATATACTCGCGGATGAAGTTGTGGTAGTCTTCGTCAGGGAGCCTGTCGAGAGGGAAGTCATGATCGGTAAATCTCTTCCCACAGCGGCTGCGCCCCTCACCTCCTCAACTCTCTTCTTCCCCATGTTAGGCGAGATGGTTGAAAGAGAAGAATAACGAGAGGAGGAGAGCGAGAGGAGAAGAGCGAGAGAAGGAGAGGCGAGAGGAATGAAAAGGCGAGAGGGATCAGCGATACGGAAGGGACAGGGGGGAAAAGCTTGGACGCGGTAGATGTGAAGGCGTTGATATCTTTCTGCTCTAGGGAGGCAGGAGTATTTATAACGGATGAAGTAAAATGATTAAATGGGCGGGAAAACGTATAGGGGAAGGGGAAGAGTTGGTCGGCGGTACACTCTCTCTCTCCTAAGCCTCGATTTGTGTGGCCCATCACAATCACAGGACAGAATGATTAAATTAAAAGAAATTAAATGAAAATTAAGCGATAAAAACTAGCGGCAACAAATAAATAAAAATGCCATCCCGCATAAAGCGGGCGCCATGTTCTCAGGCATTGCCGGCGAGACGGCAGCATAATGTATCACACAATTATTACAACATTCAAAATACAGAAACAAAGAAAAAAGAGCGAGACGAATGAACAAAGCAGGTCGAGCAGAGCAGTCCTTAATACGAGAACCATTTTCAGCGGCCACTGCGAGCCCCCGCGTAGGGGGGCCTACTGGGAGAGTGGAAGGCGCGAACGGCGCCAAGCCCACTGCGCGTGAGACGGAGCTGCGCGTCGACCTCGCCAATAATGGCCTGAGGGTTGGTCCCCTCAACTTCTATCCCAGGATCAACCTCAGAAGACAGGCGAGTGCATTCATTCTCCAGCCATTCGATTCGCCTATCGGCCGCCTGCATGTCCTGCTCCAACTTGCTGATGTTGCGCGCGTGCTTCCGAAACATCTCGGCTGTCTTGCGCTTCATCTCCACCGGGTCTGCTGGGTCGCCCAGGTAGTCTTCAATTTCGTCTATAGGAGGAGGGGGCGAGATGGTGAGTCGTATAAAGAGCTCCTCAGCAAGCGAGTCGGTCTGGGTGCCTACGCAAGGAGTGGAGGGACAGGGTGAGAGAGGCTCTCGCAGAAGGGTGTAGGAGTAGCGAGTTGGATAGAGATGCGAAAGGGAAGGTTTTTTACCAGTATGGCGGGAGGTCCCGGCGGCCTGAGAGGGGTCGTATTGCATCTCGTTAGGGGGAGTAGATGGAGACGTAGAAGGCAGTGGTGAGTCAGTTTCTTCGTGATGGGCAACAATGTCATCTAGTGGGTTGATTGGTCGGTGTAGAGGCGCGAGGGCTCCCTGAAGAAGCAAAATGATAAGTAAGCTGATGGATGAAAAGATGATGGGGGCAAAAGCGAGAACTCACCTCCTTCTCTTTAGGAGATGCGGGAGGAGGAGAGGGACGGGTCTCCAGGACAGCGCGAGATGGCCCCTCGGCCGAGGAGGAAGGGCCGCCTGTCTTTACCTTCTTATGATGAGGCGAAGAGGACGGTAACGAGGGTGGGGTACGAGTCAGAGTCTTGGTCAGGGCAGCCACGTTGGCCTTACTCTGCTTACACACCATCGCCAGACGCTCGCAAAAACTCTGGCTGTGAGACATTATTGCAGCAGGGCCAAGGAAGGGAGAAGTGTGAAAGGGAGAATTTCCCTTATGGGGTAGGAATCCTATATTTATAGGCTCCGGTGTGGGGCCTCACCAATGATTCCCTCATAAATACGCCCATAAATACGCTTTAATGACATGAGCCTCGGTTGGACTTTCTTTCCGAGCTTAAAATAATCTCGAAAAGAGCGGGGATTGTGTACAAACTCGGGCTCGTAGGATTGGATCGGGCTCAAAGAGAGGGGAAGGTAAGACAAGATGGACTCTTTGGCAGAAGCCTGCTCATTGGCGAGTGGGTACCAGGAAAAGGGCTACTCGCAGGGTTATGGTCGGCTCCCAGGCGAGACGGACCCAACGAGATGGCCCAGTGGCTCAGGCGAGAGCCCTCCCAGGCGAGACGGACCCAGCGAGAGGGCCCAGCGGCTTAGGCGAGAGCCTCGCCAGGCGAGACGAGCCCCATAGGTAGCAGCTCTCGCCAAGCGCCGATTCAGTTGGAAGGTGGTTCACCTTTTTTGCCCTAGGTGATTTTACGCTTTTGCCCTCGGTGGTCTGCATATAACGCTTCAGAACAGTGGAGTTTGGCTGTTGGTAGACCCAAGCAAGGGTATTTTGGTAATTTCAGGTCGGTTCAGTTTGGTTATTGGCAGTTCAAACTCAGAAAACTATAAATAGGCCCATAGGGGTTCTTTAGATGCACTTTTTTCCCGGGATCTTAAGAGTTATGTGCTTTTTGAGGAGCTCCAAGCCTAGCTTTTGGCTTTGGAGGGGAAGCTCTCAGAGATCTTTTGGGTAAGTGGTGGGACCTCCTTGCTAAGGCTTTGGGTCGGTGTCTGGTCCTTCACAACCAGTCGGAGGTCAGAGCTTGAGACAAGTAGGTGTTGGCTACGCCTCTAATTTCGAACTTTCGTTGAAGTCAAATTTTGGCTTTAATATTGGTGGAGTCGACTAGATCTTTGGAAGAAGATTTGGCAAAGTCAACCCGAAGTCAGAGTTCAGGTTACCAAACTTTGCAGGTTCAGCAAAGTCTAAACACCGTAGGAAGGGGAATAAGAGATCAAGAACATCTACTAGTCGAGCTCCATATACTTGCTATACTTGTGGCAAGATAGGACACTTAGCCCAAGAATGTCGTGGTGATGCCCCAAAGACAAAGAAAGCTAAGTCGGGAGCCGTTGCAGGGCGACTTCCACTTACTTGCTATATGTTGGAACACCCTATTACTAATTTGGGTCAGGATCACTATGTCTCTAGGAATCTTTGCTTGACCTTCTGTATAGCTTAATATGTCAATTAGAATTGAGTCTAAGGGTTAGAAGTCTAGGTTTGGAAGCTGCACTGAAGACCAAGTTTTTCTGTCTGGAGACTAAGTCTGATCGTCGAGCTCAGCACGACGATTCGTCGAACTCCGGTCGACGATCGCCTAGCTCAACTTCGACAGATCGTCGAACTCCATTCGACGATCGCTGAGCTCAACTTCATAATATCGTCGAAATCCATTCGACGATCGGTGAGCTCAGGTCGACGATTTTGACTCTGCATTAGATCTTTATCTCTGAGCTCAGTTCGACGATCTTTGAGCTCAGATCGACGATTTTCTTGCTGCTGTGTGTTTTCAGATCGCTGAGCTCAGCTCGACGATAGCAGAGCTCAGTTCGACGATTTCAGATAACTTCCAGAATTCAAATTCAAATCAGATGGGAGTTATTCTGCAATTAATTCAGAGATTTGCTAGCCGTTTTCATTCAATTCTGGTCCAAGTTTCAAGGGACTTTTCAAGGAATAATTCTGTGGAATTTCCTCAAAAAGAGATTATGCAATTAAGGATGCAATCAATACAGACCAACGGCTGTCCTTGACAGAGAATGATATTCTATTCAGGACCAGAGAATAAAAGAGAGAATGTTTTTGAATCCCTAAGTAGAACAAACAAACAGAGCACACACAATACAGATTACAGAGACTCATTCAAAAATCTTCTGTCTAAAAGAATTCTGAAGAACACTCATCCAAGGAGATCAAGTTTTCAAATCTTCAGATCTCTTGTAGTTTTCAAAGTGTTCAAGGCCAACATATTTCCTGACTCCAGACATTCAACATTTCAGCTATTGCTGAAATCATCCATTGCTGGAGTTCAACATTTGAAGGCCTATCACCCTCAGCAAAGCTTTTCTTCCTGAAGATTTCAAGGATTCAGGGGGAGCTTTGACATCAATCCACATAGTCTTCTCAGTTGTTTGAGAAAGAGAAGACTGCCATCAATCTCTCACCCCCACTCTGTAAAGGGTTTTTCAAACTCCCTTCAAAAGTTTGAACCTGGTTTTTGAGCACCTTGTTAAAATCTCATTGGTGGCAAGACACCTGATCAAAAAATCTGCTTTGGTTTTTGAGCCCCTTATCAAAAGCTCATTGGTGCCCAGGACACCTGATCAACTCATCCTGCAGTGGATTCCTACCTAGGGTGGTAGAAGAGTGGATGTACCCAAGTTTGGGGAACCACTATATTTTCTTGTGTCTTCTGGTTCTGCTTGCTTTCATTTGTGTTTCTGGCCTTGATTTTTCTGTGCTTAGTTTTTGCATAGCTTAGTTCTATGATTAGATTTATTTCTGCTTCCCTGCTCACACATATTACAACAATTGTTGTAAAAGTTTGTAAAAGTTTTTAAAGCAACATATACTCTATTCACCCCCCCCTCTAGAGTATATCAGATCTAGTTGCACGTTCAATTGGTATCAGAGGCAGGTTGGTTAAACATACCATACCTGATTGGTTGTACAGGCTAACACCTGAACCCAAAGATCCCAAACTAGATCTGTTTTTCTTTTGTATTTTATTATTAGATTTTGTTTGCACAAATCATGGCCCAGAACAAAGATTATGCTAGCACCAGACCTCCAGTGTGCAATCTGTCAAAGTTTGCACTTTGGAAAGCAAGGATTAGACTTTACATGAATTCCATTGACGAAGATATATTTAATTCTGTTTTGACAGTGTGTCCAAGACCCCCAGAGAATACAAGTACAAATGCTGTTCCACCTCCATCAGGAACAGATGCTGACATCAAAAAATGGAAAGTAGCTGATGCCAAGGCTATGAACATTCTAGCCCAGACAATGTCAGATGACATATTTCAAAAGGTAGCTGAATGTAATTCAGCCAAGGAAATTTGGGACAAGCTCTCAGAAATAGTCTCAGGCTCAGCTGATGAAAGAAAGGACAGAAGATCCCATCTCATCTCTCAATATGAGAACTTCAAGAAGGGAGAGACTGAGTCAGTGGGAGACATGTATAACAGACTAAGTCTAATTGTCAGTGAACTAAGGACATTGGACAAGGAGATCTCTCTGACAGAACTTAATGACAAGATCCTAATGTGCTTTCCCAGCACTTGGGATTCAAGAATCTGGCCAATTAAGGATGCCAGAAGTCTAAATGAGATCACCACTGAAGCTTTGTTGGGTAAGCTCAAATCTTATGAGCTACTCATCAAGAACAGAGAGGAAGAATAGAAGGCTGCTTCACCAGCCACAAGGAAAGAGAAGACCATAGCATTCAAGGCAACTGAGGATCTGCCTGAAGATAAAGCCACAGGCAATGATGAACTACTTAGCTTGCTGGCCAAAAGATTCTACAAGATGGCCAGAAAGGATTTCAGAAGAAGATCATACAAGGAGCAGGATAAGCCAAGGTATGACAAGTCCATTGGTAATAATAAAGACATCATTTGCTTTGGTTGCAGGAAACCAGGGCACATAGTTCCTGACTGTCCAGAGAACAAGAACAAGGATAGAAGGGACCGAAAAGAAAGAAGAAAGGAGAAAGACTCCAAAAGTAATGGAAATGACAAACCTTCTTCAAGCAAAAATAAGCATACAAGAAAAGGGTTTGTTGCTGAATCCTGGAGTGAGACAGAAGAGGAGTCAGAAGCCTCTTCTAGCTCAAGTGATGATGAGGATGATGCAGAAGAAAAGGAGTTCTGCATGATGGCAATCAATGCCTCACAACACAATTCAGAGGAAGAGGAGTCAGAGTCAGACTCAGAGACTCAACCTGAAGAAGATCAGGTAATTAGCTCTTTTGATTTTAGTTTAGAAGATTTTAAATCTGAATTTAAAGCACTGTGTTTAGACCTGCTAAAGTCTGAGAAAGAGATTATCTCTCTCAGAAATCAATTATCTGAACACAATGTTTTAAAGTTATAAAACCTCAAACTCTCTCAGGAGTTGGAGAACTGTAGGGAACAGATAGCTACACTGAAAAGTGAGCTCTCTGAGGCCAAGAAGCTTGAAGAATCCCTTAATGGGAGAAGCATCAAGCTGATGGACATCACAAGCACAGTGAACTCTAGATTTAACAGTACACTGGGCTTGGGTGCCTCATCCAGCCAACCTATTGTTCTAACAACTCCCATCAAGTTTATTTCTGACAAGGGAAAGGGAGTTGTAGAGGTTGCTAGGAAAAATTCAGATCTGCCTCAGAAAACTAAGTTCCAGCAGAAAT
The DNA here is from genome assembly GCA_039583875.1 of Platanthera guangdongensis. Classification (NCBI taxonomy): domain Eukaryota; kingdom Viridiplantae; phylum Streptophyta; class Magnoliopsida; order Asparagales; family Orchidaceae; genus Platanthera; species Platanthera guangdongensis. The sequence goes on from CM077148.1 coordinate 136,910,669, forward strand.
CGTCGAACGGAGATCGACGATCGCCGAATGAAGATCGACGATCGCCGAACGCAGCTCGACGATCTCAGGAAAAATCGTCGAACGCTGATCGACGATCTCAGCCAAAGTCGTCGAACGCAGGTCGACGATCTCATATACCTGACCTCACCCATAGTCGACCGTCGAACGGAGCTCGACGATCTGACCCAAGATCGTCGAACGCAGCTCCAAGATCGTCGAACAGAGGTCAGAGCTCTGGAAACTTTTTCAAAGGCAAATCAAAATTGAATCCTAAGGGTTCTTCATCCCAAACCTTTAACCCTTATACTGAATGGATTATACCTCCAAGGAGATATCATCCTGAAGGATATAAGAGTCAACCTGGGATGTCTTTCATTTCAGAATTTAGAGGTTATCAACCTAGGCCCAAGGTAAACTGGGTCAAAAACAAATGAACTGTTTTATATGCAGGTGAAGACTTATCCAACATCTAACCAGCAATGGTATTTGGATAGTGGATGCTCTAAGCACATGACAGGGAACAAGGACAACCTTACTTCCTTCAGAGCCAAGCTTGGACCCAAAGTTATCTTTGGTGATTCCAACTTTGGACAAACTAAAGGATATGGTGCAGTGCAGATTGGTTCAGTAACCTTCAAGAAGGTAGCTTATGTAGAAGGACTGAAGCACAACCTAATCGGCATCAGTCAGCTGTGTGATGAAGGCTACCAGGTGACCTTCAACAAAACCTTATGCAAAATCAAGTCAGAGGACAACACAACAGTGTTGACAGGTTACAGGTTACTCAAGAGGATGAAAGCAGTGAAGATGAAGGAAATGATCAACATTTTGAAGCACAACCTGAAGAGCCAGTTGTTGTACCACAAGAGGAAACAACAACACAGGTTGGTGAACAATCAACACCCCCTGTTGATTTATTAACATCAAGAGACCATCCAATTTCCCAAATAATTGGAGAAATCTCAGCTGGTGTGCAAACCAGAAATCAGGTCAACCAAAACCTGTTGCACACCTGCTTCCTATCTCAAATTGAACCTCAGTCCATTCAAGATGCAGAGCAAGATCCACACTTGATCATTGCAATGCAAGAGGAGTTGCATCAATTTGAAAGGAACAAAGTATGTGAACTAGTGTCAAAGCCTAAGGATCATTCCATTGTTGGAACAAAGTGAGTATTCATAAACAAACTGGATGATCAAGGAGTAATTATAAGGAACAAGGCAAGGCTAGTTGCCCAGGGATACTCTCAAGAAGAAGGAATCGACTACGACCAGACTTTTGCACCTGTTGCAAGATTAGAAGCCATCAAGATTTTTCTAGCTTATGCAGCTCACAAAGGCTTCAAAGTCTATCAGATGGATGTCAAAAGTGCTTTCTTAAATGGAGACATCAAAGAGGAAGTTTATGTCAGACAACCTCCAGGTTTTATCTCTCCAACTTTTCCTGATTATGTTTTTAGATTAAATAAAGCATTATATGGTCTCAAGCAAGCTCCTAGAGCATGGTATGAGACCCTAGCATGCTTTCTCTTGGAAAATGGTTTTATAAGGGGTAGAGTAGACCAAACTCTTTTTATTAGAACCCATAAGTCCCATACCCTACTAGTACAAATTTATGTAGACGATATCATTTTTGGTTCTACTGACTCCAAATTGTGCAGAAGGTTTTCTAACCTAATGCATTCTAAATTTGAGATGAGTAGCATGGGTGAGCTATCCTTCTTCCTAGGATTGCAAGTCAAACAACATGCTGAAGGCATCTTTATTTCTCAAACCAAATATGCAAATGAACTGGTTAAGAAATTTGGTATGTCTGAGGCATCTTGTATGAAAACACCCATGCCTACCAATGCTGTATTAGATGCTGATGAACATGGGAAACCTGTTGATCAGACAACATATAGAGCAATGATTGACTCTTTACTGTATCTTACAGCTAGTAGACCAGATATAATGTTTGCTACATGTATATGTGCTAGGTTCCAAGTAAGCCCTAGAGAGTTCACACCTAACTTTAGTAAAGAGGATTCTCAGGTATGTTAAAAGTTGTCCAAATCTAGGTCTCTGGTATCCAAAAGATTCAGCATTTGATTTAACTGGATTCTCAGATGCTGATTATGCTGGATGCAGAATTGACAGGAAAAGCACCAGTGGAACTTGTCAGTTCCTTGGTGACAGACTTGTATCTTGGTTTTGTAAGAAACAAACATCTGTGTCAACTTCAACTGTTGAAGCTGAATATATGACTGCAGGCAGTTGTTGTTCACAAATCTTGTGGATCCAAAATCAACTCCTAGACTATGGTTACAACTTAGAGAAGTCTAAAATCTTTTGTGATAACACAAGTGCTATTTCCATAGCCCAAAATCCAGTCCTCCATAGTAGGACAAAACACATAGAGATTAGGCATCATTTCTTAAGGGATAATGTTGAAAAGAATAAAATTGAATTACAATATATCCCAACTGATTTGCAAAGGGGAGATATTTTCACCAAGCCTTTGGATGAAAAGAAACACACCTTCTTCCTAAATCAGTTAGGAATGTTAGATGGAGGAAGTCTTAAATAATTTCCAAGATTTTGAAAGCTAAAAATTGACCAAGACTAGGCAAAAATTCCGATTTTTCTTAGTGTCTATAATTTTTCTGATCTCTGAACTGCGCTCGACGATTTCCCCTAAGATCGTCGAACGGAGATCGACGATTTCCAAAATCGTCGAACTGAGTTCAGCGCCTCTCAGATAGTATGAACTATCTCTTCCGGTCAACGATCGTCGAACGGCGCTCGACGATTCTGTTCTCTGAACGATCGTCGAACGGAGCTCGACGCTCTCCAAGATCGTCGAACTGAGATCGACGATGTTGAAAACTCTTCAGATTCCTTTAGAAGCCTCGATCGTCGAACTGAGTTCAACGATCTTTCCAATTCTGCGTCGAACCCTAATATAAAACTCTTTTTTCGCCGTCGTTCTCTTTTGCGCTTTCGATTTCTCTGCAGGACTGTCTTTCCCTCCAAACAGTTCTACGCTTGGTCGTTTTGTTTGTTGAGTTTTTGCAGGTACAATGGCTGTGTCCGTTGCTGTCCTAGCTGCAATGAAGTTTGACGCCGGGTTTGACATTGATATAGAATCATTCAGCACCACCGACCAGATTTTCCAAGACATACTGGGTTTGTTCAAGGATCAAAATATGTCTGCCCTCATGACCACCAGAATCAAGCTGGCTTCAGATGAGATAAAGGAGTGGGTCTATACTGCTCATAATCAAGACAACTCTACAATAGTTGGGTCTATTGCTGGAAATCAGGTACCCTTGACCCCCACAATTTTAACAGAGGTGTTTGGACTGAGAAATGGAGAAGATATTATTGAGTTATCAGGAGAAGAATATTCTGACCTGCTTGCCAGGATGGGTCATCCAGAGGGAAACCCTAGCAAGCTATTCAAGAGGAATCTGTCTGTTGAATACAGGTTCCTGGCAGATGTGGTAGGGAAAGTGCTGCTTGCAAAGCACTCTGCTCATGACACTATATCCAGACATCAGCTCTGTATCATGGGAGCTCTGGTGGATAAGAAAAATTTGAACTGGGGAGAGGTCTTCTTTGACCTAATCAAAAAGAAAATAAACAAAAGTTTTGTTAATTTTGGAAGGATTCTGGGAGTTTTTCTGCAGACCAGGTGCCCTGCCTTGCTGGTCTCCTCTGGAGTTCACATAAATGCCTCCAAGAGACTTACCTGTGCCCTCTTTGGCAAGTGGGACAGGCAAATAAGCAAGCCTAGCAGGCCCTCCTCAAGTGCTCCTTCAGGCACAAGGACTCAAGGAGTCACTCTCCCACAGGTCTCTGCCCTTGCAGATGACCTGGCTGCTGCTGTTGTTGCCTCTTCTCCTCCTCCCATTCCAACCCTTCCCCTACCATCCACCTTTCTAGCTCCATCCCCCATTACCATATCCAGCCCATCTCCAACATCAACTCCATCTCCAGCACCCATTCTACCTCCACCAGATGACCAATTCCACCCTTTGTTCTCATACCCTCCACCAGATATCACCTCTTCACCATCCATTCCATCCTTAACCCTCCTGGATGACTCCTATATGGATGATTCCCCATCCTCTCCTCCTGAGTTACCCTCCTCCTCCACTTCATTCCAAGACCTCCTACACCACATCATTGATCAACGAACATTCACTCCATCCATATCCATCCCCTTGTCCTCCATATCCACCATCCCAACACCTCAGCCATCCATTCCACCACTCTCCAGCCCTCCACTTCCAGTATCTTCAGCTACTCCTATTCCATCTACCTCTTCTCCAGCTGTTGAGCAAGTAGACCTCTCAGCCCTAGCTGACAGGCTGTATGAGCTGATTGCCCCCAGGCTCTCTCTACTATTGGAGACCTCCTTGGCTCCTCTACACCTGTCAGTGGCAGCTCTCTCTGCCAGGCTTTCCTCCCTCTTCCCTCAGGCAGCACCCACAGCAGTGTGCCTTGATCCAGATGTCTCTGCATCTAGGCAGGGGGAGATGCCACATGAAGAAAGCCTTCTTGCTGTTGCTGCTGCTGTTTCTGCTTCTTCTGATGTTCCTCCTCTTGTTGCTGCTGCTGCTGAGCCTCCTACTGCAGTTCTTGCAATTGACCTAAGGTCTTTGCTATCTGCTTTTGATACTGCCTTCTTCAGCTGTCTGCCAGAGAGTAATGCTGTCCAGCCCACAGAAGACTTATCCAAGGCACTGGTGCCTTTCTCTTGCTGTGACCCTAGCATTATCTCTTCTTTTGTACATTCAGTACTTGCTGCTACTGAAGATGCTGCTGCTGCTGTTGAAGAAAGGTCTGACTTTGCTTCTGAAAATATTGTTGATACTGCTGCTGAGACTGTTAATATTAATGCTGAAGTTCCAACTGATTCTGCTGAGCCAATATCCAAGGACTTTCTGATGTCAGAGGCCACTGAAATTGAGCCTGCTGCAGATTTTGATGATGTTACTGCTGTTATCAATGAAGTTGTTGCTGCTATCACCTCTCCAGCTTCTGTGGCTGTTAGTGAATCTGCTGTTGAGAGTGAATCTGTTGTTTCTGCTGTAAGTGAGAATGTTACTGCTGCTGTCACCACTCCTGCTGCTACTGTTGTTGCTTCTGCCTCATCTGCCTCTGTTCAACTGAAGAAAGACTTGATGAAGAGAATAGATGCTCTATATGATGACCAGAGTTCTGAGACTGATGAATTTAAAACAGACTCTGATGATTCTTCTGCTACTATTGCCAGGAAAAGGAAGGCAAGGAGCAAGGCTATGAAAAGGGTTCCTCCTGCAAAAGTCAAAGATAACAATGACATTCCTTACTACATTCTGCATAATTGCCCTATCACTGAACATTGGATGCAATATTCTAAAAACCAGCTGAAAGCCATGAAGAAAAAGAGAAAATATGAGAAGGGCTCTTCCCAATTCCAGCACTCTCATCCTCCTCCACCACCTCCTCCTGATGCAGGTGCAGGTGGAAGCTCTGCAAGCCAACCCCCAGCTAGAAGCCAGGCTCCCTATCAACCCCATGCCAGATCCTACCAAAGGGAAAGCCAATCTAGGGGTTCATATTCTAGGAGAGGAGGATACAGGGGTAATCAGAGAGATTTTCAAGTATATTCTAAAGGGTACTCCAGGCAGCACCCATATTCCAGGGGAGGACATGCTTCATCTGATACATCATCAGGTCCTTTCCCCTACAAGCTGAAAGAGAATGTGCCTGTCAGGCCTCCTCAAGACAATCCTTCCAACAGGTATGAGCCACCTGTACCTTTTGAGGACCTTGAAAATAACCCAGCTGCTTGGACTGCCAGGTTAAAAGAATTGGCTGCACTGGATCAGATTAAGAAGGCCAGAGAACAAGGATTAGATACTTCCAACATTTCTACAATGTCTGAGCAAAGACAAAAAGAACTAGAGAAATATGGCTCCAGTAAATTCTTTGATGCTGACAGATATATGGAATTGCATCCTGCTGCTGTGGTTCCCAGGCCTACAAAGCAAACTTATTTGGGTGCAGCAGATGACACCAGGTCCAACAAAGAAGCACTAAACCCTAACAGAGAAATCAAAATGGTTAAAGGCAAAGAGAAGAAGTGACATTGTAAGGTGACAGTTTTTGTGAATTCTGATTATTATCTGGATGATATATATATATCTGTGATGTTTCTGCAATATCCAGCTGTTGCTTTTCTGTGTTTTTGCTTGTATGTTATTATTTGAATTTTTCCAAAGTCTGTAAATAGTAATCCTAACCCAAATAGGGGGAGATTGTTGGAACACCCTATTACTAATTTGGGTCAGGATCACTATGTCTCTAGGAATCTTTGCTTGACCTTCTGTATAGCTTAATAGGTCAATTAGAATTGAGTCTAAGGGTTAGAAGTCTAGGTTTGGAAGCTGCCCTGAAGACCAAGTTTTTCTGTCTGGAGACTAAGTCTGATCGTCGAGCTCAGCACGACGATTCGTCGAACTCCGGTCGACGATCGTCTAGCTCAACTTCGACAGATCGTCGAACTCCATTCGACGATCGCTGAGCTCAACTTCATAATATCGTCGAACTCCATTCGACGATCGGTGAGCTCAGGTCGACGATTTTGACTCTGCATTAGATCTTTATCTCTGAGCTCAGTTCGACGATCTTTGAGCTCAGATCGACGATTTTCTTGCTGCTGTGTGTTTTCAGATCGCTGAGCTCAGCTCGACGATAGCAGAGCTCAGTTCGACGACTTCAGATAACTTCCAGAATTCAAATTCAAATCAGATGGGAGTTATTCTGCAATTAATTCAGAGATTTGCTAGCAGTTTTCATTCAATTCTGGTCCAAGTTTCAAGGGACTTTTCAAGGAATAATTCTGTGGACTTTCCTCAAAAAGAGATTATGCAATTAAGGATGCAATCAATACAGACCAACGACTATCCTTGACAGAGAATGATATTCTATTCAGGACCAGAGAATAAAAGAGAGAATGTTTTTGAATCCCTAAGTAGAACAAACAAACAGAGCACACACAATACAGATTACAGAGACTCATTCAAAAATCTTCTGTCTAAAAGAATTCTGAAGAACACTCATCCAAAGAGATCAAGTTTTCAAATCTTCAGATCTCTTGTAGTTTTCAAAGTGTTCAAGGCCAACATATTTCCTGACTCCAGACATTCAACATTTCAGCTATTGTTGAAATCATCCATTGCTGGAGTTCAACATTTGAAGGCCTATCACCCTCAGCAAAGCTTTTCTTCCTGAAGATTTCAAGGATTCAGGGGGAGCTTTGACATCAATCCACATAGTCTTCTCAGTTGTTTGAGAAAGAGAAGACTGCCATCAATCTCTCACCCCCACTCTGTAAAGGGTTTTTCAAACTCGCTTCAAAAGTTTGAACCTGGTTTTTGAGCACCTTGTCAAAAGCTCATTGGTGGCAAGACACCTGATCAAAAAATCTGCTTTGGTTTTTGAGCACCTTATCAAAAGCTCATTGGTGCCCAGGACACCTGATCAACTCATCCTGTAGTGGATTCCTACCTAGGGTGGTAGAAGAGTGGATGTACCCAAGTTTGGGGAACCACTATATTTCCTTGTGTCTTCTGGTTCTGCTTGCTTTCATTTGTGTTTCTGGCCTTGATTTTTCTGTGCTTAGTTTTTGCATAGCTTAGTTCTGTGATTAGATTTATTTCTGCTTCCCTGCTCACACATATTACAACAATTGTTGTAAAAGTTTGTAAAAGTTTTTAAAGCACCATATACTCTATTCACCCCCCCCTCTAGAGTATATCAGATCTAGTTGCACTTTCACTATACATGTGGCAAGATAGGTCATATTACTAGAGATTGTTGGAGTGGTACTCTGGTGGCAAAGGGGGTAGGTTCTAGAGCAACGGTTGGACGAAACCCAATTAGATGTTATATTTGCGATAAGCCAGGTCATATGGCTCGAGACTGTTGGAGCGGCAAATCAGAGCGGAAGTCAGGGGAAACTTATGCTAAAAAGGGAAAGACGGTAGAGTCAACCGCATCCCATCGAGCTCCAGCCCAACCGAGAGTCTATAACCTTGGCCAGCAGGAGGCCATCAAGTAAGGAGACATGGTGTCAGGTATGCGCTAGAGTTTAGCGTTTGTGTCTTCCATACCTTACGTCTTATGCTTTGGTTGTACGATTGCTATATTTTACGGTTCGTTATGATTTTGGACGTTCCGGCTCGAGAGCTGTTCAATACAGGGGCTTCACACTCCTTCCTATCTGAGATCTTCATGTCTCATAACGGAGTACCTACTTCAGTGGTGAAAGATTAGTTGGATGCCTTGTTACCGAACGGGTGTTCGATGTGCGCGAAAAGAGTTTGTTGCTTGAGAGTGCGAATAGGAAGTCAAACCTTTGATGTGGAAGCGTCTATTCTGCCTAGTGGAGTTTGACGTAACTCGTGGCATGGAATAACTCTCGGAGTAGCGTGCTTATGTTTTTCTACAACTCAAAGGAGTCGCAGTAGGAATAAACACCTAGCGCAAGACTAAGTTGAAAGTACGTTAGTGTGTGGAGTTGTTCTCCACCCCGTTAGAGTCTAAGAAACCCAAGCCTGATTTGGTTTGTATTCCGATGGTGTTGGAGTTTGTCGACGTGTTCCCTGAAAATCTCCCTGGAGCTCCACCTCAAAGTGAGATCGATTTCACCATTGAGTTGGTGTCAGGTGCTAAACCAATATCGCGGTCTCCTTACTGCTTAGCTGTAACACCCCCTATCCGTCGCATAGCATATAGCAGTAGGTCCGGCCGGGGCCCGACGCCATATACTACAGGCAGACCGGGTGGTTACTCATGGAAACCATCCAACCAATCATAACGTCCTAAACAGAGCATTCTAGCGGAAGCAGATTAATAAGTTGTAACAAAGAACCCAGCACTAAAGCATGAATGTCCACTAATACAAAATAAGAATGTTATACATATACCAACACAAGCCTTAAGGCCTTACAAAATGTTTCACTTGATATTACATGATTTACAAACCACGGCACATAGGCCGGTCATACATGAATAAAACAGTAAACACTTCCAATTAGGCCTTCGAGGGCCGGCTTCGCACTTGGGCTTTAGCCCGCTATTGACCGCTTAGTCCAGCAGCACCTGCAAGCAACAAACCACCGCACGGTGGCAAAACAAGGCAACGGTCAGCAATGCTGACCAAATTATAACGATCCCGCCCCCAACTCGGGGCGGCGATGCTCCTTCCCTGCATTTCATTAGCATAAGCGAGCAATATATAACAATATTCATTTCATCACAGACGTTGGCTCGCACGACCACACGCCCCGTGCTCTCAGGGCACATTCTCGGTGAACCGGCCGATGTCACGTCAATTAAAGCCATAGACATTCCGGACTCACCACCGCCACTTTGACGGCCAAACCTATGAGCATTTTGTCTTCTTGGCCTGGGTCACGACAATTTAAGCCATTGACCGCCGAAGACCCTAATCTATGCCAACGACAAGTGCCACGTACCCTTAGGTCTCTTTAACCGAACGACATAGAACGGGTACGATTCCATCTAACCCGTGCTCACATCGTAACGACAATTTAAGCCATTTGAGCGGGTCAAACTTCTCCCGAGTCCCATTTCCATCACAATTCACATAACCCGGTTATGTTCAAGTTGGCTCTCAGGCCACCAAGTTGGCAAGATCACGTATCCGCCCAGTTTTCCGGGTACACCTTTGGGTTAATCCCCAAGGCTCCCTGTTGCAATCTACCGTGTAGAAAACCCGAAAAACAACCAATAGCACGGAGTCTTCTCCGGCATTATGCAATGCAACATCACCGATCCAGACCAACATGTCCGGATAGGCTTCACACATCATGCCTATGTCCGTTCTCGCTTACGGACTCTAAACAACGGGGACTTCACATATCTACCCGAAGGAACGCCTCCAACTCACCGCAAACTCGCGAGAGCGGGCTTCCTATGCAAAGAAGGAGAGCTACTCATGCTCAAGAAGAGAATTGTTACCCTTGCGTTCTTCTTTGGTGCCATGGGAAAGTAAGCGGATGAAAAGCACCGCACTAGCTTTGCCTCCGTAGATCCGGAGTCGGCTCGCGATTTGGAGCTTTGAAGCTCCTCCAATGGCCGGATCTAGCTCCTTCTTCCTTCCTTGGCTCTCCTCTCTCTCTAAGTTTATAAAGACAACCACTCATGAAAAGTGAGGGTTTCTAAGGCCCAATCCCGGGTATATCCCTTCAGGAACAACCCCCAGCCATTGGATCATCAATTAAAGAAATGAACGGCTTTGATTCGGGACTGAAATGCCCAATCTGGACCGCACACGGCCTGGCACACGCTCGTGTCCAGGGCCGTGTGCCTCATTCGCCGTAAAATTGACGCGCCTGGAACCACACACGGGTATCGAACATGCCCGTGTTCGATCTGACACGCCCGTGTTCCACCTGACACGGCCGTGTGGCCGGCCGTGTACACCCATCGTTTTTCCCCGAAAATAACCCGAGCACTGCACGGGTTCTAGGACACGCCCGTGTCCTTGCCCGTGTCACCTCAACATGCCTGGGCTCCAGGCCGTGTACACGGTCTCGACACTCGACACTTCGTCGAGCGAAGATCGTCGACCTGACGACACGGCCTTGGACACGCCCGTGTCCTAGGCCGTGTGCCTTGTCTCGACACATCGTCGAGCAAAATGTCGACTCCCCGGGACGAGTGTCGACACGGGTCGACACGCCCTGCGACACGCCTGTGTCGCAGGCCGTGTGCCAGTCTCGACACTTGTCGAATGTCGAGCTCTAAGTGTCGACACGGATCGACACGCCCTGCGACACGCCCGTGTCGCAGGCCGTGTGCCCAGTCTCGACACAATGTCGAGCTCAAAATGTCGACTTCCCGGCTGAGTGTCGACACAAGCTTGACACGCCCTGGGACACGCCCGTGTCCCAGGCCGTGTGCTTGCAGCCAGAACCCAAAACTGGCCCAAAACGTCCCCCGTCGCTCTTTTGAGTTTCGGGGCATTACAACTCTCCCCCTCTTAAAAGAATTTCGTCCACGAAATTATATAAAGGAAAGACATGTACAAAACCAAAATTTGTACCTGAGCGGAACAACTCCGGATACTCGTCAAGCATAGTCTGCTCTCGCTCCCAAGAGAGCTCCTCACGACTGCAATTGTCCCACTGGACCTTGACCATCCTGATCTCTTTATTGCGTAGCCGCTTGACCTCCGAGTCCTCAATCCGCACGGGCTTGACCTTTGTCGTCAGCCCACTATCCACCGGCACTTGATCAACCGCGATCACTTGCGTAGGCTCTTGCACCGCCTTCCGAAGTACCGAAATATGGAATACATCATGTAATCCACCAAGCTCCACAGAAAGCTTCAACCGATAGGCCGCTTCACCGACTCGCTCCAGAACCTCAAACGGCCCAAGGTACCTCGGGCTTAGCTTTTTCAATCGCCGCACCCGCGAGACACCCTTGAACGACTTAATCTTTAAGTACACATAGTCGCCCACAGCGAACTCCACGTTCCTGTGCTTGGCATTATAGTACTTCGCTTGCCGGTCCTGAGCGATAAGCAACCTCTCCCGAATGGTTCTCACCAAAGAAATAGCATCCTCCACTTCCAATCGCTTATACAACTTTGACTCACCCGTTTCTAACCAAGGCAACAACGTGCGACATTTTCTACCATATAGGGCCTCGAAAGGCGCCATCTGAATACTCGCTTGGTAGCTATTGTTGTATGCGAACTCCACCAAATAAAGGTGGTCTTCCCACTGCTTTCCAAAATCCAAGACACACATGCGGAGCATGTCTTCCATGGTTCTATTGACCCTCTCGGTCTGCCCATCCGTTTGCGGATGGAAGGTTATGCTGAATTTCAGCTTTGTTCCCAACATTTGCTGCACAAGCCTCCAATCATTGGACGTGAACCGCCCATCTCGATCACTCACGATGCTGCGGGGCACACCATGAAGCCGTACTATGTTATCCACATAATGCTTTGCCAACTTCTCCACCGGATCATCTTTCCTATGCGGAATGAAATGCGACACCTTTGTTAACCGATCCACGACCACCCAAATAGCGTCGTTCCCCTTTTGCGACCTTGGCAAACCGTGCACAAAGTCCATAGAGATGTCGTCGAATTTCCACTCCGGGATAGGCAAGGACTTAAGAAATCCTCCCGGCTTTTGGCACTCCGCCTTCACCAAGGCGCAAGTTTGACACTTCGCTACGTAGAGCGCCACATCTTTCTTCAAACCCGGCCACCAAAACAGTTTCTTCACATCACGGTACATCTTCGTGCTCCCCGGGTGAATCGAGTACTTGGTATGGTGTGCCTCGTACAACAACTCCACCCGCAAATTACCCACACTTGGGACGCACAGACGACCGTCTTTCCAAAGTAATCCGTCCTCCATGACGAATTGGGAATTTGACCCATCCAGAGCCTCTAACATGAACTGCTTCATATGAGCATCCATATCCAAAGCTCGCCGAATACGATCAGCCAGGTCATATTGGACTTCAGTCCAATACAGAACTGCTTCAGCACTTGATTGCCTATCCACACAAACAATCTCCAACGCCTCCAACTCCCGCACCAACCGCTCATCATGCACCGATAGCCAATTGGCTTGAGCTGGGGCTCGGCGACTCAACGCGTCCGCAACCGCATTCCCTTTACCAGGCACGTAGTGGATCTTGAATGTATAGTCCCCCAGGAACTCCATCCATCTACGCTGTCGCATATTCAGATCCTTCTGATCAATAAGATACTTCAGGCTCTTGTGATCGGTGTAGATATCAATCTTCACACCGTACAAATAGTGTCTCCACAGCTTCAAGGCAAAAATCACGGCCGCTAACTCCAAGTCATGGACCAGATAGTTCCTTTCATGCACTTTTAGCTGTCTCGAGCCATAAGCTATTACACTTCCGTGTTGCAGTAGCACGCAACCCAAACCGCTGCCCGAAGCATCACTATAAATCTCATAGCCTTCGGTCCCACATGGCGAACTCAGCACAGGCACCGTGGTCAACCGACACTTCAACTCCTCAAAAGCTCGCGCGCACTCCGGCGTCCAAACGAACTTATGCTCCTTCCTCATCAAAGTAGTGAGAGGTAACGCTATCCGCGAGAAGTTCTCTACGAAGCGCCTATAATAACCGGCAAGCCCCAGAAAGCTCCGGACTTCCGCTACCGTAACAAGCTCAGGCCACTCCCGTATCGCAACGATCTTCGCCGGATCCACAGCAATACCCTCTCCACTCACTATGTGACCGAGGAACGCCACTGAGGACAACCAAAACTCGCACTTCGAGAACTTGGCATACAGTTGATTTCTCCTTAGCGTCTCCAAAACCAAATGAAGATGCTTGAAGTGATCTTCCTCACTTTGCGAGTACACCAAAATATCGTCGATGAAGACGATCACGAAATGGTCCAAGTACTCCCTGAAAGTCCTGTTCATCAAATCCATGAACACTGACGGCGCATTAGTCAGCCCAAACAGCATGACCGTAAACTCATAATGCCCGTATCTCGTACTAAACGCTGTCTTCGGGATATCACTCTCCCTTATTCGCAGCTGATAGTACCCAGCCTTGAGATCCAACTTCGAGTACACCGTCGACCCGACTAACTGATCAAAAAGATCATCAATCCGGGGAATCGGGTACTTGTTCTTCTCCGTCAACTTGTTGAGCTCCCGATAATCAATACATAGCCTCAAGCTTCCGTCCTTCTTCTTAACAAAGAGGACCGGTGCGCTCCAAGGCGAAGAACTCGGGCGCACATACCCTTGCTCCAACAACTCTTGCAGTTGAACTCTCAGCTCCGCCATTTCCTTAGGCGCTAGCCGATAAGGAGATCGTGATACAGGCTTTGCACCTGGCACTAGCTCAATCGTAAAATCTATCTCCCGTTGAGGCGGGGCTCCAGGAAGATCTGCGGGGAACACATCAGGGTATTCCGATACCACTGATATACAATCCAATGCGGGCTTCGGCTTTGCAACCTCCACTAGTGTAAAGAACAGTTCTGTACCGGCACGAACCGCCTTCACCACCTGAAGAGCAGACATCAACGTCTTGCTCGACCCCTTTAAGCCCGTAAAAGTCGTCTCACGACTTGCTCCCAGCTTGACTTCCTTGCGACCGCAGTCAATATAGGCCTGCTGCTCCGAGAGCCAGTCCATGCCAAATATAACGTCGAACTCCACCAACGGGAGTAAAGACGCCTGCAGGTCGAACTATTGATTCCCAATACGAATCTTAACATCGCAGATCCTATCCGCTCGCATCGAACACCCATTGGGCAACAACACATCCAACTTATCCTTCGCCATCGAAGAAGGGACTTCGATGCCTGATATAAATCCTTCAGACAAGAAGGAGTGTGAAGCTCCCGTATCGAAGAGTGCTCGTGCCGGATTTTCACAAATCAATACAAATTCTAAACAAGCAGTGGTAAGGTAACATGTGCATAACAAGTATTTAAAGAAATTGACTTGCTATAAATTAAACCGTACCTGTCACCACATCATCCTGTTTGATGGCCTCCTATTGGCCAAGATTATAGACCCTTGGTTGGGCCGGAGCATAGTGGGACGCGGTCGACTCCACCGCCTTGCCCTTCTCTTCATAAGTCGCTCCCGGCCTTCTCTCGGACTTAGGACATCCGCTCCAACAGTCACGGGCAAAATGCCCTGTCTTTCTACTAGTAAAACACGCAACCGGGGTTCGAATCGTAGTCGCCCCAGAAGGAGCTGGACCCGAAGTCCTATGCTTCTTGAAAGACCTCCGATAGCCGAACTTTGAAGTAGTCGGCACTTTGAATTCAGATTTCTTCTCACCGACGTTCCTCTTTGCTCGAACATTCTTCACATCCTTTTACAAGGACCGGGCCGTGTTGACCAAGGTCAAGAAACCCTGCGTCATCGACCCCGAGAGTAGTAGCCTCAACTCATCTCTCAAGCCTTCGTAGAATCGATTCGTCTTGCGCTCCTCATCCGCGATGGTGGAGCTAGCATATCGACTCAAACAAGTAAACTCGTGGAGATATTCATCCACGCTCTTCTCACCCTGAACCAACTTCAAAAACTCATTCTCAAATGCTATCTTCTGCGTCGAAGGGAGGTATCGAGATAAGAACAATCTCGAGAACTCCTCCATCGAGACATCAACAAGTTGCCTACCTCTCAATAAGTGCAGCTCCAAACCTTCCCACCACATTCTCGCTTCACCGTCCAGAAGGAACGTAGCGATGGTGGTCATTTGCCACTCCTCCGTCTTCGTTGCTGTCATGACTCTCTTCACCCTGGAGAGCCAGTCTTCAGATTGAGATGGGGTTCCCAACCCCGAGAATACCGGAGGGTTAAAGCTCATTACATGCTTAAGATGTCTCTCGGCTGCCCTCCTTGGCACCACCGGCTCCACTACCACCTGTTCCACTCTCCTCGGCTCAGTCTCTTGCAGCGGTACCTGCTCCATCGCAGGAGCGGGCTGCTGCGTTTTCCTTGCAGGCTGCGCATTTATCACGACCAACACTGCTTCGGCCACCAATCGTATGTTCTCAGCCGATAGAGGTGTTGCAGGAGCAACATCTGGTGCACTGCTAGCCTCAGAAACTCGACGTTCCGACGGCCCAACACCACTTCTGGTCACCTATAGTGGTACAAAACACCGTTAAGCGACCAAATAAAATTGCAAACAGCAATTATAGGAACACGCAGATTCCTCAAACACGTGTATTTTCATTCCTAAGTGGACATTCATGGGTTCTTTTACTGTTATAACGATGATGCGCACAATGTGCTCACCACCCCTTAAAAAGAATTCGTCCACGAATTCATTTTAAGCCCGACCAAAACCAGTAGTCTGATACCAAATGGTAACACCTCCCTCTGATACCAAATTGTAACACCCCCTATCCGTCGCATAGCATATAGCAGTAGGTCCGGCCGGGGCCCGACGCCATATACTACAGACAGACCAGGTGGTTACTCATGGAAACCATCCAACCAATCATAACGTCCTACACAGAGCATTCTAGCGGAAGCAGATTAATAAGTTGTAACAAAGAACCCAGCACTAAAGCATGAATGTCCACTAATACAAAATAGGAATGTTATACATATACCAACACAAGCCTTAAGGCCTTACAAAATGTTTCACTTGATATTACATGATTTACAAACCATGGCACGCAGGCCGGTCATACATGAATAAAACAATAAACACTTCCAATTAGGCCTTCGAGGGCCGGATTCGCACTTGGGCTTTAGCCCGCTATTGACCGCTTGGTCCAGCAGCACCTGCAAGCAACAAACCACCGCACAGTGGCAAAACAAGGCAACGGTCAGCAATGCTGACCAAATTATAACGATCCCGCCCCCAACTCGGGGCGGCGATGCTCCTTCCCTGCATTTCATTAGCATAAGCGAGCAATATATAACAATATTCATTTCATCACAGACGTTGGCTCGCACGGCCACACGCCCCGTGCTCTCAGGGCACATTCTCGGTGAACCGGTCGATGTCACGTCAATTAAAGCCATAGACATTCCGGACTCACCACCGCCACTTTGATGGCCAAACCTATGAGCATTTTGTCTTCTTGGCCTGGGTCACGACAATTTAAGCCATTGACCGCCGAAGACCCTAATCTATGCCAACGGCAAGTGCCACGTACCCTTAGGTCTCTTTAACCGAACGACATAGAATGGGTACGGTTCCATCTAACCCGTGCTCACATCGCAACGACAATTTAAGCCATTTGCGCGGGTCAAACTTCTCCCGAGTCCCGTTTCCATCACAATTCACATAACCCGGTTATGTTCAAGTTGGCTCTCAGGCCACCAAGTTGGCAAGATCACGTATCTGCCCAGTTTTCCGGGTGCACCTTTGGGTTAATCCCCAAGGCTCCCTGTTGCAATCTACCGTGTAGAAAACCCGAAAAACAACCAATAGCACGGAGTCTTCTCCGGCATTATGCAATGCAACATCACCGATCCAGACCAACATGTTCGAATAGGCTTCACACATCATGCCTATGTCCGTTCTCTCTTACGGACTCTAAACAACGGGGACTTCACATATCTACCCAAAGGAACGCCTCCAACTCACCGCAAACTCGCGAGAGCGGGCTTCCTATGCAAAGAAGGAGAGCTACTCATGCTTAAGAAGAGAATCGTTACCCTTGCGTTCTTCTTTGGCGCCATGGGAAAGTAAGCGGACGAAAAGCACCGCACTAGCTTTACCTCTGTGGATCCAGAGTCGGCTCGCGATTTGGAGCTTCGAAGCTCCTCCAATGGCCGGATCTAGCTCCTTCTTCCTTCCTTGGCTCTCCTCTCTCTCTAAGTTTTAGAAAGACAACCACTCATGAAAAGTGAGGGTTTCTAAGGCACAATCCCGGGTATATCCCTTCAGGAACAACCCCCAGCCGTTGGATCATCAATTAAAGAAATGAACGGCTTTGATTCGGGACTGAAATGCCCAATCTGGACCGCACACGGCCTGGCATACGCCCGTGTCCAGGGCCGTGTGCCTCATTCGCCGTCAAAATCGACGCGCCTGGAACAACACACGGGCATCGAACACGCCCGTGTTCCACCTGTTCCACCTGACGGCCGTGTGGCCGGCCGTGTACACCCATCATTTTTTCCCGAAAATAACCCGAGCACTGCACGGGTTCTAGGACACGCCCGTGTCCTTGCCCGTGTCACCTCAACACGCCTGGGCTCCAGGCCGTGTACACGGTCTCGACACTCGACACTTCGTCGAGCGAAGATCGTCGACCTGACGACACGGCCTTGGACACGCCCGTGTCCTAGGCCGTGTGCCTTGTATCGACACATCGTCGAGCAAAATGTCGACTCCCCGGGACGAGTGTCGACACGGGTCGACACGCCCTGCGACACGCCCGTGTCGCAGGCCGTGTGCCATGTCACGACCCTTCGCCGAATGCAGAGTGTCGACTTCGCAGGCTAAGTGTCGACACGGATCAACACGCCCTGCGACACGCCCGTGTTACAGGCCGTGTGCCCAGTCTCGACACAATGTCGAGCTCAAAATGTCGACTTCCCGGCTGAGTGTCGACACAAGCTTGACACGCCCTGGGACACGCCCGTGTCCCAGGCCGTGTGCCTGCAGCCAGAACCCAAAACTGGCCCAAAACGTCCCCCGTCGCTCTTTTGAGTTTTGGGGCGTTACATTAGCACCGAGGGAAATGGAAGAGTTGAATGCATAACTTCAGGAATTGATAGAACATGGGTTATGTGCGTCCAAGTTTGCCGTCTTGGAGCGCGCCGGTTCTCTTTGTTAAGAATAAATACGGAAGCTTACGACTATGCACTGATTACCGGGAGTTGAATAAGCTAACGGAAAAGAATCAGTATCCGATCCCAAGGATTGATGATCTGTTCGACCAGCTGGTGGGGTCGACTGTGTACTCAAAGTTGGATCTGAAATCTGGATACTATCAGCTGCGGATAAGGGAAAGTGACATTCCCAAGACGGCTTTCAGCGCACGTTATGGGCATTATGAGTTCTCTGTCATGCCGTTTGCGCTGACGAATGCATCATCCGTGTTTATGGATTTGATGAATAGAACGTTCAGAGAATACTTGGACCAGTTCATGATAGTCTTTATCAACGATATACTGGTGTACTCACAGTGTGAGGAGGATCATTTCAAGCACCTGCATATGGTGTTGGAGACATTGAGGAGGAACCAACTGTATGCCAAGTTCTCCAAATGCGAATTTTGGTTGTCCTCGGTAGCGTTCCTTGGTCACGTGGTTAGTGGAGAAGGTATTGCGGTAGATCCAGCAAAGATAGTTGTTATACGGGAGTGGTCTGTGTTGTCTACGGTGGCGGAAGTCCGGAGTTTTCTGGAGCTTGCCGGTTATTACAGGCGCTTCGTGGAGAACTTCTCATAAATAGCATGGCCCATCACTACTCTGATAAGGAAGGATCAGAAGTTAGTTTGGTCGCCTGAATGCGCACAAGCTTTCGAAGAACTAAAGTGTCGTTTGACCACGACACCTGTGTTATGTTCTCCTTGTGGTTCTGAAGGCTTTGAGGTTTACACTGATGCCTTTGGGAGTGGGTTAGGCTGTGTTCTGCTTCAGCACAGGTCGGTGATAGCCTATGTATCACGTCAGTTAAAAGTGCATGAGAGGAACTACCCGGTCCATGACTTGGAGTTGGCGGTCGTGGTATTCGCTCTCAAGCTTTGGAGGCATTACCTGTATGGAGTAAAGGTCGACATTTATTCAGATCACAAGAGTCTGAAGTATCTGATTGATCAGAAGGACCTTAACATGCGCCCGCATAGGTGGATGGAGTTCCTTGGGGACTATACCTACAAGATTCATTATATTCTTGGGAAGGGGAATGTTGTGGCAGATGCTCTGAGCCGTAGAACTCCTACACAGGCCAACTGGTTAAAGATGCATGACGAGCGGCTCATTCATGATTTGGAGGATTTTGAGATCTCGTGTGTTGACAAGGGATCTAGTGCTAATGCATGTTTGAGTTGGAT
Source organism: Platanthera guangdongensis (assembly GCA_039583875.1). Taxonomy (NCBI): domain Eukaryota; kingdom Viridiplantae; phylum Streptophyta; class Magnoliopsida; order Asparagales; family Orchidaceae; genus Platanthera; species Platanthera guangdongensis. The sequence goes on from CM077148.1 coordinate 136,930,235, forward strand.
AGAGGTTCAATACGACCTCGCTGACAGGATTCGACAGGCCTTGGAGTTGGACGTAAGCCTGAAATGTCGTTTGGCAGAGTCGGTGAATGGGTCGAATGACTAGTTCTTTGTTGGCGATTGCCTTGTATGGAAAGGTGGTCGGTTGTGCGTCCCTAACATTGGAAAATTATGAGAAGAATTGATGTACGAGGCGCATTTTGCCAAGTACTCAATTCACCCTGGGAGCACAAAGATGTTCAAAGAGTTGAAGAGGCTGTTCTGCTGGCCAGGTATGACGAAAGACATAGCGCTATGCGCGGCGAAGTGTAAGACTTGTGCCTTGGTGAAGGCCGAATGCCAGAAGCCAGGTGGATTTCTAAAGTCCCTGCCTATACCAGAGTGGAACTTTGATGACATCTCTATGGATTTCATGCACGGTTTGCCGAGATCGCATAAGGGGAACGACGCTATTTGGGTGGTCGTTGATCGTTTAGGAAGGTGTCACATTTTATACCCAATAGGAAGGATGATTCAGTGGAGAAGTTGGCTAAGATTTATGTGGATAGCATAGTCTGTTTGCATGGTGTACCCCGGAGCATTGTTAGTGACCATGATGGACGGTTTACATCTAACGATTGGAGGATCATTCATCAGTTGTTGGGTACCAAGCTGAACTTTAGCACAGTTTTTCACCCGCAGACAGATGAGCAAACTGAAAGGGTGAACAGGACGATGGAATACATGTTTTGTATGAGTGTATTGGATTTTGGTAAAAGGTGGGAGGACCATCTTTACATGATTGAGTTTGCATAAAATAAAAGCTACCAAGTCAGTATTCAGATGGTGCATTTTGAGGCTCTATACGGAAGGAGGTGTCGTACACTTCTGGCTTGGGTAGAAACGGGTGAGTCGAAGCTTCATAAGCGAAGAGAGGTTGACGATGTTACGTCAACGATACAGTTGATTCGGGAACGGCTACTGATTGCTCAAGATAGACATGCCAAGTAATACAACGCCAAACATCAGAACGTGGAGTTTGCGGTGGGCGACTGGGTATAACTCAAGATAAAGCTGTTTAAAGGCGTATCAAGGATTCAATGCTTAAAGAAGCTTAGTACGAGGTATGTTGGGCCTTTAGAGATCTTGGAGCGAGTTGGTGAAGCCGCATATCAGTTGGCTCTTTCGGTAAAACTGAGTGGATTGCATGATGTATTTCATATTTCGGTCCTACGCAAAGCCGTGAAAGAACCAGCGCAAGTAGTTGTTGCGGATCAAGTGTCGGTCGATAGTGGGCTAACAATGAAAGTTAGACCCATTTGGATCGAGGATACGTAGGTCAAACAATTGCGGAACAAAGCTATCTAGATGGTCAAAGTCCGATGGGACAATTGCGATCGTGAGGAGCTTGTGTGGGAGTGAGAGCACACCATGCTTGAGGAGTACCCCGAACTTTTCTACTCAGGTACCATTTAATTTTGTGTACCTTTCCATTCTCTAATTTCGGGACGAAATTCAATTAAGGGGAGGACAATTATAACGCCCCAAAACTCGAATATGTATGGGTAGTGTTTTTAAGGACTTTTAGAGTCCTTGAAGTTTCACGGCCTGTGACACGGGCGTGTCCAGGGCGGACACGGGCGTGTCCAAAGCTGCGTCCTGCTCTCTGTTTGTCGGGTTGTGTTGAGTGAGCAATACGGCCTGTGACACGGGCGTGTACAAAGCCGTGTCCTGTTCGGGCTTGACAGTTTCAGCGTCGTTTGAGGCACACGGCCTGTGACACGGGCGTGTCCAGGGTTGACACGGGCGTGTCCAGGTTTGACACGGGCGTGTCCAGGGTTGACACGGGCGTGTCCAGGGTTGACACGGGCGTGTCCAGGGTTGACACGGGCGTGTCCAGGGTTGACACGGGCGTGTCAGGGGCCGTGTCCTGTTCTGAGATCGACGATTTCTCTTACGATTGTGAGACACGGCCTGTGACACAGGCATGTAACAGGCCATGTACGGACCCATGAAGATGATTTTAAAGGCGAATCAGGGACTTTTGTTTCATGTAAGTAGGATCCGACGGCCCAGAATCCTCCCTGGTGGTATAAGGTCGGGAAATGAGGGTTTAGACCTCATTTCCTTTGGCCCTTTCTCTTTCTAAGAGGTAGAGAGAGGGGAGAGCAAAGGGAGAAGAAGAAGGAGGAATCCCGCCATTGTTGGAGCTCCGAATCGCGAGCCGAGCCCAGATCCGCAGTGGCGAGACCGTTGCGGTGGTTTTCATCCGGCTAGTTTTCCATGGCGCCAAAGCGAACCTCTAGGGTAACGATTCTCTACTTGGACATGTGAAGTCATCTTCCTTTTGCATAGGAAATTCTCTCCCGCGAGTGGGCGGTGAGCGTGAGATATTCCTTTGGGTTTATCCCCGTAATCTTGCATATATAGTCCGGAATCGAAGTACGGGCATATGCATGGTGTGTGAAGCCTATCTAGATATTTTGGTCTGGATTGGTGATGTTTTGATTATGCATATATTGCCGAAGAAGACTCAGTGCCGTTTTGTTTTTCGGGTTTCTACGCAGTAGATTGTAGCAGGGAGCCTTGGGGACTAACCCCAAGGAGCAACCGGAAAACTGGGCAGAAACGTATTTCTGCCAGGTACTACACGACGTTAGTAATACCGCCAAAGGTAGCTATGTTATTGTGAGGCTTGTTTCTTTGAGACCTAGGGGCCAGTGTTATGAGGTTGTGTGCTCTGGGAGCCCAGTTTGTTTGGTCTGCGACCAAACCTTATGCATAACTGGGTTATGTACTATTGTATGATCGATACTTCGGGATTCGGGGAAGCTTGACCCGAGCCGATGACTTAAATTAACTTGCGATGTGAGCAACGGGTTGAGTGGAACCGTACCCGCTCTATGTGGTTCGGTTAAAGAGACCTAATGTATGTGACACTTACCGATGACATAGAGGGCGGGTCTTAGGCTTCGGCCGGAAAGACTAAAATGCTCACGATGTTTGCCATCCTGGGGGAGGTGGTGAAGCCTCGAAATGGACCAGATTCACCGAGAATGTGCCCTGAGTGCACGGGGTGTGTGGCCTTGCGTGCCTACGCTTGTGGTGAAGTATGCTTAAATTGTACTTTCACTATCATGTTTGATTATACTAATGAAATGCAATGAAGGAACACCGCCGCCCCGATTAAGGGGTGGGATCGTTATAATTTGGTCAGCTTTAGCTAACCGTTGCCTTGTCCTACCACCATTCGGTGGATTGTTTGTATGCAGGAACAGATGAGCCTAGTGGCAAGTAGCGGGCTAAAGCCCTTGATGTTGTGCTGGCCCTTGAAGGCCAAAGCGAAATGTTTACTTTACTATGTTCATGTGTGGCCGACCTGCGTGCCGAAGTATGGAAAACATGTATTGTTTAAGTAAACACTTGTAAGGCCCTAAGGCTGAGGTTTTGGTGTATTTTGCTATCATTCCTACTTTGGGTTTTGTGGACATTCATGCTTTGGTATTTGAGTTCTTATAACTGTTTTAAAAGCTTCCTCTAAAATGCTCTGAGTTAGGATGCGTATTCCTATGCTATTAATTTGGTATTCTTATATAATTCCACTAACTGTCTGTGGAATATGGCATGGCGCCCCGACCGGAGCTTCTATTATATTTCATGTGACGGATGGGGGTGTTACAAAGTGCTTGATGCTTCTGATGGAAAAACATTTAAATTGTGTGCAACATTATTATGGACTATCAGTGACTTTCCGGGGCTTGGCAATTTATCAGGATGGAACACACATTCAAAACTTGGATTCCAATCATGCGCGTTAGACACACAATCATGTTGGCTCAAACATAGTCAGAAAACATCATATCAGTCTCACCGCAGATTTCTTCCACTTGATCATCCATACAGAAAGGCAAGCAGGTTTGGTCGTCCTGAGACGAGCAAAGAAAATATCGAAGTTATATTTGGCAAAGAAAATAATTCAGGGGGACGACAATGTATTGGAAGAAAAAAAGCATTTTTTTAATTTGCCTTCTTGGAAAACAAATCTATTACGACATTGTCTTGATGTAATGCATATAGAGAAGAATGTGTGTGATAATATCTTGGACACAATATTAGGCAATCCCATCAAATCCAAGGATAATGTGCATGCAAGGAGAGATTGTAAGGATCTCAACATTCTAAAAGAATTATGGCTCCAAGAAAAAGATGATGACACCGTGATTGTTCCTCCAGCATGCTTCACTATGAGTAAGATTAAGAAAGATATTTTCTTGGGTATGATAAAATCACTCCAGGTTCTTGATGGATATGCATCCAACATATCACATTGTGTTAAGCTCAAGCAAGGCAAGATTCAAGGTTTGAAGAGTCATGATAATCATATAATTATGCAACATTTGTTGTCATTTGGATTACGATCAGTGTTACAAAGACATGTTGTAACTCCATTGATGGAAGTGTCCGGATTTTTCAGACAATTGTGTTCAAAAAACACTTCAAGTCTCTGATTTGGTAAAATCTGAGAACGAAATAATATTAGCATTATGCCACCTTGAAGTAATATTTCCACCCTCATTCTTCACTATAATGATCCATCTCATGGTTCATCTTCCTAAAGAGGCTATTTTGGGTGACCCGGTGCAATACAGATGGATGTATTCCATTGAGAGAGAACTTGGACACTATAAAAAATTCGCACGAAATAAATCAAAGCCCGAAGGATAAATAGCGGAGGGCTATATAGCAAAAGAGACTCTCACATTTTGTTCGCAATTCCTGGAAGTGATAAAGACTCGATTTAATCAACCGTGTCGTAATAGTGCAAATTTGACATCTCCAACTCCAGCTTTCAGGATGCTTCCACAAGTAGGTAGTACTACGGAAGGTGTTGTATTCAGGAAATTGGACTTAATCAATCTTCAACAAGCTCATCGATACGTTTTATTCAACTGCACTGAACTCGAGACTTTTTGAAGGTGAATTTTTTAAAACTTAATCACTCTAATTTAATACATATATATGTTTATGAAAACTTTTGTGTTTGATAATAAGCTATTTTATTATAGTGAATTAAAAGATGAATTTAAAAATCATCACCAATCTCAAAATATTGAAGAGGATCTATTGAAAAGCATGCTTTGTAAAAAATTTGCATAATGGTTTAAGATAAGGTAAAAATATTTCAATTATGGATGCGATAATAAATTGTAAGATATTTCTTCTCCACTAAAACTTTGTTTTGCAAGGTTTTACGCGATGGAGCGATTATTGATGATCCTCAATTAAGACAGTTGGCTCTCGGACCAAGCCCTATTGTTCGTTGTTATAAAGGTTATAACATAAATGAATATTCATTTCGAACAAGCAGTGAGATTCATAAGAGAACACAAAATAGTGGAGTAGAGGTTATGTCTGATCATGGTGGGTTAGACGGGGCAATCAATTATTTTGGCAGAGTAACTAAAAATAATTGAATTAGATTACTTTGATGCTGCAAAAGTATGTCTTTTTAGGGTCTGTTTGAGACAGCTCTGGCGGATTGAAAAGCTGCTGTCCGGATAGAACTGTTTTAAAATAGATCTCTGAGGAGCAGTTTTGAAAAGCTGTAGAGTGTTTGGGTGTTCTGTGCAGAAGTGCGCTTTGAAGAAATAGAGCGAGAGCGGGAGGAGGCGGGAGTGTCGGCTCCGGCGAGATGTGTCAGCTCCGGCGAGACCATCGGCTCCCGCGAGTTGTAGGAAGAATTGGAAAAGTCGGGGCCGGTAGATTTTCAAAACATGTGAGAGAGAAAGCTATTTTGCGGGAGCAGAAGCTGGGGGGAGGGGGATTTCCGAAAAGCTGCAAAACAGCTCCAGATTTACGAAAAGCTCTTCATAAGGAGTTGTCCCAAACACAGAAAAAATAGCTCTGGCGGCTGGAATAGAGATTCTCCAGCCGCCAGAGCTGCGCCAAACAGACCCTTAAATGTGATTGGGTAAATCCAGCAAACAATGTGGGGTGAAGAAAGATTTATTCAGATTTACTTTAGTTAATTTCACTCAGTTAATACATACAGGAGTGACAATTGAGCACGACCCTTACATATTCCCTTCTCAAGCAAAAATGGTTTATTACATCTGTGTTCCAAAACAATTAAATTGGGAGGCGGTTTTGAGGATGGTGCCACAAGATGAGTACAAAATGGGAGAAATTGAAGTTATTGGTAATGAAATGCAAGATATTGAAAAATTATGTATGGATGATGATGTAAGTATTCTCCTTTTTATTCAGTTTTAGCATAATTTTTTAATATATATACTATATTTGTGTTCTATTTTTTATGCAGGTGAGTAATGGCTCCTAAAAGGAGATTTGATCCAAGAAGTTTATATATTTCTAGGGATCACATTGACACAACAAATGGTCAAAATATGGATTCTCCATCAGAAAATGAAAACATAGTTGTCAATACTAGCAATATAAATGCTAGCACTTCGCTTGCCCATGTGGATCCACCATATGATGCAACTACTATGGCTTACTTTTCATCTGATGAAAGCGCTCATGAAGATGAAGTTAATAATGAGGAAGCTGTCATTCCTTCTGCTGATGAAATAGAGACTCCCAATTCAACAGGTAAATAATACATTTATATTTATTTTTGTGATTTACCTGCCCATATCTTTTATTCAAAATTGTTAATTTTAGAGATAAGAAGACCTAAAAAGGACGCAAAGAAACTACATGTAGACACATCCATTTAATGCCCCCAGATAAAGTCATCAAAATGCAACGTAATGATTATGGTCAATTTGTGGGTGATGGTCAAGTTCAATTGTCATCTTTCATGGGGTCTCTAATTAGAAATGGATCGTTGTTTCCAATGACCCCATTTTCATGGACTCATATATCCAATTTTAGTAAAAACACAACATGGAATTTAATAAAGGTGTATTATTTCTTCAGTCATTTACATTTATATTAACATAATAATTCGTATTTATTAACATTCATGTTTACTGATGCAGCAACGATTTGATGTTTACGAGTCTAACAAGAAACATATCATGCACCTCCTAGGTGAAAGATTTAAAGTCAATAAGGCAAAATTTAAAAGTTTATTTTACCGACCATCAAACACTCCTGAGGCCGTTATTGCTCGAGGTGGTCCAAAAAGCATGTCTGTAAGTGAAATTGTTGATATGGTGACATATTGGTACTCACCAAAGGGGAATGTAATTTTGGCTTTTTAGTTATGCATTTTGATACATTGGTGCTACAATTTACTACATTTCTATATTGTTTACATATTGTTAATTTTTTGGATGTCGTAGAGCATTAGTGAAAAAAAATAAAGCATGCCGAAGTAATCAATTTGGCGCACATGAACTGGGTAGGACAAGTCTCGCTAACAGGAGGAAAGAATTGGTATGTCAAATAGTGTGGTATCTACTATTTATTATTCTCATTTTTTATAGTAAAATGTTGAAATATTTTTTATTAAGGCTGTGGAATTGGGAAAGGAGCCAACTCGTCTTGAATTATACATAAATAGTCGCACACTCAGAGCAAAAGAAAATAGTTTGGAGGATGATTATTCTATATCAAAAAAGGCATGAATGTTTTATTCTTGGATGTATTTTTTTTTGAAATGCAAATATTATCTAAATTATCTCTATGTGAATGAAATTTTTTATATTTAGGTTGCTTTAGAAAAGGCTATAGCTGAGCAGATGTTACAATGTCCTCATGACACACTGATTGGTGAAATCCATGAGGCTGCTTTTCAGTCTACATTTGGACCAAAGAATTATGGTCGTTGTCGGATCATGGGATCCGGTGTCACGACAATTCATGTGTATCCTGATCTGTCATGTCGTTCAAATATGTCTGGCACTACAAAATTCAAGGGAGATGCGAGAGATTGATCAATTGAAACTTCAAGTGACGAATATGCAAAAAACTATAGATTGTCTAGTGAATGCCATGTCACACGAAGGTTCTAGAGAAGATTGATTTGGAACATTAGCGGGGCCAGGGGTTTATCTATCTATGGATAAGGTATAATTGATATTCCATCAGTCCGCCTATAATACCTTTTCTTAAATTTTAGTTATATTCTAACAAAGTCTAATACTTTTTATTTAATATTTTTGTAGCTTGCAAAAATGATGAATACTATTTCTAGATCAAACCAAAATACCGAGTCTAATCTTGAGGATACTCCTCACACGGAACCTAACACAAGAGTCCGCCCTGAACATGGTAATGTAAAATTGGGTATATGTTTTTCAATTTGTACATTAACTGTTTGTATAAAGGTAGTAACAGAATGATCAAAATATCTCTGTTCATATGATTAAATTATCAAAAACTGCATATGATACTAAAAACTGAAATAAAAAACTGGATCGTTAGTTGTGCTAAGGTTAGAAATGTCACCTAGACTTGTGCCCACAATAAGTTATGATACTCAGGTTTATAGCTAGCACTGCTACCGCCTAAGGTGAAAATACCAATTACCAAAAAGAACAACAAAGTGTTATAACTTTAGCTATATTCAAGTCTCCACTTCAAAGTGTCATTGAAAATTTTATTAGCTTTTTCAGGATTTAAGTTTCCTAAACTGAAAGACGTTGATATAGAAGCAATAGAACAGAAGGTTGATAGTTCATTTGAAATCTAAATATTTAGCCATTAATTGATGTGCCACCTGCCGCCTGCTGCCTGCTTTGGAATTGCATTAGGAAAGTCTATTATCATTAAGTATATTAATGTAACCACCAACTTCGAACTGTTTTTTTTTCTTAATCAATGAATCCCCCACTGTTCCCGTGTTTTTGCCTAACTCGAAGCCCTCGCTGCTTTCGCTGCTGCTTCAGGTCTTCTTCCTCTTACACATATTTGTCGCCGCTACTTCCGCAACTCTAAGCCCACACCTCTTTCGCTGCCGCTTCCTGTCTTCTTCCTCTTCCAGGTTTTGTTTTATACTGCATCTCATATTGTTTTGCACTCCTCTAACAAATTGATTTTATTCACCACACCCCCTCCTTCAAAATGCTCTTGCCAAGTTCTTGGATACTGGATTTCAAAAATTTTCCAATCCTTACTGCCATGCCATTAGTTTTAGGCTATATGTTTCAATTTTAAGAATCAATAGTAGGATAGTTACTTCTTCAGCAAGTCTTCACATGGCATCCAATGTTCAAGGTTCATTCCTCAAAACTTAGAATTTATTGTTTAATAGCTATCAAAACTTACGAAAGTTGGGCATCTTCATAGTTCAACTGAAATCTGGGCATTCAAAGTTTGGTTAGTGCCGAATCTTTGAAAATTGGGCATCTTCATATTTAAACAGAAAGCTGGTCATTCAAAGTTTTGTCAGTGCAAAATACCTTTATTATATAATATATATATATATATATATATATATATATATATATATATATATATATATATATATATATATATATATAATGATAAAAAGTAGAATGGTGATAGATATATTATTATATATATCTTAATTATATATATCGCACGGGCTACGCCCGTGCTCGAAATTCTCGGGCGGCCTTCAGCAGCATCCAGGTGAGCTTTGCTCGCCTCCGCACAGACATTCATTTATGTTATTCTATTTCAATCGCTTGATCTGCTTTATTGTTCCTCACAATTCGCACCGACGACGCTTACTCATTCAACACGACTATTTGTTGCTCCATTTCACCAGCACACTACTACTTCAGTAACCTGCTTCCCTCTCTTAAGCATGATTATTGCTTAATTAATTACAACACACGGTTCATCAGCTACCCTTCTTGTAGAGTGGAAATTATGGGTTGAACTCCAATATGTTATTATAACTAAAGATACATTCAATGTATGATGAACATTGAAATCGGACGTCAAATTTAGTCAATAAGAAACATGACCTACTCGTTTAAGCATCCAAACAACACCAAAATATTGGGATGATCATGATTCCCCATTATCCTGAGCTCCAAGGAGGCTAACTTGTCTGGCAGGACTGTAGTTTGACATACACGCCTACGTGCCTTTAAATGTAGTTTTATCACTGATTCTCTTGCTTGAAGATTATGCACCACTGTGTTGACAACAACTGTTGGGTAAATGTAGTTAAATACTTTTTATAGGATATTTGTTTTACAAAGATAAGTTATTTAGCTTTCATTTTATGATGACTGTAGATATACATAAAAAGGATTGCTGCTACTATTCGATTTTTTTGATACAATATTTGTAATGATTAAATTATTTTATTGTAAGAAATATATAATTACTAAAATATGGACTATATGGTCATGATCGCAAGTCACAACAAGACTTTTGGGAGGTGGAATCCGCATTTTGGTTATCGTGATGGTCATGGTCATGCTTTACAAGCTTATATGTACTCTTTATCGGAACATAAAATTTTTTGTTAAAATTTTGCAATTCATGGAAAATTTTGTTTTTTTATTGTAAAATAAAACAAAATTATTATGGAATGTATATCTTCATATTGATTGATTCATAGCACTGCTAATACTCAGGTTTATAGCACTGCTACTGCATATTTTCAGTTTGCATTGCTTAATCTGTTCAACTGTATTAGGATATAATTTTTTTTTAATATTAAATAATATTGGCGACGTTTTGTTAATAAACGTGGCCAAAACAATTTTAAAAGTTGTAACGTTTTTATAGGAAAACGTGGCTAAAGCTTGCCATGTTTCACATTCCAAAACATGGCCAAATACCGCCACGTTTATAACCATAAACGTCGTTAATGTCATCGCTGTATTGGTGATGCTAGAAGTGAAAACATCGCGAATACTTTTGGCGACATTTGTATTCGCGACGCTTATGTGACGTTTATAAAAGCGTCGCGGAAATATTAACAACGTTTGAAAAATGACGCAAAAGACTCTTAAAAACGTGGCCGATGTTCATATTTGTTGTAGTGCGTGAGAAACTGTCCGGGGAGGATGTCTAGATTTAGTAAGAGCTCAAGGATCTTCGAGTAGAAGGGAGAGAGCTGGCCCGAAGACCTTCGGGGAGAAGGGAGAGAGCCAATCGATCCTCAGGGGGGTGGTCAGTATAGAAACCACAAAAGTGTTTTATTCATTGCCTACGAGCTCTGGCATCGTGAAGATCAAGTTTTTGTAATTGTAAACATTGCACTAAGATCTTAATGAATTCAATTTTGCATGTTTTGCTTTACAATTACATTTGATTATTGTTGATTGTCTGAATCCATATTTGTGTGTACTGTTCTTAATAGAATACAGTTTCTGGTGATACCGCTGGCGGTAACTCTGTCGTCGCGCTTGATTCCATGAAGTGTATTCTTGCAACAAAAAGTTTTAATACTCGCATTATTTGCTGAGAACCTTATTCACCCTCTCTCATCCTCTAAGTTTGGCCACCAGATCCAACATTTAGTCATTTTATCCTTTGCCAATTTATTTGATGGCTATACAATACATTTAACGGTCCGTTCGGCGCACAGGTATTGGTTTTCTGGAATTGTCTTTGGTCAGAAAACCAATATCTACAGGAACTCGTTTTGTGTAGAAAAACAATTCTGTTGTTCGGCTGCATGATGGAATTCAGTGAACAAAATTGAAATTGATAGCTAAAAGTTGTTCGTCAAAGCAAAGGAATTGACTTTATGGAATTGATATTTTTATAATTTATATTTTTTAAAATTGAAACAATTAATCAAAATAGTAATAACAATCACACACTAGTATTTGTACTTTTCTTCAAGTTGCACATCATCAAAATTGTGTTTAATTTTTCAAAACTACTTGATTATATATTATTAAAATCTACGAAATGTTGATGAAACATTATAGAAGGTGCTCTCCAATATGATTATACTCTCTTATTGACAGTATACTGTGAAGTATACTATGAACATAAATTTGGGTGCTCTTATACAAATTAAAAGACTCATCGCATGTCTTAATCTAGTGCTTATTACCTCATTAAAATGTCTCGACAGGAGATTCTTTTGTGATCCATTCTACGCTTGAACCACAATCTGCAATGATTTCAATCGAGAACAAGTATATACAATGAATCCCCCCTCTGCTAGAATTCATAACAGCCTTCACATTCAAGTGAGAGAGAGAAGTAGATGAAGAAGAGTTACCGAGGGCCACAAGATTCCGCATTCTGCTTCAAAAACGATCGAGAAGGGTTTGAGGAACCCCTTGGTACGCTTCAAATCAGCCTCGTTTATATACCAGCCATGGCGTCCATCTCCACGAGAGCACAAGAAGCGCAGTGGAACTGGCGGGGCCATTCATGGCGAGTCGGGGCACGTATTTCGCCCGTCAATCCAAAAGAATGAAGGAGAAACAAGGGGATGAGTGCTTTCTGTCACACCAGCAACCGGAAGCGTCGCGGGATGGGTCGCGATCATGATATGGGCAGCAAAAGCATGGAAAACCTGTGTGGAGGGACAAGTTTTCATGGTTTCCATTTTAGGTTAAAAGGAAAATCTATGGGTTTTGATGTGAAAACCAATTCCAACGCAATTTTCACGCGCCGAACAACAAAATGACTTTCTGGAACCCAAAACCAATTCCAGAAAACCAATATCTGGCACCGAACAGACCCTAAAAGTTTTTTGAAATTTTCGTAGAAATCCAACATCATAATTTTTTTTTCTAAGTAATCCGACACTTTGACTTATTCAGAACTCTAACAGAATTGTTGAATGAACAAATGAATAATTGTTGTTAAAATATATTCAGCTGATAGAATGGACCAACATAAACAGGCATGTGATTGAGAACTTGCAATGTGTTTCATTTGCATGGGTAGAAAGAAGTAAACTTTGATCATTACATAATCAACAATAAACCCCCTAAAGATATAGAATTTGCAATTGAATAATCAAATTCATTAAGCATTTTAATTCACCAAAAAAAGCAGGGGTGAGTAAAAAAAACATTAAAAATTTGACATTGCAATCCCCTTTTTGAGGAGGCAGCCCTTCTCCTGAAGTTACAGGGTGATTTTGCTGAGTTCTTTAGAGAGAGTTGTCTCACGCCCTAGGTATTCTCTACCTACTCACCTGCGTCTAGAGCTATCACTACTCCGATTCAGTTCCGGTTTTGCTAAGTTCGTGAACCTAATTGCTAAGATAACTATTTTTTAAATTAAAACCAAAATCTTTTTTTATTTGATCGGTTCCTGTTCCGGTTATGATTCCAGCATAATTTTTAGAATTGTCTAGCAACGGTTCGGATTCTGGTTCAACAAAAACCAAAACCAAACCGACCTCAAGCAGTTTGGTCTGATTTTATGGGGTTCGGTCCGGTTCCAATCGATTATATATGTTAAAATTTTTAATTATTTTATCACACTATAATTTGAGTCATTAGACAAATTCACAAAATTATTATTTTTATTAAAAATTTACATTCAAAAAGTGGATTAGAATTCAAATAATTGGAACAATAATTTCATGATTTCTTCACTCTAAATATGTTAAAATTGTATTAATACAAATATGCATGCAATAATATCTGATTTAAAGCACTAAATAAAAAAAGTATTAGTAACATTATACGATTATAATAAATCTGATTCAAAAATAATTAATATAAACATGATCATTAACATGTTGCACAACAAGTAACACTGTAATAATCGATGCTTAGCAAAAATTATCGCTATGCTGAAGTAGTTGAGGAATAGCAAGACTAAACAAGCACAAAGTTGATAATATAATCCTCAACAAAATTAAATAATAACTACCAAATATAATTTTTTGTATGTTGGCGAGGTCCATCACTAAGTACGCCTGCAATCGGACGATAGATATAGGTAAGTCGAATAGATAATAAGTATATATGATTATAATAAAAAAATATAAAAAAGATTAAGGTTCGGTTCTGCTTCGGTTCGGTCCGGATCGGGTCAAAAATTCTGAAAGCGCTCGAAACATTTATGTTGCGATTCCGGTCTGGATAATAAATGAAGGAACTGCTCTCGAACCATTGTTGTTTGCGGTCCAAAAATTCAAATTGGAACATGAATATTTCACGATCGGTTCGGTCCGGTCCTTTGCGGTTCTGATTCGGTTTTCAGTTTTAAGTGATAGCTTCCACCTCTATTGTTCCTGGTACTGGTGGGATCACTAGATCCTTTAGAATTGTGGTAGTAATTAATGTAGACTTATGCTATCCCATATGAAGAAACAAATATGTATTAAGACATTTTTATAGTAACTACTATATTTTTGAAGGCAAAAACTAATTAAAGTTAAAGAACGCACATTACTGTGAAACACACAGAAAAACTCGGCAACTCCCTAAAATTTTGCTACACTAATTAGTAGAAATGAATCAAGCAGATTTTTTTTAATATGAAACCAAGATTTGAGCACGTATGAATGAGATCTAAGAAATTTGTTAGAGAGGACAAAAATGGAGAAGAGGAAAGCATTATAAGACAAAATAATGTAGGAATAGTGGGAAGTAGAAGGTCAATGAAATCGAATGAATCACAGTCGATCTAGTTTCTTGGAGGCTTGATTGTTGAGAATCACCAAAGTTAGATGCAAAAGCCTTGTGGAGGGAGTTTTTTTTTCAAATTGAGTTCCGATGAACAACACTCTAGAAGGTGGTGTACATAGTAAGGAAAGAGTCGTGTGTGAGGGTGTCGAGTGGGAGATTTCTAAGACCTAGTGTGGAGATCTGATGGTGCCGCGGGAAATTATTTGAGTTTTGCGGTGAGTTCTTCGTGTGAGTAGATGAGAACTTAGCGCCGGGAATGAGGAGATGAAACACGCTTCGATCGCATTTCAAAACCCTATCAGCGCAAGCGAAGTTTGGCCTTAAAATATGAGTGACACCCAAATGAGGCAAGCTTTGGGCAAGTAAACAGAATAAATGAATATGAAATACTGAAATTCAAAAGTTGTTATTGGATGTATTAATAGAACACATGGAAATATACTATAATAAAAAAACTTGTGAGGCCCATGGTGGAACAGTTGAGGACCATCAAAACAATTCTAATCATTCATTGCATTAGGTATAGTTTTTTTTTAAAAAAAAATTCACTTGCATTCACACAATTATAAAAAAAAGGAATGACAATGAGATTTGAACGGCTGGCCTATATCAATAATACACTACCCTTAACCCACCAAACCAAACAGTTTTTATGTAACAAACACAACTTTATGATATATATATATCGATATACAATATATATACGAGTGACAGGCACGGGGCTTGGCCCCTACGACCAACCACAACAATACCTCCACTGTGATAGACTCAGGGTTCCGTTCCTTTCACTTATTTAATGCAACTTAAAAATAAACACAATATCAATTAATTAATGTTGGAATTAGTTATACACCACTTTTTGATATTTGTTAAAAAAGTCCTCATACTGATATATGCATATATCATCATGTATGTCAAATCAACTTCAAAAAATTGATTGATTTAATGATAACTCATCGAAAATAGTATCGGCATGCCTAATAACATCTTTCCTCGAAAAGATCGCTCATGCCCAATGATGTGAATTGAACACAGGTTCCCACTTATACAAGTAAAGATGACAATCATCACACCATATTTTTTTGATGAACAACATTGAACTATATTTTATATATACATATATAAATATGGGCAGTCACCGCATAATGTTGCAGCCCTCGCCGAGTGGCGTCACCCCCGCCCAATGTCGCCGCCCCCACCAAATGTCACCGCCTCTGTCGAATGTCGTTGCTCCCGCCGTCGTTGCAAAATTTCGCCGTCCCCGTCAAATGTCGTCGCTAACACGAAACACATTGCACTGAGGTTTGGGAACAAGAGAAGCATCGTCTTGTTGATACAATGTCTTGGTCACGTTATTGTCGCGTGGGTCACACCAACTCCGTCCCTCGTGCGCTATAACTCGTATGTGTGTATACACAGACACACGAGTGATAGGCACGGGCCTCCGACCCTACGTAAGTGCAATGATACGGGCCTCTAACCTTACATGAGTACAAGGGCACTAACCTCCGGCTTTGTGACTACGCGAAGATACTCCGCTTCTCATAAAATATATATACATAAACACACACACACACACACACACACACACACACACACACACACACACACACACACACACACACACACACACACACATATATATATATATATATATATATATATATATATATATATATATATATATATATATATATATATATATATATATATATATATATATATATACGAGCATCTTCGCACGGGCTATGACCGTGCTCGATGCTCTCGGGCGGCCTTCGGCTGCATCCAGGCGGGCTTCGCCTGCCTCCGAACGGGCTTCTCCCGTGCTCGATGCATCGTTGCAGGCTGCGTCCGCATCAAAGCGGGATGCACCCACATCAAGACGGGCAGTGCCCGCAATATATACATATGAGCACTCAAAATGACGTTAAAAAATAAATAAATATTACAATTTTTATTTTATATAAAAAAATTATATTTTGCCATAAAAACATTAATTTCAGGCAATCTTTCTCTCCCTCTTCTTTCTCTCCTTTCCCTATCTCTCTCCCTTTCTATCTCCCTCTCTCTCTCTCCTCCCCCTCTCTCCGCCATCTTTCTCCTCTCCCTTCCGCCATCTCTCTCTCTCTCTCTCCTCCCCTCTCTCTCTTTCTCTCTCTCACTCCTCTCTCTCTCGCCCAACTCTCTCCCCCAATCTCATGCTCTCTCTCATGATCTGATGGCTCTTGTTTGATATATGGTGTGCCTCCAAATACCTATATTGCTTTATATAATACTAGCATCTTCGAACGGGCTCCGCCCGTTCTCGATGCGTCGCTGCGGGCTTCGCCCGCAATCAAGCGGGCTTCGCCCGCTTGACCCCCGACGGGCTTCGCCCGCTCCCGACGGGCTTCGCCCGTGCTTCGCCCGCCCCCGACGGGCTTAAAAGTATAATAATTATTAAATTAAAAGTATAATTTTATTAATTATTAATAAAGTAAAAATTCCTAAAAAAGAAATTATTAAATTTAAAAAAAAAAGAAAAAAAAATCCCGGCGGGCTTCGCCCGCCCCCGGCGGGCTTCGCCCGCTTAAAAGTATAATAATTATTAAATTAAAAGTATAATTTTATAAATTATTAATAAAGTAATAATTTATCAAAAAAATTAATGAAATTAAAAAAAAAAGAAAATCAAAACCCTCCCGCTGTCCCGCATCCCGCGCCCCCGGCCTCACCTCCCCGCCGGCGGCGGAGCCGCCGGCGGCCTGCCCGCCGCCCACCGGCGGGTTCGCCGCCCTCCGGCGAACCCGCCGGGGGTTGTCCGGCGGCCAGCGGGCAGGGCCACCGCCGGCGGTGGCCCTGCCCGCTGGCCGCCGGACAACCCCCGGCGGGTTCGCCGGAGGGCGGCGAACCCGCCGGTGGGCGGCGGGCAGGCCGCCGGCGGCTCCGCCGCCGGTGGCGAGGTGAGGCCGGGGGGGCGCGGGATGCGGGACAGCAGTATCGGGATTTTGATGAAAATGAACAGTGAATTTTTCTATGGTTTGGATAATTGCAGGCCACCTTGTTTTGATCCAACGGTCCGAAGCATTTGTTTGGAGATTGGACGGTTCAGATGCATTTCATGGTGTGATTGGAAATATGTATATTGTATTATATAATAAAGATATATATATATATATATATATATAGACACAGACGCACGCGCGCACACACAGATATATATATCTTATTATATAAAGAAATATAGGTATTTGGAGTCACACCATAGATCAAATAAGAGTCATTGGATCATGAGAGAGAGAATGAGATGGGGGGAGAGGGTTGGGAGAGAGAGGGAGGGAGAGAGAGAAAGAGAGAGAGAGGTTGGGAAGAGAGAGAGAGGGAGAGAGATGGCGGAAGGGAGAGAAGAAAGGGGGCGAGAGTGGGAGAGAGATGGGGAGGGGAGAGAAAGAAGAGAGAGAGAAAGATTGCGTGAAATTAATGTTTTTACGACAAAACGTATTTTTTTAAATAAAATAAAAATTGTAATATTGATTTATATTTTTTTACGGTTATTTTGAGTACTCATATGTATATAGTGTGGGCATTGCCCGTCTTGATGTGGGTGCATCCCGCTTTGATGCGGGAGCATCCTGCTTTGATGTGGGCGCAGCCCGCAATGACGCATCGAGCACGGGAAAAGCCCGTTCGGAGGCGGATGAAGCCTGTCAGGATGCGGCCGAAGACCGCCCGAGAGCATCGAGCACGGGCATAGCCCGTGCGAAGATGCTCGTATATATATATATATATATATATATATATATATATATATATATATATATATATATATATATATATATATATATATATATATATATATATATATGCACTATGGGGACCACGAGTGGCAGGTGCGACGCCAAGTTGGCGGATTGCGTTGAAGCGGGCGATGCCCGCTTCTATGTAACTGAAGGCTGCCCGGAGCGTCAAACACGGGTGAAGCCCGTGCGCAGGAGGACGAAGCCCACCTGGATGCGGTCGAAGGATTCCCGAGAGCATCGAGCACGGGCGTAGCCCGTGCGAAGATGCTCGTATATATAATTTTTACCCCTTCTACAGTGCACCCATGTCCATCAAAAAATAGCCAATTTTGGTTGAGTCGTGGACCACTAGAGAGGGAGGAGCAGTCATCCCTGTGAGGAATGCAAGCTGAAGGACCACCGGAAATTGAGTTACGGCGGTGCCCGCATGATGCCCTTCTATAATAGCTAGCTTCGGCGGGCGCCGCCGGCGCCAGGCCATCGGACCGCCTCTGGGAGGTACGCATAATGCATGCCTCCGGCGATACTGTCGGAGGCGGCGACACGACGATCCACCTGCCAGACGGCAGTCGGCGGAGGTGGCACGACCTTCTCCTCTCTACAGGCACTGTCTAGCAGTTCTCGTGTGTGTGTGTGTGTATGAATTTTTGACAGACATTTACTGTAGATAGGGTAAAGAACTTTATATACTAGATAGACATACACACATACACACACACATACACACACACACACATATATATATATATATATATATATATATATATATATATATATATATATATATATATGAAGGATCAAGCGCATAACCAACTGTTCCAAAAGTCCGGACTGTTGGAAAGGGTGTTACTTAATTTCTTAAATAAGTAGAAGAGCGCCACAGGTCAAGTGAAGGAACGTCGGACCCAACAATCCCCCCCCCCCCCGGCGTCCAGCACAACCCGTCGGCTCAGAGGTGGAGTTACCACATGGCCCACATGGCTCAGAGGTGGGGTTACCACATGGCCCACACCGCTTAGAGGTGGGGTTACCACATGTCCACGGTTGTCTGGCCCGTCGGACCCACACAGGTAGAAGAGAAAAATCAAGATTTAATAGCGCCCCCCTCCCCCCCCCCCCCGGTCTTGAACCCATAACCTGCTCTGAAACCAATTGAAGGATCAAGCGCATAACCAACTATTCCAAAAGCCCGTACTGTTGGAAAGGGTGCTACTTAATTTCTTAAATAAGTAGAAGAGCGCCACGGGTCAAGTGAAGGAACGCCGGACCCAACAATATATATATATATATATATATATATATATATATATATATATATATATATATATATATATATATATATAGTGGTGGACATAAAGGTCGATCGGGCCGACCCGGTACCAAGCTCAATGGGCCCGGGCTTTAGTCAACCGGGTTGAGCCTAGGCTCGGGCAGCTGCCCCGGGAAGGGGCCTGATCCTATCCTCAGGGCCGGGCTAGGCTGGGCCAGGTCCTACTCGGGTCGAGCTTATTTAAAAAAAAACTAAAATTTAAAAATTTATAAGTATTGAATTATTTTAAAAAAATAATACATGAAAATTTATAATTATTATTTTATTACGATGATAAAAAATTCTCTCAAATGGAAAAGAAAAAAAAAGTTTTATTAATATTAAATAAAGATAAATAACATTTACAATTCACATTAATTGAAAAAAAATGAAATTTATTATCATTATTAATTTTAAATAAATAAAATTAAAATATTCATTAACTTAACAAAACACAAAAATATATATTTTATCGGTCATGTGATGAATGTGGGACACGCTTAATCATCTCTTAAATTTATTGTGTTCATCTCGTCTTCTATCTACTTCGAGATATCCTCTAATGCTGTAATGTGTTGCTTCTTCTTCATATCATCTGGTAGTCCTTGTAGCAGATGAACTTTTTCAAAGATTCTTCATTGAGTCGGCTCCTCTGCTAGTTCAAAACTCTTCCACTAATAGAAAAAGCGGACTCTAAAGCTACCATACTAGTTTGAATTGTTAGTAAATCACGGGTCATATATACCAAAATAGGATATGTATTAAATTTACGTTTCCACCATTTTAAGAGATTGAAGTTTTTAATATCCTTCGTGCTCATAAAATCACGGAGTTGTGTTTTAGTGTACAATCCTAATTTATTTAAACTACCGAATGTGCGCGCTTTTTTCCTAAAAGTTAATTCTAAAATTTTATTTTTAAAAGTATCCTTTATTTTTGATTGCGATATTTCTTCTCGAGCTTGCGAGACGTATAAGTTATCATAATAATTATAACACTCGGTAAAAAGAGAAGTAAATTTTGGAGCAGTAACGTCATCATAATCATCGAAATTTAAATTTAAATTTAAATTTATTTTGATTTCATCTATCAAATTTTCTACGCCGTCAACGCCAAATAACAGATTTAAAGTGGGGGCGTATGAAAATTTTACAGACATTTCTCTATAATATTTTTAAAAATTTTCTTCTATTATTTCAATTAATGGAAGTCATCCAGCATGTTGCTTATAATAATTAAATTTTTATGCGATATTTACAAAATTTTCAATTACTAGTGAGTTAGTCGGATAGTACACGCCAGATAAAAAATTAGTCACCCTATAAAAATATTTTAATAAATCCATATAATTTGCTAATACGTCACAATCGGCATCGGTTAAATCATGAATATGTACCATATTATAATATTCCATAAGAAGTGATTTTTATTGAAATGCTCTTTTTACATTTTATATGTTAAGTTCCATATAATATTCATATCAAATTGAGGTTTCAAATATTTTTTATCCTGTGCATTTACAAAATTTTTAAAATCTTGAAATCGTTGTCGGGAACTATAAATGACTCTTAGCATTAGACAAATTTTTAAAAAAAAAGATTCTATGGCGGCTAAACTATCTTGTACCACTAAATTTAAAACGTGACAAACACACAAAGTGTGAAAAAATGCACCGCTTATCATTGGTTTTAAATTGCGTTTTAACAACTCAATAACTATGGTATTGTTCGAGGCGTTATCAAAAGAAATACTCATTATTTTATATTTTATTTTAAATTCTAACACATATTTAATAATTATATTATATATAGCTTTACCTGGGTGCAGATATTCAAAACTTTCAAAACATATTACACGTTTATTTAGCTTCCATGAAACGGGATAGATCTAATGGCAAGTGATACATATATACGACAATCCTACTTTTATTTTACTGCTCCAAAAGTCAATCGTTAAACTTACACGACCTTCAAAAGTTTCAAAAAAAATTATTAACAATTGTTTTGATTCAAAATAGACTTTAATGGCGTCGCGCTTAAGAGAAGCTCTACTTACATGTTGATATTTGGACTGAAACTCTGCATGTATGTATTCCGTCGCATCCTCGTGTTATAGTGGCTCAATGACAACCCACGTTTGATGACTTATTTCATCTGCAGATCTCGTTAGCGAAGTTCATCGTGCGTCTAAATTTGTCCTGCACCTGAAATTTGGGCCAGACTGGACTCAGGAGCTTGTTTTGAAACACAAGACTTAAGGTGTCTTGTAAGTGTCGAGTTGCCGGTAAGGGTCAATAACTTCAAGTATAATTTGCATCGCTCCTTGAATTTGGTGCCAACTTGAACCTTATTGAAATGCTCCCAAACTGTCGTCTTACGATTGTGCTCCACCACTACAGGCGTATTTTGAGTAGACGACCCTGGCATTGAGGACGATGTCATGTTATCGTGAGAGAAAGTGTGTGAGAGAGAGAGATTGAGAGAGAGAGTGGGAGAGAGAGTGAGGGTGAGTGAGTGGGAGAGTGTGTGTGTGAGAGAGAGATTGTGAGAGAGAGAGAGAAGAGGGGGCGGATCGGGTATGGGTAAGGGGGAGGGGTTTAAATAAAGAAAAAAATATGTTTTTATTTGGAGCCTAGGGCCTAGGCTATCCAGCATAGGGCCTAGGCTATCCAGCCTAGGCCTTAGGCTCGGACTGCTATACAGCAGTACAACAACACTGCTGTAATGCTGTACAACAGCAGGGTTCTAACGGCTGTTATAAGAGCCGGGCAAATTTTTGGGCTGGGCTTTGCTTGGGCCTTGGTCGGGCTTTGCCTATGCCTGGGCCAACCCGAAAATCGAGCTTTGCCCAGCCCCGGCCGGGTATCGGCCCGGGTACTACCCCTGTACCTAGGCCCTGCAAGGGCCCTGAGCCCGGCCTAGGCCCGGACCGAGCCTAGATGGGCTTTTACCGGGCCGGCCCACAGGGCCCTGTCCTTTTGCCCACTACTACACACATACATATATATATAGATATATACACATATATATAGATATATATATCTACATCTATATATACATGTGTTTGTGTGTGTGTACGTGTTCAAAAAGATCGGGCTCGGTCCGAGCCCAGCCCGGAAAAAGACTGGTTAGGTCCAGCCCGGGCTGGAGGCCCTTACAGGGCCCTGTTTTGACTCGGTGCCCGGGATGGGCCGGGCCCTGGTAAGCCGGGCGCCGGGCCTAGCCATGCCCGACATATATGTATATATATGTATACATATATATGTTGAAGTATTAGACCGGGCGGCTTAGCGGTCTGATCCAGCGGTTTGTTGACCGGGCGGCTTAGCGGTCTGATCCAGCGGTTTGTTGACCGAGCGGTCTGGCGGTCTACCATTGCCGCATGTTCTATCCTGCTGGAGTTGCCGAGCGGTTAACTCATCTGTCTAACCGCGCGGCCTGTGCGGTCACATTTATTCTAGCCGCTCAGTACTGTAAATGTTTAGTCCCACATTGTTTGTATACTCTCTTTCTTATCTCCTCCATTCTATATAAGGGAGGCCATACCTTTGTAAATGATATCTTTTTTGGATAATAAAATTTCGATTATTCAAAAGTTTAGCCGCTTGTTCTCTCTTTTTCGCTACTTTCTAACATAGTATCAGAGGCCACGGTCATTTCCTCCTGATTCTGTGCGCTCTCTGTTGTTCGCGGCTTGTTTTTCGCTTTCTGCGACCTGTCTCGCGGCTTGCCTTCTCTTCTGTACGCTACCCTGTTCGAGCGGCTTGTTTCTGTCCGCTGCCCTGTTCGCGCGGCTTGCTTCTTCTTGGTTCTCTTCTCCTACTTCTATTCGTCGCAGCGACCTGTTTCCTTGTCGCCGCGCTCCTTGCTCTTT
This sequence comes from Platanthera guangdongensis, assembly GCA_039583875.1. Classification (NCBI taxonomy): domain Eukaryota; kingdom Viridiplantae; phylum Streptophyta; class Magnoliopsida; order Asparagales; family Orchidaceae; genus Platanthera; species Platanthera guangdongensis. Next base: position 136,953,685 of record CM077148.1, read on the forward strand.
CTTGCCTCTCCGCCTTCCTAGTCTTTGCGGCCTGTCTCTGTCCGCGTGACTTGTCTCTACCCGCTGCGGACTTCTTCTCCCTGTCCGCTTCTGCTTTTCCCATATCCGCTTGTCCCTATACTCGCGGTTTGCTGCTGTGATCTGCCTGACCGTGCGGGTTGTTCCTTTCTCACCCGCATCTTGGTCACGGTCACCTGCTCTTCTCCTCTCTTCTGTTCGCTCGGCCTTTTCAGTCCGCGCGACCTCTTCCCCGCTGTGCCTTTGACCTCTTTCTAGCCGCTACTGTTCGGGCGGCTTCTTCTGTTTTCTAACCGCTACGGTCTACTTGCCGGGTTCTATGACTACCTCCGGTCTCACCACTACTCCTGCAGCTCCTTCTCCTCCTCCTCCTTCGGGCAACCTTGGCACCCTTTCCAAGCTTGTTGGCTCCAACTATCCCGATTGAGCGTTTATTTCACCTTTCTCCTTCGTTCTCAACGCAAGCGTCATCACCTCACTGATGACCCTCCTCCTCGCACCTCTCCTGAGTTTGATGACTGGGATGCGAGTGATGCTCTTGTCCGCACCTGGCTGGCCAACAGCCTTTCTGATGAGTGCCTTCCCGTCATTCGCCATGATGAGACGGTCAAGGCCTCCTGGCTTCACCTCGCTGCTCTCTATTCTAAGGGGGGCCAGACGTCCCGCATTTATACTCTCTATGCGGACCTCTTCGCCCGCCCTTCCATGTCCCCGGCTGCGGCTTATCAGCAGGTTCAGGCTCTTGGTGCTGAAATCCTCCAGAATCGCCCCTTCTCCGCGGACTTGGCCGACCAGCACAAACACTTCCAGGAACTCCTGGTTGTTTGTTATCTTCTTCGTCTTCCCGACTCTTATGATATGATCCGCTAGCAGATCTTGGGTGAGGCGGAATCTCCTACTTTGGATGCCACTGCGGCTCGCATAGCCGCTGTTACTTCGCTACTCCAGCGGCCTCTGTTGGCCTCCCCCCCTTCCCAGGACTCCTTTGCTCACCAAGCTCAGAGGGGGGGCCCTAGTAGCCGCGGCTCCTCTGGCGGACGGGGTTCATCCCGGTTCCTCTGCTCTCACTGTGGTCGTACTGGCCATACTGTTGACCGCTGCTGGCAGAAACATCCTCATCTTCGCCCTTCCGGTGATGCTCCTTCTTCGGCCTCCGCCTCTTCTCGGTCGTCTGCCTCTGTGGCCACGACGTCAGGTAGTGCCCACGTCGTTACCCAAGGTAAATGGCTGATTGACTCCGGTGCCACAAATCATATGACGGGCAACCCTCATTGCTTCTCCCGTCTTGAGACCCATGACCGCTTACCCCCGGTTCGTGTGGCGGATGGTTCCCCGTCCCCGGTTCATGGGACGGGCATGGTTCAACTCACCCCGGCGCTTTGCTTGGAGGATACCCTCTATGTCCCGAAGTTCCCGTACAATTTGTTATCAGTTACTACTTTATGCCGGCAACTTCAGTGCTCCGTCTTATTCACTCCCACTACTTGTTCTTTTCAGGACCCGAGGACCCAGCGGACGATTGCTACTGGGACTGAGAGCGGCGGCCTCTACTTCCTCGACGATATTTCCGCTCTCTCTGCCTACTCCTCCTCCACCGATCTCCTTCAGTGGCACATCTTCGTCTTGGACATTCTCCTCCTCGGCTTCTTCACCAGCTTCTGCCCCACTTACCTCCTACCAGTTCTCCGCTCAACTGTGATGCGTGTCAGCTTGGCAAACATCATCGCTCCTCCTTCCCACCGAAGCAAGGCTGTGGCTCCTCTCGCATATTTGATCTTATTCATTCTGATGTATGGGGTCCTGCTCCTACCCTCACAGTTGGTCGGGGCAGTTCCTATTTTGTCACTTTTATCGATGATTTTTCTCGATGTACCTGGGTGTATCTGTTAAAAGATCGCTCTGAACTATTTTCTGTTTGGCAATCATTTTACTTTATGATTAAGACTCAATTTGCTATTTCTATTAAAGTCTTACGTTCTGATAATGCCAAGGAATATCTGACTCATGAGTTCTCCGCGTTCTTTCACCAACATGGCCTCCTTCATCAAACGACTTGTGTTTACATCTCCCAGCAGAATGGGGTGGCGGAGCGTAAAAACCGTCACCTGCTTGATGTTGCTCGTACTCTCATGACGCAGATGCACGTCCCTCGCTCCTACTGGGGCTACGCTGTGCTCATCGCCTGCTATCTCATCAATCGTCTTCCCTCCACGGTTCTCCAGGGCCAGACTCCCTTCTCCCTTCTCTACCCCCACCAGGAACCTTTTCCTCTTCCTCTCTGTGTCTTTGGCTGTACGGCCTTTGTTCACGCTCCCTCCGCTACCCGCGACAAGCTTTCCCCTCGTTCCACCAAGTGTGTCTTTTTGGGGTACTCTACCACTCAAAAAGGCTATTGCTGCTTTGACCCCCTTCTCCGCAAGCAGTTTGTCTCCGCGGATGTGACTTTTTTCGAAAATGCTTCCTATTTCTCTCCTCCCTCTTCTCTTCCTTCTGATATCTCCGTTCCTTCCACACCTCTCGACGTTTTCCCACCTTCGTCTCCTCCTCCACCGACTCCTTCCAGTCCGTCTCTCCACCCACCCCTCCACCCTCCTCTCCGCTGCCGTCTCTCTCTAGTCCCGGGCCAGCCTTCTCCGCCACGGACGCTCCGGTCGCTGACGCTCCCGTCGCTGACGCTCCCGTTGACCTGGATGTTCCCATTGCCCTTTGCAAAGGGGTGCGGGCGTGTACTCAACACCCGCTCACAGCTGTTGTTTCCTATGATCAGCTTTCTCCTTCTCGCAGGTGTTTTGCCTTGGCTATCTCTGCTACTTCTACTCCCCGTACCTACCAGGAGGCTCTTGATCTCCCTCATTGGAAGTCTGCCATGGATGAGGAGATGGCTACTCTTACTGAATGGGGTACCTGGACCCTGGTTCCTCCTCCCGTGGGCACTAATGTGGTTGGCTGTCGCTGGGTCTTCGTTGTGAAGTTTCGCCCCGACGGCACTGTGGATCACTACAAAGCCCGGCTGGTGGCCAAGGGCTTCACTCAGACTTACGGCGTTGATTACTTTGATACCTTCTCTCCGGTTGCTCGCCTCAGCACCATCCGGGTTCTCTTTTCTGTGGCTGTTAACCGGGCTTGGGCTATTTCCCAGCTTGATGTGAAGAATGCCTTTCTTTATGGCGATCTTCAGGAGGACGTCTATATGGAGCAACCTCCTGGGTATGTTGCTCAGGGGGAGACACGTGTATGTCATTTGAAGAAGGCCATTTATGGCCTAAAGCAGAGCCCTCGGGCATGGTTCGACAAATTCAGTGGTATTGTGGCTACCATCGGCTTTCAAAGGAGTTCGGCCGATCACTCCTTATTCACTCGCAAAACGGCCTCGGGACTGGTGGTTTTGGCCGTATATGTGGATGATATTCTCCTTACTGGCGATGACCGAGATGGGGTGGACTTGACAAAGAAGCACCTCCGTCAGCACTTGGTCACGAAGGATATGGGCTCCCCGAAATACTTTTTGGGGATAGAAATCTCTCAGAAACTTGACTCATTGGTTCTCTCTCAACGGAAGTATGCCCTTGATCTTCTACGGGAAGCAGGATTGACAGGTGCCAAACCAGCTCGTTTTCTCATGGCTGTTGGAGAAGACAAAACGTGGACGGATGACTCGCCTCTTCTATCTGATGTCACAAGGTACAGACGTTTGGTAGGCAAACTCATCTATCTCACGGTGACTAGACCCGACATCGCCTATGCTGTAGGCAAGGTCAGTCAGTTTATGCAAGCTCCCAGGCAGTGCCATCTTCAGTCCGCCCTGAAGATTTTAGAGTATATCAAATCAGCACCAGGCAGAGGGTTACTCTTTCAGAAGAATGGTCATCTGAGGGTTGAGGCCTACTCAGATTCAAGTTACGCGGATGACAAAGGCGATCGTAAGTCCACATCAGGTTTTTGTACCTTTGTTGGAGGTAATCTCGTGAGTTGGAAGAGCAAGAAACAGTCTGTTGTCTCCAGATCCAGTGCCGAAGCCGAATACCGGAGTATGGCGTCAACCACGTGTGAGTTAAAGTGGTTGCGGGCTCTCATGCTTGACCTGGGCGAGGTATATGACTGTCCTCTCCCTATGTTCTGTGACAACAAGGCCGCTATACACATATCCAGAAATCCGGTCTTCCATGAGAGAACAAAGCATATAGAGGTTGACTGTCACTTCATTCGGGAAGAGATTTTGAAGAAACAGATTTGTACTCCTTTTGTCACCTCTGACAAGGAATTGGCAGATATCTTCACTAAGCCGATTTCTACTTCCTTCTTCCGCATTTGTGACAAGCTGGGCATGATTGATATCTATGCTCCAGCTTGAGGGAGAGTGTTGAAGTATTAGACCGGGCGGCTTAGCGGTCTGATCCAGCGGTTTGTTGACCGGGCGGCTTAGCGGTCTGATCCAGCGGTTTGTTGACCGAGCGGTCTGGCGGTCTACCATTGCCGCCTGTTCTATCCTGCTGGAGTTGCCGAGCGGTTAACCCATCTGTCTAACCGCGCGGCCTGTGCGGTCACCTTTATTCTAGCCGCTCAGTACTGTAAATGTTTAGTCCCACATTGTTTGTATACTCTCTTTCTTATCTCCTACATTCTATATAAGGGAGGCCATACCTTTGTAAATGATATCTTTTTTGGATAATAAAATTTCGATTATTCAAAAGTTTAGCCGCTTGTTCTCTCTTTTTCGCTACTTTCTAACTATATATATATATATATATATATATATATATATAAGTACAGGTTAGATCTGAAATACTCTAGAGGGGGGGTGAATAGAGTATTGTGCTCTCATAAAAAACTTTACAACTTTTGTTGTACTCCTAAGTGAACAGGTCAGTAAATAAAATAAATAAGCACAGCAACATATCTAATCACAGAGCAACACAGCCAAAACAAAAGAAAGGGCAACCAGACGACACAAAAAATTTATAGTGGTTCCCCAACCTGGGTACATCCACTCTTCTACCACCCTGGTAGGAATCCACTCAGGTTTTTGATCAGGTGCCTGACACCAATGAGCTTTTGTTCACATGCTCAAAAACCAAAACCTTAAGTCTTTTGGAAGGAGACTTGCAACCAGGAACAATTTTGAAGGGAATTAAAACCCTGTACAGAGGATGGAAAAAGGTGTGATGAGGTCTTCTCTTTCTCAATATCAACTGAGAAGACTTGTGGATTGATGTCAGCAGATTGCTCCCCCTGAGATCTTGAAGGGATCAGGAAAACTGGAGCACTGCTTCAGGGTGACAGGTCTTCAAAGAGCTTTAGTGCCTGGACCAGAGATTGCTTCAGGAACTTCTTTGACAGATAGAGATTTGTTGTCCTTCTGAAGTTGTCCTGTAGGATTCAAGGAAGAAGACTCTTGATAGGGATTGAATGTTCTTCTTCTCCTTGATGAAATTATTCTCTGGTTTAGGCTGATTGCAGTAGAACTTTAGATTTCTGTATGATTGTTCTTAGTACTGACTGTGTGTCTGTATCACTGCTGTACTTCTTGATCCTTTTCTTTTCTGACTTTTTACCAACTAAGAACATTCGAAATTTGAATGTTGAGCAGTAATTGCAGTCGGCCTGGGAAGGAAGCGGCAATCAATGATTTCCCTAACTGTCCCATGGAAAAACGACATGAAATAATCCATGATCAATGCGCGTTCTAACGGTAACATTCTGAGAGGATCTGACATTAATTACTGAGGATTCATCGCCAAGAAAAGGGACGGGAAAACTGGAGAAGACCTAGTCTGGAATCGTCGAACGAAGAACACAATTCGTCGAGCTGAGTTTGAGTTCGTCGACCAGACAATAATAATTTGTCTTCAAGGAAATCTTGTCAATTCTGCTTCAATCTTCGTCGAACTGACAATCTTCATTCGTCGACCAGAGATCCACATTCGTCGAGCGAAGAACAGTTCTGGACTTGGTTAAAAAATTCTGTATAACTGATATTCTGTGTCGACATAAGCTGGTATCGACTGATATCCTGGTGTCGACACAAATCTTCTGGTGTCGGCATAAATCTTCTGGTGTCGACATAAATTGTCTGGTGTCGACACATGCCCTAAGTGTCGGCACAAATCCTCTGAATTCAGGAATCGTCAAGTAGAATACTGAAATCGTCGACCTGAGAAGTTGACTTCGTCTACTTGAGAAGTTGAGGACTTGAGGTCCAAGTTCGTCGAGCTCAGAATCTAGTTCGTCGACCAAAGCTTGAAGCTGGACTTAGAAAAATTCTGGAGTTGAAGAGTCCCAATTTTCGTCGAACTGAGGACAAGGATCGTCGAGCTCAGCACAAAGAAATGTCTCAAGATCGTCGAGCTCAGAACCCCTTTCGTCGACCTGAGTTCGACGAACGTCGAACTCATTTTACTTAGTCTTAAAATCCTCTAAGTTTGGAGTTTCTGATGGTCTTGATGATAGCTGGTCCATCTGATGTTGAACCTAAGGACTTGACCTAGACTCTAGGACACAGATTTGACCCTAGCTATACATGTTGGGTCACATCCTAATCTAGTGAACCTAGCTCAAATCAACTAGGGGTCAAACAATCTCCCCCTATTTGGGTGAGGTCACTAAGAGACTCAAAGCATAAATAAACAGATAAACAAAGCAGGAAAAGAAATATATCTGGCAGAGAATTACCAACACATGCAACAGATATATATATGCATGAGCTTTGTTTAAACAAATAACATAGTTTGAAAACAAATTGCAGAAAGAAATTGAAACAAAATAAAGATTACTTCTTCTTCTTCTGCAGAGACTGGTCTTCTGTTGTCTTCTCTCCTGGCTTTTTGAAGATAATTTCCCTGGTTGGATCTTGAGCCTGTGCTTGAGTCATAGTCATGTCAGCTGCCCCAATGATCTTCAATGATGTAGCTCTGGGGACAACTGCTTCTGGATGGAGCTTCATATAATCATCAACATTGAAAAGTTTGTTGCCTTTGTCAAACCTTTTTAGTTCTTCTTTTCTATACTTAGACATTGTTGTGAATCCAGAAGTGTCTTTACCTTCAGCCTTTGCTTTATTGATCAAATATAGGCCAATCAGTTCCTGTAACCTAGCCATTCTTACAGTATTGGCTGTTTCAGGGTCTTCAAATGGAATGGGAGGAGAGTAAGGCCTTTCAGGATTGTCTGCTTTCTGTTCTTCAGATATTTGTTGTTGTTGATGATGTTGCAGTTGATGTTGATGTTGGTTTCCTGAGGATGGTTGCCTCTGCTGGCTGCTTCCAGAGGATCTCCCTGACTGTCTCTGATAGGTTTGCATGGGGGCAGATCTCTGAGAGCTAGAGGAGCCAGTGGCACCAGCTGCTGGAGGAGGAGGAGGTGGATCCTTTCTATATCTGTGAACTGGAGGAGGAGAATATCTCCTACTTCTTTTCCTATCCTTCTGCTAGTTCTTGGATAACCACATCCATGCAGGCATTCCCTTGTAAGGAGCAACATTGTGCAGAATATAGTAGGGAGTGTCAGGAGTGGGATTGAGCTTAGGAGCTGGAGGAGGAGGAGCCTTCCTTTTCTTTGATAACATTTTCGTTTTCTTCTTGGAGGCTTCTTCATCTGAATCATCATCATCATCAGCTTCATCATCTTCAGTATCAGAACCCTGAGGGTTATCATATAAAGCATCTAATGCTTTTAAAGTTTTATCATCAATAACAGCTTTTGCTGTAGCAGGGGCAGAAGTTGAAGGAACTGAAGTTTCAGCAACAGGGGAGGAGGAGACTGTACAGGAATCAGGAATAATGGGGACAGAGCTTTCAGCTGCTGCCTTATTTTCCTCTTCAATATCAGCCAGGATTAGCTCATCCAAATCTGGCATAGGAGAGTCATCCATAACAAAAACCGGGGCTGACATATCTTCTGGAATAGCTGCAGGGATTGGAGCTAAAGCTGGAATAGCAAAACTGTCACAGAGTTGCTTAGCAACTGCTGGACTATTGGAGAAGTGTAGGGCACAATAGCCAACTGTGGCTTAGTAAATTCTGCTGGAAGAGACTGCATATGTACAGTATCAAAAACTTGCAGTAATTCTTGTAGATTAACTGTGGGATTGAGAGAAAAATCACCAACAGTTTCAGGAGTATCCATGTCAGCAATATCCATATCAGTATTAATAAAATTAATCAAATCAAATAATTCTGCATCTGTACAATCTGGAAGAACTTCTGAAGCTGTATCTGCTGGGGAAGCTGTATCTGAAGCTTGTGCTGCTGCTTCATCATCAGACATCTCCCCCTGCCTGGGTTCAGTGGGGACTGAGGCCAGGCCCTGGACTGAGGAGGGGGCAGCAGAAAGGGCAGAAACTTGGGTAGATAAAGAATTAATAGAATTCACAAGAGGTGTAATGGCCTCTATAATAAGGGTTTTGATGAGAGGAGTGAGGAAGGTCAGGATAGATGATATGGTAGTTGAATCAAAGGAGGAAGGGGAAGAGAATGGAATGGAGGGTGGAATAGCAGATATGTGATGAGTGGATGGTGATGAAGATGGAATGGTGGCATCTGGCATGGCAATGTCTGTGGGTAGGGTGTAAGATGGAATGGAGGACAGATGAGGGGGAAGTGGAGACTGGGGAGGTGTAAGATTATGTGTGTCATGAGGTGAAGCAGGGGGTGTTGATTGTTGATTAGCTGGCAGAGGGGAAGATGGAGGTGGAGATTGGATGTTGGTGATGGCCAGAGGTAGAGATGGAGGAGGAGTAGGCACATGAGGAGGCTGCTTTGCTGGAAGGGGTGCTGGAAGAGATGGTGGAGGGGGATGGATCTCCTCAGCAGGTGTGGGAGTGGCTATAACAGCCCTGGTTCCTTCTGAAGCTGGGATGGAAGAGGAGGAAGCCTTGGATGGCTTGGAGACCGTCCTCTCCCATCTGCCAAACAAAGCGCAGGTGAGGCGCTTGCTGGCATTGATGAAGATGGTCGGGGAGACCATGAATTCACCAGCCTTTTCCTGAAGAAAAATTCCCAAGATTCTTCTGAAGCAAACCTCTTTCTTACTGTTCTTCTTCTTTATCAACTCAAAGAAAATCGTGCCCCAATCGACATGTCTCTTGTTGACTACTGCGCACATAACAAGAAACTGATGACGGGTTATGTAGTCATGCGCAGAGTGCTTGTCCATCAGCACTTTTCCCACGATATCCGCCAGGAACTGGTAGGCGGCAGACAGTTGTTTCTTTAACAACTTGTTAGGGTTGCTTCCAGAAAACCCCATCAACTTCAGCATTGAACTGTATTCTTCAGAATCCATATCCATGTCATCTTCTCCATTTACCAACCCAAAAATTTCAGAAAGAACGGCGGGAGATAGAGAGACAGCATTACTCCCAATATTGCCTGTCAGAACATTTTCCTCAGAAACTGACGAAGTGTATACCCATTCTCGAATTTCAGTTGCATGCAGTTTAATCCTTCGGGTCATGAAATCTTTGAGACCAAGTTCTTCTAGAATTTCCAGAATGTATAGAAATATTGGGTCAGAGTGCTGGAAAGAATCAAAATCAATGTCAAAGCCGGTGTCGAATTTCATGGCAGCCAAAGTGCTCACTGAAATCGTCATTGATGACCTGCAAGAAAGACAGAGAACACGGCGATCAAGAGCACAGGAACTGAAAGCACGGGACGGAGGTCGAAGAAAAACCTAGATATAAGTTTTCCAGAATATGAATCGACAATCTCCGTTCCACGAAAAAGAAACAGTTCTTCGAACTGAGGTCGACGAAATAAATTATAGATAAATAATTCGTCGATCTCATCCAAAAGAATCGAAAACAGTTCGTCGAACTCCGTTCGACGAAAAGTCTTCTGAAGCAAAGTTCGTCGATCTCCGGTCGACGAAAATTGTTTCCACACAGAGAATTCGTCGATCTCCGTTCGACGAGAACCTCTCAAACTTTCCCTAATTCGTCGAACTCCGTTCGATGAACTCTGGAAAATTCGTCGAATGCAGACATAAACTAATTTAACTCTTCTCCATTGATCATTCCCATTTGATTTATTAAGAACAGATGATTTTTCTCATCCAAGCGTTTGGTGAAAATGTCTGCCCTCTGTAAATCAGTAGGAATATGGATTAGGTTAATTTTTTTTTTGTCTACATTATCTCTAATGAAATGATGTCTTATTTCAATATATTTAGTCCTACTATGGTGGACTGGATTCTGTGATATAGCAATAGCACTAGTATTATCACAAAATAATGTTGAATTATTTAAGTTGACACCATAGTCTAGGAGTTGGTTTTGTATCCATAACATTTGTGAACAGCAGCTGCCAGCAGCCATATATTCTGCTTCAGCAGTTGATGTAGACACAGATGTTTGCTTTTTACAAAACCAGGAGAAAAGTCTCATACCCAGGAACTGGCAAGTTCTAGAGGTACTCTTCCTGTCCACTCTACATCCAGCATAGTCAGAATCTGAGTATCCAGTTAACTCAAACTCTGACTCTACATGATACCAGAGTCCTAGATTAGGACAACTCTTTATATATCTCAAAATTTTTTTTAAGAAAATAAGGTGAGATTCTTTGGGGTTCACTTGGAACCTAGCACAAAAGCATGTGGCAAACATGATATCAGGCCTGCTAGCTGTTAGGTATAATAGAGGATCCAACAATTGCCCTATAATGCTTCTGATCTACAGGTTTCCCTGTTGCATCAGAGTCCACAACAGCATTGATAGTCATAGGTGTTTTCATTCCTAAAGCATCACCCATCCCAAACTTCTTAATAAGCTCTTTAGCATACTTAGCTTGGGAGAGGAAGATACCATTAGGGAGCTGCTTCACTTGGAGACCAAGGAACTAGGAAAGCTCACCCATGCTACTCATCTCAAATTTGGAATGCATGAGGTCAGCAAACCTCTTGCACAATTCGGGATCAGTAGACCTAAAGATGATGTCATCCACATATATTTGTACTAACAATATTTGGTCCTTATGATGTCTAGTGAAAAGAGTTTTATCTATGGTTCCTCTTGTAAATTTATGCTCTAAAAAAAAGCTTGCTAAGGTCTCATATCAAGCTCTTGGAGCTTGCTTTAAACCATAAAGAGATTTATGCAATTTAAATACAAAAGAGGGTTGAGTTAGAGAGATAAAACCTGGAGGTTGTTCTACATAAACCTCTTCTTGAAGCACTCCATTCAAAAATGCACTCTTGACATCCATTTGGAAAACTTTGAATCTCATGTGAGCTGCATAGGAAAGGAATATTCTTATGGCCTCTAACCTTGCAACAGGGGCAAAGGTTTGGTCATAGTCAATTCCTTCCTCTTGCCTGTAGCCTTGAGCAACAAGCCTAGCCTTGTTTCTCACAATGTTCCCTTGAGCATCTAGCTTATTTCTGTAGACCCATTTGGTTCCAATAACTGGGTAGTTATGGGGTCTTGGAACCAAATCCCAAACTCTACATCTCTCAAACTGATTTAGTTCCTCTTGCATTGCAATGATCCAGTGGGGATCTTGCTCAGCTTCATGGATGGTGAGAGGTTCAATCTGAGAGAGAAAACAGGCATGCATCATGTCTTGGTTGAGTTGATGCCTTGCTTGTACACCTGCTGAAATGTCTCCAATCACTTGAGATCTGGGGTGATCTCTAAGTGTGACAAGATCAGTTGGTGGAGTTTGTTCAGCAACAGCTTCTATAATTAATTCCCCTTGAGGAATGTTATTAGCTGTTGAGGGAAGTTCAGCCACTTCCACTTGAATTTCTTCTTCACTGTCTTCAGCAACCTGTGGAGAAGGATGGGTTGATACCTCAGGGGTAAGGTTTAGTCCATACATAGACTCACACAGTTGTGGAACCTGCAAAAATCTATTGGTAGAAATCTCTTTCTCCTTATAAGACATGTTAGCTTCATCAAAGGATACATGGACTGACTCTTCAATTTTAAGAGATGATTTATTAAACACCCTATAGGCCTTGCTTACTTGTGAATATCCTAGAAAAATCCCTTCTTCAGCCTTAGCCTCAAACTTTCTAATGTATCTTTTGTTGTTTGTGTGAATATAACATATACAACCAAAAACTTTAAAATATGTGATTTTAGGTTTCTTTCCTTTAAGCAATTCATAGGGGGTCTTATTTTTCAGCTTATGTATAAGGCTTCTATTAAGGACATAGTTAGCAGTATTTACAGCTTCTGCCCAAAAGGATAGAGGCATGTAAGCATCTGCCAATAATGTGTCTGCAGCTTCAATGAGTGTCCTATTTTTCCTTTCAGCTACCCCATTTTGTTGGGGAGTTCTAGGGGCTGAGAAGCACTGTCTGATACCTTCCTTCTCACAGAACTCATGCATAAGAAGAGACTCAAACTCTGTGTCATGATCACTTCTGATCAATGCAACATGAGTAGATAACTCAATCTGTATGGTCCTGAGAAAATCTGTAAGAACCTTGAATATATCTGACTTAGTTCTCAGAAAGGCTACCCAACTGAATCTGGAGAAGTCATCAACAATCACTAAAGTATAAGACTTCCCTCCTAGGCTTTGTACTGCAATGGGTCCAAATAGATCCACATGAAGCAAATACAAATCCTAGGTGAATCACTTTTATTAATGGATTTGAAACTAGTTTTAGTTTGCTTGCCTAATTGACAAGCCCTTCAAAGGTTTTCCTTCTTATAGGGGCCAGAAGGTAAACCTCTAACAAGGTTGTCTTTAGATAGCCTAGCTATATTCTTAAGGTTTACATGTCCTAATCTTTTATGCCACAACTCATTTTGGTTTGTCCTAATCTTTTATGCCACAACTCATTTTGGTTACTAGTGATATTGAGTAAACAAACATCAGTTTTGGCAGAAATAAAATCTACTAGATATATATTACCTTGTCTAATTCCAATTAAAACAGTTTGGTTTTCATTATTGATAATAGAACAGGAGGTAGAGTTAAAGTGTACCTGATAACCTTCATCACATAATTGACTTATGGATATAAGGTTATGTTTGAGTCCTCTTACATATGTTACTCTTTTGAAGGTAAATGATCCAATCTTTACTGCTCCATATCCTTCTGACTGGCCACTCTTTGAATCAACAAAGATCACCTTTGGTCCTAGCTTGGACTTGTAGTTGGATAAATTGGCCTTGCTGCCTGTCATATGCTTGGAGCAACCACTGTCCAAGTACCAGGTCTGACTCACCCTTGGACAATTCTTCACCTGTACCTGTAATGAAAAACAAAACTCAAATTGTTCTTGACCCAGGTTACCTTGGGTCCTTTATTTGGTTGAAATGAAAAACTGGAAATAACTGATAAGGTAGGTTGAGATTTATAACCTGAGGGGTGATATCTCCTAGGTGGAATAATCCAATCAGCTACTGGATTGAATGTCTTATTAGCGGTATTAGAATTTCTGTAAAAGAAATAATTTATGTTTGGTCCTTCTGGGTTCGACGAATTTCTGTAAGTTCGTCGACCAGAGTTCGACGAATAGGGCTGAGATTGTCGATCTCTGCTCAGAGAATGACAGTAGTCATTTTCTGCGCCCCAAGTTCGTCGACCTCTACTCGACGAACCATACAAAGTTCGTCGATCGCAGTTAGACGAATTGTTACTGCTAAAGTTTGCGTTCAGCGTTCGTCGATCTGGGTTTGACGAACTGGCCACATTTCGTCGATCTGAGTTCGACGAATGCTGCTGAACCTTGTTTTTATTAGTTGTTTTCTGATTTTTATTTCACTTGTCTATGGGTTTTGGATTGTTTGCTGACATTGGTTTGTCTATTATCTTTTCTTTTCCCTTGCCAGAAATAAATTTAATGGGTGTGGAAAGAATATTTTTCTTAATTATGGGGGGTAAACCTGATGATGCACCCAAGCCCAGCTTGCCATTTAATCTGGCATTTACTGTGCTTGTTATGTCCATCAGCTTGAGACTTCTCCCATTGAGAGATTGCTCAAGTTGTCTGGCCTCACATAATTCAGATTTTAATTGAATTATCTGTTCATTTGCTAGAGTTAGTTGATCTTGTAGTTTAATATTTTCTGAGTTGACAGATTCAAGATTTCCTAGTCTTTCTCTAAGGGTTTTTATTTCTTTTTCTGAATTAATTAAATCTAAACACATAGTTTTGAATTCAGTTTTAAATAAATCAGAATTGAAATCAAAACTTTAAAGAACCTGATCTGCCTCTGAGTCTGAGGCTGCTTCATCTTCAGATTCTCCTTCTGATCCTGAATTGCTCCTAGAGGCATCAATTGCCATAAGTCAAACCTCCTTGGATCTTGCTTCTTCCTCTTTTTCACTTGAGCTGGAAGAGGATGATTCTTCTTCAGTATCACTTCATGTCTCAGCAACAAAGCCCTTGTCTTTCTTTTTGTACTTGCTGGAGGAGGGTCTGCTGCTGTGTTTTCTCCTGGAGTCCTTTTCTCTGCTTTTCTCCTTCTTTTGATTTTCTGGACATTCAGAGATGTAATGTCCAGGCTTTCTGCATCCAAAGCACACAACCTCCTTGGTTGGTGTCTTGTCAAATCTGGGCTTATCATCCTGCCTGGATGATTTCCTTCTGAAATCCTTTCTAGCCATCTTATAGAATCTTTTTGCAAAGAGGCTCATGAGCTCCTCATTGGATGTTGAGGTCTCACTTTCCTCAGATGCTTTGAAGGCTATGCTGTGATCCTTTCTCACTGGGGTTGTTGCCTTCTGTTCTGCTGCTTCTCTTAATTTTATCAATTGCTCATATGACTTTAATTTGCCTAGCGGAGATTCAGTGGATATCTCATTTAGGCTTCTGGCTTCTTTGATAGGCCAGATTCTTGAATCCCAAGAGCTAGGGAAGCACATCAAAATCTTATCATTCACCTCTGTAAGGGTGATGTCTTTATCCAAGGTCTTGAGCTCATTGATGATTGAACTCAATCTATTATACATTTCTGTAACTGATTCAGCCTCATCCTTCTTGAAATTCTCATACAGGGATATGAGATTTGATCTCCTGTCTTTTCTTTCATTTGCTGAACCAGCTACAATTTGGTTGAGGGAATCCTAAATGGCCTTGGCTGAGGTGCACTCAGCCACCTTCTGAAATATGTCATCTGACATAGTCTGAGACAAGATATTCATTGTCTTTGCATCTGCAATTTTGGCTTTCTTGTAGGCATCATTGTTCTCTGGAGGAGGTACTGCAGTCATGTTGGTGGAGGTGCTTGGAGAAGCAGTAGGTGCTGGAGGTACTCCTGTCAAGATGGAAGCAAAAATATCCTTATCAATAGAATTCATATATAATTTGATTCTTGCCTTCCAGATGGCAAACTTGCTAAGATTGCATACTGGAGGTTTGATGCTTGCATAATCTTTGTTTTGAGCCATGTCTGTGAAGAAATAAATCTAATAACAAAAACAAAGCAAACAGATCTAACTAGAGGGATCTTTATGATTCAGGTGTTAGCCTGTACAACCACTTGATCTCTAAAGGTGTGGTATTTTAACCAACCTCCCTCTGATACCAATTGAAAGTGCAGGTAAGATCTGAAATACTCTAGAGGGGGGGTGAATAGAGTATTGTGCTCTCTTAAAAAACTTTACAACTTTTGTTGTATTCCTAAGTGAACATGTCAGTAAATAAAATAAATAAGCACAGCAACCTATCTAATCACAGAGCAACACAGCCAAAACAAAAGAAAGGGCAACCAGACGACACAAGAAATTTATAGTGGTTCCCCAACCTGGGTACATCCACTCTTCTACCACCCTGGTAGGAATCCACTCAGGTTTTTGATCAGGTGCCTGACACCAATGAGCTTTTGTTCAGGTGATCAAAAACCAAAACCTCAAGTCTTTTGGAAGGAGACTTGCAACCACGAATAATTTTGAAGGGAATTAAAACCCTGTACAGATGATGGAAAAAGGTGTGATGAGGTCTTCTCTTTCTCAATATCAACTGAGAAGACTTGTGGATTGATGTCAGCAGATTGCTCCCCCTGAGATCTTGAAGGGATCAGGAAAACTGGAGCACTGCTTCAGGGTGACAGGTCTTCAAAGAGCTTTAGTGCCTGGACCAGAGATTGCTTCAGGAACTTCTTTGACAGATAGAGATTTGTTGTCCTTTTGAAGTTGTCCTGTAGGATTCAAGGAAGAAGACTCTTGGTAGGGATTGAATGTTCTTCTTCTCCTTGATGAAATTATTCTCTGGTTTAGGCTGATTGCAGTAGAACTTTAGATTTCTGTATGATTGTTCTTAGTACTGACTGTGTGTTTGTATCACTGCTGTACTTCTTGATCCTTTTCTTTTCTGACTTTTTACTGACTAAGAACATTCGAAATTTGAATGTTGAGCAGTAATTGCAGTCGGCCTGGAAAGGAAGCGGCAATCAATGATTTCCCTAACTGTCCCATGGAAAAATGGCATGAAATAATCCATGATCAATGCGCGTTCTAACGGTAACATTCTGAGAGGATCTGACATTAATTACTGAGGATTCATCGCCAAGAAAAGGGACAGGAAAACTGCAGAAGACCTAGTCTGGAATCGTCGAACGAAGAACACAATTCGTCGAGCTGAGTTTGAGTTCGTCGACCAGACAATAATAATTTGTCTTCAAGGAAATCTTGTCAATTCTGCTTCAATCTTCGTCGAACTGACAATCTTCATTCGTCGACCAGAGATCCACATTCGTCGAGCGAAGAACAGTTCTGGACTTGGTTAAAATATTTTGTATAACTGATATTCTGTGTCGACATAAGCTGGTGTCGACTGATATCCTGGTGTCGACACAAATCTTCTCGTGTCGACATAAATCTTCTGGTGTCGACATAAATTGTCTGGTGTCGACACATGCCCTAAGTGTCAACACAAATCCTCTGAATTCAGGAATCGTCGACTAGAATACTGAAATCGTCGACCTGAGAAGTTGACTTCGTCGACTTGAGAAGTTGAGAACTTGAGGTCCAAGTTCGTCGAGCTCAGAATCTAGTTCGTCGACCAAGGCTTGAAGCTGGATTTAGAAAAATTCTGGAGTTGAAGAGTCCCAATTTTCGTCGAACTGAGGACAAGGATCGTCGAGCTCACCACAAAGAAATGTCTCAAGATCGTCGAGCTCAGAACCCCTTTCGTCGACCTGAGTTCGACGAACGTCGAAGTCATTTTACTTAGTCTTGAAATCTTCTAAGTCTGGAGTTTTTGATGGTCTTGATGATAGCTGGTACATCTGATGTTGAACCTAAGGACTTGACCTAAACTCTAGGACACAAATTTGACCCGGGCTATACATGTTGGGTCACATCCTAATCTAGTGAACCTAGCCCAAATCAACTAGGGGTCCAACAATATATACTAGTGACAGGCACGGGCCTCCGGCCCTCGTGCCCTACGCGACAATACACGACCAGCAGCTGCGGGCTTCGCCCGCCCCTTAGGACAGGCTTTGCCGCCCACCCCCGGCGGATTAATAAGTTATTTATTTGTTTTAAAACGAAATTAGAAATTAATAATTTATATTTTAATTTTAGAATTATTAGAAATTAATAAGTTATTTATTATTAGTTTTTTTAAAAAAATTTAAAAATAAAAAAACTGCGTGCAGCAGGGGCTCCTCCCGTGCCGGACGCAGTTTCTTCCTCCCAGCCGGCGGCGGAGCTGCCGGCAGCCTGCGCGGCACCCACCGGCGGCCTCGTCGGCCTCCTGCGAGTCCGCCGGTGGGTGCCGAGCAGGCCGCCGGCGGATCCACCGCCGGCCGGGAGGTCGAAAATGGCTGCAGTTCGCTGCAACCATTTTCTTCTTCCCGGCCGGCGGCCTGCCCGGCACCCACCGGCTGCCTCGCCGGAGGCCGCCAGTGGGTGCCGGGCAGGCCGCCGGCGGCTCCGCCGCCGGCCGAGAGGTTTTTTTTGTGCGACAGTTTTTTTTTGGGGGGGGGTGTGGAATATGGGGATCGGGTTTTAGGAGAGAGAGCGGGGGAGGTTTTTTGGGTTTTTTATGTGCAAACCTAATCCGCTATTTGCATCCCCGGATCCAACGGCTTTGAATCAAAAGATCTTAATCCGACGGCCCTTGTTTTTTCCCCTATTTTCGAACTCACGCTATTGACAGACCACCATATATCTTTTTAAGATAGTATATATATACACATATATATACATGCATATATATATATATACATGCATATATATATACATACATATATGTATACATACATGTATGTATATATCTATCAGTATATATATAATACGCTCGAGCTTTTTTTGGGTAAAAAAGCTCGATTGCAGCGCCTATCGCCATTTTCGCCCCTGAAGCAGCGCCGATATACGATTTCTTGCAGACCCCTTGACACGATTTCCTCCATCGGCGGAGAAACGGCGTGAATCCCGGCTATTCCAACCCGGTCGCAGCTCGCCATCCGGGATTCTGGTGTTTTCCTCCGTACCGCAGTCAGATTCAATCGTGAATCCCGATTATTTCCACTGCATTTGATCTCATAAACATTAACTGGTATGTTACAAGGGTTTACACTCAAGCTTTTGATCTCTCCCAGATTTAGGGTTTAACCACACATTTTTTTCAGATTCAACAGCGGGCTTATACCAGTTTTGGCTCAACCTTACCGCTGCGCCATCCCTGTGGTATATTTCATTGTCTGCAATTTCTGTTTCTTAATTTTTCTATGTATCTGGATTTTTGTGTATGACCGTGTGCGGATTTCTTTGTGTCAACCTTTGTGTTTTCTTCGAGCAGAGTTCGACGAACGTTGAGCAGAGCTCGACTTTCGTCGAGCAGAGCTCGATGTAAATCGTCGACCTCTACGAAATGTGGTCGACGATTTCGTCGCGCAGAGCCCGACGAACGTCGAGCAGAGCTCGACGAAATCGTCGACCTCTGCTCGACGATTTCGTCGAGCAGAGGTCGACGTAATAGAGCTCTGCTCCATGTTCGCCGAGCAGAGCTCGACGATTTAGAGCTCGACGATTTCGTTTTCTGCGTCTCTGTGTGTGTAATCATTTCATGTGTGTGTGGATTTGTGTGTGTGTGTGTTCATGTTTTGTGTTTGTTTATATTTTTAGTTTGAATACAACATTATTTTTGAAGCATATGTACATTTACTCGTTAGGTACAGTTTCACGTCACTCGCAATGATGTCGGAGCCATCAAATTCTGAAAGTATGGATGCTTGTTGTAGCTAAAATGAATACATATTCTAATGATCCCAGTGTTAAAGAATCATATGTTAGTTTGGTGTTTGAAAGTGTTGATGAAGCATATTGGTTTTATAATAGTTATGCACTTAATTTAGGATTTGGAATTAAAAAAGGATCTACTTCTAAATCATTTACCTCAGGAGATGTTATTGGAAGAAGGTTCAAATGTAATAAGTCTGGTTTAAAAACTTCAAAAGAGGGCGAAGGATCTTCAACGAGACCACATTGATTGACAAGAGTCAATTGCAAATCCAAATTAGATATTCACAAGAATAAGGATGATGGGTGGGTTGTCACTGGATTTATAAAGGAGCATAACCATGAGTTAGATGCTCCAAGAAAAGCTAAGAGACATCGTTCACATAATGTACTTCACAAAGATAAGAAAGTTAAAAAAATGATGGATCAACTTTATAGTACTGGAATTGGTCCTGCTAAGATTGCAAGGATTTTAAATGCAACCAATATTAATAGCTCAATATCAACAAAACAAGTTTCAATGCATTTGAGTGAATACCACAAGAATAATATAGGAATTGAAGGTGCATCAGTGGTTGCTTATTTAAAGAAGTAGCAAGAGTTAGATCCAAATTTCTACTTTGACATAGAATTGGATTCTAATTTAGTCCTTCGTTCATTTTTCTGGGCAGATTCAAGGCCACGAAATGATTTTTTAACTTTTGGGAATGTTGTTGTGTTTGATGTCACTTATAAAACTAACAAATTTATGATGTCATTTACATCTTTTACAGGTGTAAATCATCATAGACAGTCAATTTTATTTGGTTGTGCTTTATTAGCAGATGAGACAGAAGAAACTTTTGATTGGTTGTTCAATCAATGGTTAAAGTGTATGTTTGACAAAGCACATAAAGTTATAATTACCGATATGGATGGAGCTATGTATAATGCAATTAAAAAAGTATTTCCGGAAACGCATCATAGATTTTTCTCATGACATATAGGAAAACACCTAGTTTAGCATGTTCTTGAAATCCGAGATAGTAACGGGGATTTTACAAAGGATTATTATGAGTGGTTTAATAGCAAGGATGTGAGCTCAAGTGAACTGAGATGGAAATTGTTTGTTCAAAAGTACAACATTTAAGGTCATAATAATTGGTTGTTAAAGATGTGGGATCGAAGACAACATTGGGTTCCAGCTTTTTAAAAGATCATTTTGTCGCGGGAATGACATCTAGCGGTCGGAGCGAAAGCATAAATGCATTTTTTGATGGTTTTGTAAATTCTAAAACACAATTATTAGAATTTATAACTCAGTACGAAAAAGCATTGCATTCACAACATCAAGCAGAAGAGCAAGAAGATTTCACTACATTGAATTCAGTTGCTAATTTGTTAACAAGATATGCTCTTGAAAGATTTGCAGCACAATTTTACACCAAAAATATGTTTAAGTTTTTTCAACAAGAATTCAAGCAGAGTCTGGAATGTTGGTATGCGGAAGTAAATACAATTGGTTCTATTACAACCATTAGAGTTGGTCTTTCTTGTGAGGATGCAAGCAATTGGAGCACTGTCATTTATGATGATTGCAATACAAAAGTACTTTGTGAATGTGCTAAATTCGAGACAGATGGTTTTTTATGCAAACACATCCTGCACATAATGATTGCTAAGAAGCATCTACAAAGTATTCCTGGCCAATATCTTTTGAAAAGGTGGTCTTTTCTGCTAAAAGTAAATCAGACAATGAAAAAATGGTTGATAATAGTGATATTGTGACGCCAATGATGAAATTAAAACTAACTAATACCCGAACAAATATTTTTAATCTTGCAACTGCATCTAAGGAAGCATATGATCTTGCTATGTCAACATTAAATGGATTGTTAGAGAATATAAGTGTTGCAGATTAGAGACCGGGCGGTCTGACGGTCTGACTCTAGCGGTTTGCAGTCCGGGCGGTCTGTCGGTTTCTCTCCTGCGGTTTGGTTGTTGTCTTGTTGCTGTTGGTGCTCTGGCGGTTTGTCATTCTGGCCCTAGTGACTTGGAGACCGGGCGACCTGGTGTCTAGTTTGGCGACTTGGTGTCTTTCTCTTGTGGTTGCCGGACGGTTTGCTCATTCATCAAACTGCACGGCTTGGCGACCTGTATTTATGATAAACCGCTTGTAAATGAAATTTTTTAGTCCCACATTGTTTATTTGTAATCTCTCTCATCCCCTCCATTCTATAAAAGGGAGGTTATACCATGTAATTGATACCTTTTTTGGAATACAAAAATTTCTGTTTGTCCATTTTCCGGACTTCCTTTTTCTGTTCGCACATGGTATCAGAGCCCGCGATCTTGTCCGCCTGATTCAGTGCCTTTCTCTGCCCGCGCGACCTGATCTCATTCTTTCCTCTTGTTCGCGCGGCCTCTCCTCCTTTTGTCGCTGCTCTTTGTTTGCGCGGCCTTCTTCTTCTCCGCGGACTGTTTTCGCGGCTTCTCGGTCTTCTGTTCGCACGACCTGCTCTCTTTCCGCGTGACTTCTTCCTTTTCTCAATTGCAGATTCTTCTTCTGTCCGTTGTAGGCTTCTCTCTCCGCGCGGCCTTTTATCCGCCCCGGTCTCTTTCTTCCCGCACGGTCTTTCTCTCTTCCCTCTACCCGCGCGGCTTCTTCTATGGCCCTTTCTAGCTCTTCTACCACCACCACTACTCCTGTCACAACTCCTCCTCCTCCTCCCATTCCTTCCGGGAATCTTGGCACCGTCTCCAAGCTTGCTGGATCCAACTACCCGGATTGGAGCGTCTCCTTCACCTTCCTCCTCCGCTCACAACGCAAACGTCACCACCTTACCAATGATCCTCCTGCCACCACTTATGCTGAATTTGATGACTGGGATGCTAGCGATGCGCTTGTCCGTACTTGGCTCGCTAATAGTCTTTTCGATGAATGTCTTCCTGTTATCTGTCATGATGAGACGGTCAAGAAGACATGGCTTCATCTTGCTGCTCTGTATTCAAAGGGCGCTCAGACGTCCCGCATTAATACCTTGTATGCAGACCTCTTTTCCAGTCCGTCTATGTCTCATGCTGCCGCTTATCAACAGGTTCAAGCTCTTGGGGCTGAAATTCTTCAACATCGCCCCTTCTCTGCGGATCTTGCCGAACAACACAAGCACTTTCAAGAACTGCTTGTTGTGTGCTACCTCCTCCGGCTTCCTGATTCCTACGACATGATTCGCCAACAAATCTTGGGTGAAGCGGACTCTCCCAACTTGGATACAACGGCCGCACGTATTGCAACTGTTACATCTCTTCTTCAGCGTCCGCTTCTGTCTTCTCCTCCTCCTCCAGAACAATATGCTCACCAGACTCAACGGAGCGGCTCTGGTAGTCGCAACCATCATTCATGTGGTCGGAGTTCTCCTCGCTTCCTCTACTCTCAATGTGGCCGCACAGGGCATCTTGTGGATCGATGTTGGCTGAAACATCCACATCTTCGCCCTTCTGGTGACGCTTCCACCTCCTCTTCCAAGCTATCCGCGTCGGTGGTCACTTCCTCAAGTAGTGCTCACGTGGTTACTCAAGGTAAATGGCTCATCGACTCTGGTGCAACTAATCACATGACGGGTAATCCGCAATGCTTTTATCTCCTTGAAACGCATGATCGGTTGCCTCCGGTACTTGTTGCAGATGGCTCTCCCTCCCTGGTTCATGGCACGGGAGTGGTTCATGTCACTCCGTCTCTTTACTTGGCCGACACTCTCTATGTGCCCAAGTTTCCCTGCAATTTGTTATCAGTTACATCTTTATGCAAACAGCTTCAATGCTCTGTCACATTCACTCCCACATCTTGCTCTTTTCAGGATCCGAGCTCCCAACGGACGATTGCTACTGGGACTGAGAGCGGCGGCCTCTACTTCCTCGACAACGTTTCTGCTCTATCCGCCTTCTCCTCCTCTTCTACAGATCTCATATAATGGCATCTCCGTCTTGGGCATCCTCCTCCATGGCTTCTTCATCAGCTGCTACCTCACCTCCCTCCCCATAGTTCTCCTCTCAACTACGACGCCTGTCAGCTTGGCAAGCATCACCGTTCCTCCTTCCCGCCAAAGCAAGGTCATGGTTCCACCCGTCCGTTTGATCTCGTTCACTTTGACATCTGGGGCCCTGCTCCTACCCTCACCATTGGTCGTGGTAGCTCTTATTTTGTTACTTTCATTGATGATTTATCACGTCGTACTTGGGTGTATCTCTTACGAGAATGCTCTGAACTATTTGATGTATGACAATCTTTTTATCATTTAATCAAAAATTAGTTTGATGTTTCTATTAAAGTATTACGCTTTGATAATGCCAAAGAATACGTTAGTCACGCTTTTTCCTCATTTTGTATGCAACATGGAATTCTTCATCAAACAAGTTGTGTTTACACCTTCCAACAAAATGGGGTGGCGGAACGCAAAAACCGTCACCTCCTTGATGTTGCTTGCACCATACTTAAGCAAATGCATGTTCCCGGCTCCTACTGGGGCTATGTTGTTCTCATTTCTTGCTACCTCATCAATCGCATTTCCTCTACTATTCTCCGCGGTAAAACGCCCTTCTCCATTCTCTATCCAGGAAAGGATCCATTCCCTCTTCCTCTACGTATATTTGGTTGCACGACATTTGTGCATGCTCGCTCTGCTACCCGCGACAAACTCTCCTCTTGCTCCACAAAATGTGTCTTTTTGGGCTACTCTACCACTCAGAAAGGCTACTATTGTTTTGACCCCATCCTTCGCAAATAGTTCGTCTCCGCGGACGTTACCTTCTTCGAGAATGCTCCCTATTTCTCTAACGACTCCTCTCCTATTCCTGTGGAATCTAGTCTTCCTCCTCCTCTTCCCTCCAGCCCATCCTCGTCTACTGAGGTCTTTCCTCCTCCACCATCTTCATCCTCTCCTCCTCCCTCTCCACCTCCGCCATCTCCCTCCTCTTCGCCGCCGTCGCTCTCTCCTCTCGGGCCAGCTCTCTCCACCATGGATGCTCCGGATACTGAGGCACCTGCTGACCTGGACCTCCCCATTGCCCTTCGCAAAGGGGTTCGGGCTTGTACCAAGCATCCGCTTGCTGCAGTTGTTTCCTATAATCGCCTGACGCCTTCTTACAGGGACTTTGCACTGGCTATCTCTTGCACTTCCACCTCCATTCCTATCAGGAGGCACTTGCCATTCCGCATTGGAAGGCTTCCATGGATGAAGAGATTGCTACTCTCACTGAACGGGGTACCTGGACCCTGGTTCCTCCTCCTATTGGCACAGATGTTGTTGTCTGTTGCTGGGTTTTTGTGGTGAAATTCCTCCCCGATGGCAGTGTGCATCATTACAAGGCTCGGCTTGTTGCCAAGGGTTTTACCCAAATTTATGGCGTTGATTACTTTGACACCTTCACTTCAGTTGCTCGTCCCAGCTCTATTCGGGCCCTTCTCTCTGTGGCTGTCAACAGAGATTGACCCATTTCACAACTGGATGTGAAGAATGTCCTTTCTTTATGGGGATCTTCAGGAGGATGTCTACATGGAGCAACCTCTACTGTATGTTGCTCAGGGGGAGACACAGATTTGCCTGCTCAAGAAGGCTATCTATGGCCTAAAACAAAGTCCTCATGCTTGGTTTGACAAGTTTAGCGGGATTGTGGCGGCTGTTGTTTTTACGAGGAGTTCTGCTGATCACTCCCTATTTACTCGTAAAACTTCTCTGGGCCTAGTGGTGCTTGCAGTATATGTGGATGATATTCTTCTCACTGCAGATGACCAAGCTAGGATAATCTTGACAAAGAAGCATCTTCAACAACACCTGATTACAAAGGATATGGATCTCCAAATACTTTCTGGGGATAGAAATTTCTCAGAAGCCCGGTTCTCTTGTCCTATCCCAACGAAAGTATGCTCTTGACTTGTTAAAAGAGGCAGGGTTGGCTGAGGCTAAACCTGCCCGATGTCCCATGGCGGCTGGAGAAGATAAAACATGGACAGATGACTCTCCTCTTCTTTCTGATATTATGAGGTACAGAAGTCTGGTTGGTAAACTCATATATCTCACAGTGACCAGACATGACATTGCATATGTTGTTGGCAAGGTTAGTCAATTCATGTAAGCTCCTAGGGAGTGTCATTTACAGTCGGCCCTGAAGATATTGGAGTATATTAAATCAGCTCCCGGGAAAGGACTTCTCTTTCATAAGAATGGTCATTTAAGAGTTGAAGCGTACTCCAATTCCAGCTATGCCGATGACAAAGGAGACCGCAAGTCTACTTCAGGTTTTTGCACCTTTGTGGGGGGAACCTTGTGAGCTAGAAAAGCAAGAAGCAGTCGGTAGTCTACAGGTCCAGTGCGGAAGCAGAATACTGAAGTATGGCATCGATCACGTGTTCGGGTTTGACACGGGCGTGTCAAATAGGACACGGGCGTGTACAAGACCCGTGTGAGTCTCGGGTTATTTTCGGGGCTGTGTCGATGGAGGCACACGGCCGACCACACAGCCGTGTCAGTTGGAACACGGGCGTGTCAGGTCAAACACGGGCATGTCGGATGCCCGTGTGTTTTTCCAGACGCGTCGATTTTGACGGCGAATGAGGGACACGGCCCTGGACACGGGCGTGTCTCAGGCCGTGTTCGGCCCAGGTTTTAATTTTCAGGTACAAACCGTAGCCATTTGTTTCCTTATTTTGGGATTCGACGGTTGGTGGTTGTTCCTACTGAGATATACCCGGGATTGGGCCTTAGAAACCCTCATTCACTTGAGTGGTTCTCTTTCTAAAGTATAGAGAGAGAGGAGAGAAAAGGAGGAAGAAGAAGCTTAGATCGGGTCTTTGGAGGAGCTTCGGAGCTCCAAATCGCGAACCGACTTCGGATCTACGGAGGCAAAGAGAGTGCGGTGCTTTTCATCCGCTTACATTTCCATGGCGCCAAGGAAGAACGCTAGGGTAACGATTCTCTACTTGAGCATGTGAAGCTCTCCTTCTTTGCATAGGAAGCCCGCTCTCGCGAGTTTGCGGTGAGTTGGAGGCATTCCTTCGGGTAGATATGTAAAGTCCCCGTTGTGTAGAGTCCGTAATCGAGAACGGACATATGCATGATGTGTGAAGTCTACCCGGACATGTTGGTCTGGATCGGTGATGTTGCATTGCATAAATGCTGGAGAAGACTCCGCGCAAATGTTTGTTTTTCGGGTTTTCTACGCGGTATATTGCAGCAGGGAGCCTTGGGGATTAACCCAAAGGTGCACCCGAAAAACTGGGCAGATGCGTGGTTCTGCCAAACTTGTGGGCCTGGGAGCCAACTTGTACATAACTGGGTTATGTAATATTATGCGTTCGATTCACGAGCTTCGGGGAAACTTAACTCGTACCGATGATTTTAAAGTGTCGTGGCAAGTGAGCAACGGGTTGAGTGGAACCGTTCCTGCTTTATGTCGAGGGCATAGAGGTCGGGTCTTTGTTGTCGATGATTTTAAAGTGTTGTGACATAGGCTGTTGATGATATTAAAGTGTCGTAACATCTGCCTAAAAGACCAAACTGCTCACGAGAGATTGTCGTCCGGGGACGGTGGTGAGTCGGCAGACTTAGACTGTGATCACCGAGAATGTGCCCTGAGAGCACGGGGCGTGTGGCCATGCGTGTCAACGTCTGTGATGCAATGAATTTATATACTGCTTGGTTGTACTAATAAAATGCAGGGAAGGAGCATCGTCGCCCCGAGTTGGGGGCGGGATCGTTATAATTTGGTTAGCATTGCTGACCGTTGATTTTGTTTGCCACCGTGTGTGGTTTGTTGCTTGCAGGTGTTGCTGCTGGACCAAGCGGTCAATAGCGAGCTAAAGCCCAAATTGCGAAGCCGGCCCTTGAAGGCCTAATTGAAGTGTTTACTTGCTTTTGTTCATGTATGACCGGTCTGCGTGCCGTGTACTTTGAAGTAAACCATTTGTAAGGCCTTAAGGCCAGTACTTGTGTATGTACTACATTCCTATTTGGTGTATTAGTGGACATTCATGCTTGGTGCTGGGTTCTTTTAATTGCAACTTATAAAACTGCTTCCGCTAGAATGCTCTGTGTAGGACGTTGGATTGGTTGGATGGTTTCCATTGAGTAACCACCCGGTCTGTCTGTGGTATATGGCGTCGGGCCCCGGCTGGACCTACTGTTATATGCTATGCGACGGATAGGGGGTGTTACAATTTGGTATCAGACTACTGGTTTTGGCCGGGCTTAAGATGAATTCGTGGTCGAATTCTTTTTCAGGGGTGGTGAGCACATGTGTGTGCGTCATCATTATAATAGTAAAAGAACCCATGAATGTCCACTTAGGAATGAAAATACACGTGTTTGGGGAACCTGTGTATTCCTATAATTGCTGTTTGCAATTCTATTTGATCGCTTAACGGTGTTTTGTAACACTATAGGTGACTAGAAGTGGTGCTGGGCCGTCGGAACGTCGAGTTTCTGAGGCTAGCAGTGCACCTAATGAAGCTCCTGCAACACCTCCATCGGCTGAGACCATACGATTGGTGGCCGAAGCAGTGCTTGCCATGATGAATGCGCAGCCTGCAAGGCAAATGCAGCAGCCCACTCCTGCGATGGAGCAGGTACCGCTGCAAGCGGCTGAGCAGAGAAGAGTGGAGCAGGTAGTAGAGGAACCGTTGGTGCCAAGGAGGGCTACCGAGAGACAGCTCAAACATGTCATGAGCTTTAATCCTCTGGTATTCTCTGAGTTGGGAACCCCATCTCAAGCTGAAGACTGGCTCTCCAGGGTGAAGAGAGTCATGACAGTAACAGAGACGGAGGAGTGGCAAATGACCACTATTATTACGTACCTTCTGGACGGTGAAGCGAACTTGTGGTGGGAAGGATTGGAGCTGCACCTATTGAGAGGTAGGCAACTTATTGATGTCTCGATGAAAGAGTTCTCGAGACTATTCTAGGCTAGGTACCTTCCTTCAGCGCAGAGGATAGCGTTGGAGAACGAGTTCCTGAAGTTGGTTCAAGGGGACAGTAGCGTGGATGAATATCTCCACGAGTTTACTCGTTTAAGTCGATATGCTAGCTCCACCATTGCGGATGAGGAGCGCAAGACGAATCAATTCTATGAATGGCTGAGAGATGAGTTGAGGTTACTACTCTCGGGACCGATGACGAAGGGTTTCTTGACCTTGGTCAACACGGCCCGGTCCTTGGAGAAGGACACGAAGAATGTTCAAGCGAAGAAGAGCGTTGGTGAGAAGAAGTCGGAGTTCAGAGTGCCGAACTCCTCAAAGTCTGTGTTCCGGAAGTGGAACAAGAAAGCTAGGACTTCGGGTCCAGCCCCCTCTGCTGGTGCTTCTGGGGCGACTACGGGTCGAACCCCGGGCGCATGTTACAACTGTGGGAAGCCGGGGCATTATGCCCGTGAGTGCCGGAGCGGACGTCCCAAGTCCGAAAGGAAGCCGGGAGCAACTTATGAAGAGAAGGGCAAGGCGGTGGAGTCAACCGCGTCTCATTATGCTCCGGCCAAACCGAGGATGTACAATATTGGCCAACAGGTGGCCATCAAACAGGCGGATGTGGTGACAGGTAAAATTTAAATTTATAGCAAGTTAATCTTTTAAATACTTGTTATGTGCTTGTTACCTTACCACTGCTTGTTTAGGCTTTGTGTTGATTTGTGAAAATCCGGCAAGAGCACTCTTCGATACGGGAGCTTCACACTCCTTCTTGTCCGAAGGATTTATATCACACATCAGAGTACCTTCTTCGATGGCGAAAGACAAGTTGGATGTGTTGTTGCCCAATGAGTGTTCGATGCGCGCGGATAAAATCTGTGGTGTTAAGATTCGCATTGGGAATCAAGAGTTCGATCTGCAGGCGTCGTTACTACCGTTGGTGGAGTTCGACGTTATATTTGGCATGGACTGGCTCTCGGAGCAGCAAGCCTATATTGATTGTGGTCGCAAGGAAGTCAAGTTTGGAGCAATTCGTGAGACGACTTTTACGGCTTAAAAGGGTCGAGCAAGACGTTGATGTCTGCTCTTCAGGTGGTGAAGGCGGTTCGTGCCGGTGCAGAACTGTTCTTTACACTAGTGGAGGTTGCAAAGCCGAAGCCCGTGTTGGATAGTATTTCAGTGGTATCGGAGTACCCTGATGTGTTCCCTAGAGATCTTCCTGAAGCCCCGCCGCAGCGGGAGATAGATTTCACGATTGAGCTAGTGTCAGGTGCAAAGCCTGTGTCACGATCTCCGTATCGGCTAGCGCCTAAGGAAATGGCGGAGCTGAAGGTGCAACAGCAAGAGTTGTTGGAGCAAGGGTATGTGCGCCCAAGTTCTTCGCCTTGGAGCGCGCCGGTCCTCTTTGTTAAGAAGAAGGATGGAAGCTTGAGGCTATGTATTGATTATCAGGAGCGCAACAAGTTGGCGGAAAAGAACAAATACCCGATCCCCCGGATTGATGATCTATTCGATCAGTTAGTCGGGTCGACGGTGTACTCAAAGTTGGACCTCAAGTCCGGGTACTATCAGATGCGAATAAGGGAGAGTGATATCCCGAAGACAGCGTTCAGTACGAGATACGTGCATTACGAGTTTACGGTCATGCCGTTTGGGCTGACTAATGCGCCGTCAGTGTTCATGGATTTGATGAACAGGACCTTCAGAGAGTACTTGGACCATTTTGTGATCATCTTCATCGGCGATATTTTGGTGTACTCGCAGAGTGAGGAAGCTCACTTCAACCATCTTCATTTGGTTTTGGAGACGCTAAGGAGGAATCAATTGTATGTCAAGTTCTCGAAGTGCGAGTTTTGGTTATCCTCAGTGGCGTTCCTCGGTCATATAGTGAGTGGGGAAGGTATTGCAGTGGATCCGGCGAAGATTGTTGCGATACGGGAGTGGTCTGAGCTTTCTACGGTAGCGGAAGTCCGAAGCTTTCTGGGGCTTGCCGGCTATTATAGGCGCTTCGTATAGAACTTCTCGCGGATAGCGTTACCTCTCACTAATTTGACGAGGAAGGAGCAGAAGTTCGTTTGGACGCCGGGGTGCGCGCGAGCTTTTGAGGAGTTGAAATGTCGGTTGACCACGGCGCCTGTGCTGAGTTCGCTGAGTGGGACCGAAGGTTATGAGATTTATAGCGATGCTTCGGGCAGCGGTTTGGGTTGCGTGCTACTGCAACATGGAAGTGTGATAGCTTATGCCTCGAGACAGCTGAAAGTGCACGAGAGGAATTATCCGGTCCATGACTTGGAGTTAGCGGCCGTGATTTTTGCCTTGAAGCTGTGGAGACACTATTTGTACGGTGTGAAGATTGATATCTACACCGATCACAACAGCCTGAAGTACTTGATTGATCAGAAAGATCTGAATATGCGGCAGCGTAGATGGATGGAGTTCTTGGGGGACTATACATTCAAGATCCACTACGTGCCTGGTAAAGGTAATGCGGTTGCGGACGCGTTGAGTCGCCGGGCCCCAGCTCAAGCCAATTGGCTATCGGTGCATGATGAGCGGTTGGTTCGTGAGTTGGAGGCGTTGGAGATTGTTTGTGTAGATAAGCAATCAAGTGCTGAAGCAGTACTGAATTGGACTGAAGTCCAATATGACCTGGCTGATCGGATTCGGCAGGCTTTGGATTTGGATGACCATATGAAGCAGTTCATGGTAGAGGCTCTGGATGGGTCAAATTCCCAATTCGTTGTGGAGGACGGATTGCTTTGGAAAGACGGTCGTCTGTGCGTCCCAAGTGTGAGCAATTTGCGGGTGGAATTGTTGTACGAGGCACACCATACCAAGTACTCGATTCACCCGGGGAGCACGAAGATGTACCGCGACGTAAAGAAACTGTTTTGGTGGCCGGGTTTGAAGAAGGATGTGGCGCTCTACGTGGCGAAGTGCCAAACTTGCGCCTTGGTGAAGGCGGAATGCCAAAAGCTGGGAGGATTTCTGAAGTCCTTGCCTGTTCCAGAATGGAAATTTGACGACATTTCTATGGACTTTGTGCACGGTTTGCCAAGGTCGCAAAAGGGGAACGACGCCATCTGGGTGGTCGTAGATCGGCTAATGAAGGTGTCGCATTTTATTCCGCATAGGAAGGATGATCCGGTGGAAAAGTTGGCAAAACTTTATGTGGATAATATAGTATGGCTTCACGGTGTGCCCCGCAGCATCGTGAGTGACCGAGATGGGCGGTTCACGTCCAATTATTGGAGGCTAGTGCAGCAAATGTTGGGAACAAAGTTAAAATTCAGCACAGCCTTTCATCCGCAAACGGATGGGCAGACCGAGAGGGTCAATAGAACTATGGAAGACATGCTCCGCATGTGTGTCTTGGACTTTGGAAAGCAATGGGAAGACCATTTTTATTTGGTGGAGTTTGCCTACAACAATAGCTACCAGGCGAGTATTCAAATGGCGCCCTCCGATGCCCTATATGGTAGAAGATGTCGCACGCCGTTGTCTTGGCTAGAAACGGGTGAGTCAAAGTTGTATAAGCGATTAGAAGTGGAAGATGCTACGTCCTTGGTTCGTACCATTCGGGAAAGTTTGCTAGTCGCTCAGGACCGGCAAGCGAAGTACTATAATGCCAAGCACAGGAACGTGGAGTTCGCTGTGGGCGACTGGGTGTACTTAAAGATCAAGCCGTTCAAGGGTGTCTCGCGGGTGCGGCGATTGAAAAAGCTAAGCCCGAGGTACCTTGGGCCGTTTGAGGTTCTGGAGCGAGTTGGTGAAGCAGCCTATCGGTTGAAGCTTTTAGTGGAGCTTAGTGGTCTACATGATGTATTCCATATATCGGTGCTACGGAAGGCGGTGCAAGAGCCTTCACAAGTGATCGCGGTTGATCAAGTGCCGGTAGATAGTGGGTTGACGACAAAGGTCAAACCCGTGCGGATTGAAGACTCGGAAGTCATGCGGCTACACAATAAAAAGATCAGGATGGTCAAAGTCCGATGGGACAATTGCGGTCGTGAGGAGCTCTCTTGGGAGCGAGAGCAGACTATGCTTGACGAATATCCGGAGTTGTTCCGCTCAGGTACAAATTTTGGTTTTGTACTTATCTTTCTTTATGTAATTTCGTGGACGAAATTCTTTTAAGAGGGGGAGAGTTGTAACGCCCCAAAACTCAAAAGAGCGACGGGAGTCGTTTTGGGCCAAATTTGGAATTTGGCAGGGGGCACACGGCCTGGGACACGGGCGTGTCCCTGGGCGTGTCAGGCTCGAGTCGACGATTTGGCCGCGATGTCGACGAAATTTGGAGTCGACGATCGTCGAGCAGGGAACACGGCCTGAGACACGGGCGTGTCTCAGGGCGTGTCGAGCCCGTGTCGATGATCGGCCAGGGAAGTCGACGATTTTCGCTCGACGATGTGTCGAGACAAGGCACACGGCCTAGGACACGAGCGTGTCCAAGACCGTGTCGGGTGGTCGACGAACTCCGCTCGACGAAGTGTCGAGACAGTGAACACGGCCTGGAGCCCAAGCGTGTTCGGGTTTGACACGGGCTTGTCAAATAGGACACGGGTGTGTCCAAGACCCGTGTGAGTCTCGGGTTGTTTTCGGGGCTGTGTCGATGGAGGCACACGGCCGACCATACGGCCGTGTCAGTTGGAACACGGGCGTGTCAGGTCAAACACGGGCGTGTCGGATGCCTGTGTGTATTTCCAGACGTGTCGATTTTGACGGCGAATGAGGGACACGACCCTGGACACGGGCGTGTCTCAGGCCGTGTTCGGCCCAGGTTTTACTTTTCAGCTACGAATCGTAGCCATTCGTTTCCTTATTTTGGGATCCGACGGTTGGGGGTTGTTCCTACTGGGATATACCCGGGATTGGGCCTTAGAAACCCTCATTTCACTTGAGTGGTTCTCTTTCTAAAGTATAGAGAGAGAGGAGAGCAAAGGAGGAAGAAGAAGCTTAGATCCGGTCTTTGGAAGAGCTTCGGAGCTCCAAATCGCGAACCGACTTCGGATCTACGGAGGCAAAGAGAGTGCGGTGCTTTTCATCCGCTTACATTTCCATGGCGCCAAGGAAGAACGCTAGGGTAACGATTCTCTACTTGAGTATGTGAAGCTCTCCTTCTTTGCATAGAAAGCCCGCTCTCGCGAGTTTGCGGAGAGTTGGAGGCATTCCTTCGGGTAGATATGTAAAGTCCCCGTTGTGTAGAGTCCGTAATCGAGAACGGACATAGGCATGATGTGTGAAGCCTACCCGGACATGTTGGTCTGGATCGGTGATGTTGCATTGCATAAATGCCGGAGAAGACTTCGCGCAAATGTTTGTTTTTCGGGTTTTCTACGCAGTAGATTGCAGCAGGGACCTTGGGGATTAACCCAAAGGTGCACCCGGAAAACTGGGCAGATGCGTGGTTCTGCCAAACTTGTGGGCATGGGAGCCAACTTGTACATAACTGGGTTATGTAATATTGTGCGTTCGATTCACGGGCTTCGGGGAAACTTAACTCGTGCCGATGATTTTAAAGTGTCGTGGCAAGTGAGCAACGGGTTGAGTGGAACCGTTCCTGCTTTATGTCGAGGGCATAGAGGTCGGGTCTTTGCTGTCGATGATTTTAAAGTGTCGTGACATAGGCTGTTGATGATATTAAAGTGTCGTAACATCTGCCTAAAAGACCAAACTGCTCACGAGATATTGCCGTCCCGGGGACGGTGGTGAGTCGGCAGACTTAGACTGTGATCACCGAGAATGTGCCCTGAGAGCACGGGGCGTGTGGCCATGCGTGCCAATGCCTGTGATGCAATGAATTTATATACTGCTTGGTTGTGCTAATAAAATGCAGGGAAGGAGCATCACCGCCCCGAGTTGGGGGCGGGATCGTTATAATTTGGTCAGCATTGCTGACCGTTGGTTTTGTTTGCCACCGTGTGTGGTTTGTTGCTTGCAGGTGCTGCTGGATCAAGCGGTCAATAGCGGGCTAAAGCCCAAATTGCGAAGCCGGCCCTTGAAGGCCTAATTGAAGTGTTTACTTACTTTTGTTCATGTATGACCGGCCTGCGTGCCGTGGTATGGAAAACATGTAATTTGAAGTAAACCATTTGTAAGGCCTTAAGGCCAGTACTTGTGTATGTACTACATTCCTATTTGGTGTATTAGTGGACATTCATGCTTGGTGCTGGGTTCTTTTAATTGCAACTTATAAAACTGCTTCCGCTAGAATGCTCTGTGTAGGACGTTGGATTGGTTGGATGGTTTCCATTGAGTAACCACCCGATCTGTCTGTGGTATATGGCGTCGGGCCCCGGATGGACCTACTGCTATATGCTATGCGACGGATAGGGGTGTTACAATTTGGTATCAGACTACTGGTTTTGGTCGGGCTTAAGATGAATTCGTGGTCGAATTCTTTTTTAGGGGTGGTGAACACATGTGTGTGCGTCATCGTTATAACAGTAAAAGAACCCATGAATGTCCACTTAGGAATGAAAATACACGTGTTTGGGGAACCTGTGTGTTCCTATAATTGCTGTTTGCAATTCTATTTGGTCTCTTAACGGTGTTTTGTACCACTATAGGTGACCAGAAGTGGTGCTGGGCCGTCGGAACGTCGCGTTTCTGAGGCTAGCAGTGCACCTAATGAAGCTCCTGCAACACCTCCATCGGCTGAGACCATACGATTGGTGGCCGAAGCAGTGCTTGCCATGATGAATGCGCAGCCTGCAAGGCAAATGTAGCAGCCCGCTCCTACGATGGAGCAGGTACCGCTGCAAGCGGCTGAGCAGAGAAGAGTGGAGCAGGTAGTAGAGGAACTGTTGGTGCCAAGGAGGGCTACCGAGAGACAGCTCAAACATGTCATGAGCTTTAATCCTCCGGTATTCTCGGGGTTGGGAACCCCATCTCAAGCAGAAGACTGGCTCTCCAGGGTGAAGAGAGTCATGACAGCAACAGAGACGGAGGAGTGGAAAATGACCACTATTGCTACGTTCCTTCTGGACGGTGAAGCGAGCTTGTGGTGGGAAGGATTGGAGCAGCACCTATTGAGAGGTAGACAACTTATTGACGTCTCGATGGAAGAGTTCTCAAGACTATTCTTGGCTAGGAACCTCCCTTCGGCGCAGAGGATAGCGTTGGAGAACGAGTTCCTGAAGTTGGTTCAAGGGGACAGTAGCGTGGATGAATATCTCCACGAGTTTACTCGTTTGAGTCGATATGCTAGCTCCACCATTGCGGATGAGGAGCGCAAGACGAATCGATTCTATGAAGGGCTGAGAGATGAGTTGAAGTTACTACTCTCGGGGCCGATGACGCAGGGCTTCTTGACCTTGGTCAACACGGCCCGGTCCTTGGAGAAGGACATGAAGAATGTTCAAGTGAAGAAGAGTGTTGGTGAGAAGAAGTCGGAGTTCAGAGTGTCGAACTCCTCAAAGTCTGTGTTCCGGAAGTGGAACAAGAAAGCTAGGACTTCGGGTCCAGCCCCCTCTGCTGGTGCTTCTGGGGCGACTACGGGTCGAACCCCGGGCGCATGTTACGACTGTGGGAAGCCGGGGCATTATGCCCGTGAGTGCCGGAGCGGACGTCCCAAGTCTGAAAGGAAGCCGGGAGCAACTTATGAAGAGAAGGGCAAGGCGGTGGAGTCAACCGCGTCCCATTATGCTCCGGCCCAACCGAGGGTGTACAATCTTGGCCAACAGGAGGCCATCAAACAGGCGGATGTGGTGACAGGTAAAATTTAAATTTATAGCAAGTTAATCTTTTAAATACTTGTTATGTGCTTGTTACCTTACCACTGCTTGTTTAGGCTTTGTGTTGATTTGTGAAAATCCGGCAAGAGCACTCTTCGATACGGGAGCTTAACACTCCTTCTTGTCCGAAGGATTTATATCACGCATCGGAGTACCTTCTTCGATGGCGTAAGACAAGTTGGATGTGTTGTTGCCCAATGGGTGTTCGATGCGCGCGGATAAAATCTGCGGTGTTAAGATTCGCATTGGGAATCAAGAGTTCGATCTGCAGGCGTCGTTACTACCGTTGGTGGAGTTCGACGTTATATTTGGCATGGACTTGCTCTCGGAGCAGCAAGCCTATATTGATTGTGGTCGCAAGGAATTCAAGTTGGGAGCAAGTCGTGAGACGACTTTTACGGGCTTAAAAGGGTCGAGCAAGACGTTGATGTCTGCTCTTCAGGTGGTGAAGGCGGTTCGTGCCGGTGCAGAACTATTCTTTACACTAGTGGAGGTTGCAAAGCCGAAGCCCGCGTTGGATAGTATTTCAGTGGTATTGGAGTACCCTGATGTGTTCCCTAGAGATCTTCCTGGAGCCCCGCCGCAGTGGGAGATAGATTTCACGATTGAGTTAGTGTCAGGTGCAAAGCCTGTATCACGATCTCCGTATCGGCTAGCGCCTAAGGAAATGGCGGAGCTGAAGGTGCAACTGCAAGAGTTGTGGGAGCAAGGGTATGTGCGCCCAAGTTCTTCGCCTTGGAACGCGCCGGTCCTCTTTGTTAAGAAGAAGGACGAAGCTTGAGGGTATGTATTGATTATCGGGAGCTAAACAAATTGACGGAAAAGAACAAGTACCCGATCCCCCGGATTGATGATCTATTCGATCAGTTAGTAGGGTCGACGGTGTACTCAAAGTTGGACCTCAAGTCCGGGTACTATCAGCTGCGAATAAGGGAGAGTGATATCCCGAAGACGGCGTTCAGTACGAGATACGGGCATTACGAGTTTACGGTCATGCCGTTTGGGCTGACTAATGCACCGTCAGTGTTCATGGATTTGATGAACAGGACTTTCAGGGAGTACTTGGAACATTTTGTGATCGTCTTCATCGACGATATTTTGGTGTACTCGCAGAGTGAGGAAGATCACTTCAAGCATCTTCATTTGGTTTTGGAGACGCTAAGGAGGAATCAATTGTATGTCAAGTTCTCGAAGTGCGAGTTTTGGTTATCCTCAGTGGCGTTCCTCGGTCATATAGTGAGTGAGGAAGGTATTGTAGTGGATCCGACGAAGATTGTTGGGAGTGGCCTGAGCTTTCTACGGTAGTGGAAGTCCGGAGCTTTCTGGGGCTTGCGGCTATTATAGGCACTTCGTATAGAACTTCTCGCGGATAGCGTTGCCTCTCACTACTTTGACGAGGAAGGAGCAGAAGTTCGTTTGGATGTCGGGATGCGCGCGAGCTTTTGAGGAGTTGAAATGTCGGTTGACCACGGCGCCTGTGCTGAGTTCGCCGAGTGGGACCGAAGGTTATGAGATTTATAGCGATGCTTCGGGCAGCGGTTTGGGTTGCGTGCTACTGCAACATGGAAGTGTGATGGCTTATGGCTTGAGACAGCTGAAAGTGCACGAGAGGAATTATCCGGTACATGACTTGGAGTTAGCGGCCGTGATTTTTGCCTTGAAGCTGTGGAGACAATTTGTACGGCTGTGAAGATTGAATCAACACCGTTCACAAGACCTGAAGTACTTGGAA